>CM050164.1:285646281-285901281 GCA_027410445.1 Discoglossus pictus
TAGCTTTATTGCATTTTTCCCCCTTATAATTTATACAGACTCCATATTTTCATACATATATAGTTTATAGAGACTCCATATTTTCATACATATATTGTTTTTTCATTGTATAATGTTCCTTTAATGCACAGGAACAGATTACATTATATACAAGTACCGGAGCAACACAGTCAGTATACTTTGCTTCCCCTGTATCTCAAAGAGTGATCTTACATTCTGTGCACAGTACATGCAAGACCACAGTGGCAGGTCTCAAGAAGAAAATAAAGGAGAACAAAAGTCCCCTATATGTGTTCTGCACTATTAGATAGAGGGTGAAAAAGCATAGTGAAAAAAAGTGTTTTTAATTTTTCAAATTGATGCTTACTTGATGGAGTTATGATCAATTGAAGTAAGGCTATTTCAGAGAGTTATCTCTGCCTGAATGAGTAATGACCTCTGTACTGCACAAAACCATGAATAATTGGTCAGAACCAGGTGTAAAAGCTTTGAATAAGGCGGTGTTAAGTGATTTCTAACTACTTGTAACTACTCCAGCTATATGCATAGCATCAGAGCTTGTGGCACACGGCTAGTGTTACGGTCTGTGGAGGAGAGAGACCTGTATTTGATTCCCACTGAGGGTTATTTTTTTTTCTTTAATGTTTAAAAAAGGCAGAAATATGTTCTTTAGTCTATATAATAGAGCATATGTCATTATGAGGTAACAGTCTAATTTTTCTTTATTAAAAAAAAAATATATATATATATATATATATATATATATATATATATATATATATATATATATATATATATATATATATATATATATATATATATATATATATTACATACATATAATTTTAAATAAAAAGTTCACAGATCAATTTTATATATATATATATATATATATATATATATATATATATATATATATATATATATATATATATATATATATATATATATATATATATATATATATATATATATAGGGGGGGGGGGGTCCATGACAGTGGGCAAAAGAGTGATAGAAGTCCTCCACAGTACAGTAAATAAATAGTACATTTGTGTACATATACACAAACAGGGTGTAAATACATAATAGAACAACAGTGCATAAATAATGAGGTTGGAGTCTGTCAGACTGTTGTGTGATAGTGTCACGTGCTAAATTAAAATGACAATATCCAAGTAATTTTTTGCTTATTTTTAAAATGTAAACACATTTCCACATAATTTTCCACCCTCTAACTGATGGTGTAGAGCACATATTGCAATTTTTGTGGTGCTTTAAAATTAATGCTGTAACACTCTACAGCAGGTCGTATTCTACAGCATGTTTAAAAACATATTATGTATACAGTTATTTAGTCGTTCATCCATATCCTATTCTCCTTGATCCTATGGGCCAAAGCAGGTCAGGCACGTCTTGTGTCGGGTGGTGCTCAATCATAAGGTGCTCATGGCAAAGATACTGGAGTGGGTTGCCAATTCCTTCTCCAGTGGACCGCAATTTGTCTGACCACTCTGCTATGACCTGCTCATCTTGGGTGACTCCACATGATGTAGCTCACATCTTTATTGAGGTATACAAGCACCTTCACCACCACAAGGTAGCGATCCAGAAGGGGTTTTACGTATATACGTGTTGAGCTTCTAGTCAGAGGACCTTGTCTTTCCTAAAACTTTAAAAAATGTTATCTGTTTATAACTGGTAATTTAAAACTAAAAAATTGGGGGTAACATGGATAAGGGTTTTTACAACAGTAACATGGCAATTTAAAAAGTTTGTGGAAAAAATACCTGTTTATCCTAGACCAGCGATTTTATAATCTGGTCTAAGGATACAAAATCATATAATGATAGAAACGCATATTCTGGGACAGAATATAGGCTTGGATAAGGAGTAGAAAATGAAATATTATGTAGTATACTGAAAAGCTGTTTATCCTACAGTAAAAGTTGACATTTGTTAGTTTTGCAGCATTACAGCAGTTCACTAACAATTCACAGTTCTTGTTCAATAATAACAGATTTTAAAGCATTTAAAAGGAATTTAACAAGCAGAAAGGATGATAATACATTGTAATAACTTAACCTGTGTTCCACTTTCCAGCTGCCTTAAAGTCCAATAAGTAAATTTTAAAAATGGAATGTGTAGCTTTGTATTGATCAAAGGCATCCACTGAAGCTGGTCTACAAGGATAGGTAATACCTGCAAAGAGAAGGACTTCATTAGATCCAAAGGATATTATTTCTTTATTGATTTCAAATAAAATCATTATATGCAACTGCTAGTGTATAATCTGCTAGTTATGATAAAGCATTTCTTATCTGCAAAAAAAAATAATAGAGGATTGATTTTATCCAATAAAAAACAGTTTAAACACTGAACACACATACTGCTTCCTCCACTGCTAATTCAGTTTAAAGTGATACACTAGGCGTCCGATTAAATTGCAAGCCCGCATCTCGCGGGATCAAGGCCGTATGTCTGCGGGCACGCTGCGGGCTCCCATTCTGATTCCGGAGCTATTCAATTGAAGGAGCCTGCAAGTTACGGGCCAAAAGCCGACTCCGTAAACCATGCACTCGTCCGTAGCAGTTCAGGGCGGGAATATATTCAGATAAGCAAGACTGTAACCACCCATTTTGAAACAGCCAATAGAAAATGAGACCGCCATCATTACGGCAGTAAAACATGGAGGTTACATGTCAATCAATAAGGTTCATGGGCCCAATATGCAATGGGACTCGAAAATATAAAAATGAATGTCAATACTGTTCTATCATCATTGATTCCCGAGATCGATTAAACCCTGAAATGAAACCTAAAACTAAATTTATTTTACTGCCGATTTGCGGTCTTGAGACTGTTGTGCAATTAATTCTAATGTCTGTCATCGCTTTCCCCGTTATTTACAGTGCAATATTGATTTATTATTTGCATTTACAGAGAGGACCTTGCAGGTCCTGTCTAGCTCTCGTAGGATTTTCTCCTATATTTGCCCTTGACGGGTGTGAAACCATTTGCGGGCTTGGGGAATTGTAGCAATTGAATAGCGATTTTTGATTGTAGCCATCGTAACTCTTGAAGAAGTGAAAGATCAAAGGCTTCGGGAGGCTGTAAATTCCAAGTTTTACCACTGCAAAGTTTTCAAGCCCATAACCTGTAAACTGCTCGGAGCCCGCAAAAAGACGCCAATTGAATAGCATATTAACTTACGGCCTCACTTCAGTAATTTACAATTGCTCAATTGAATCGGGCTCTATGTTTTTTTAAACAATCACAGATCATATTTAATGAAAGATTTGCCCCTTTGTCCTCTGGGACTGGCTAAGAAATTGGAAGGAAGGAAGCATCATGTATTCAGTGATGAAAGACTAATGGATGGTTTTAAAACTAAACAGATTTGATACATTATGGTTAAGAATTTGCTGTAAATATGGGATTATAATGCAGTCTTACCATTACAAAATAAAGGTTATACAGTTTATAAAGATTCATAGCATTTCTGGATTAATTCACCATTCCTTTATGCAGCAATATAAAAGGTGCTGGAGTCAAGTGGGGGATACATTTAAAATTACAAGTGGAGGCTCCAAAAATTGAATCATTTAAACTGGAGGTATTAAGTGTTTTATTTGAATGTTATATAAAAGACTGAATTTTCTTATAGTAAGGTTAAATTGAAGATTGTAATGCTTCCCTTTGTTAGCCTTTCTGATCCCCCCCCCATGAGGCAGAGAGTGAAATATTTTACTAGTGAGAGGACATTGCAAAAAAATTGCCAATTACCCTTTAGAGCTCTGAAACGATTGTCTTCATAGTAAAGCCATGTGAAAATTAGTGTGAGCATGTTCAGACCTCAAGTAATTAATACTCTTTGCTTTGTAAGTGGTTCAGAAAGGAGGATTGACAGATAAAACACACAATGTAAGAAAATACAGTTTAAATAACATTCACTTGAGCTTTTGTTATTATGTTGAGTTTTAAAATTATGCAATACCCAATGTTTTGCTTTAAGTGAACCAATATAAGTTATTAATTGATTGCACACAGGGTAACACACAAATACGTATTTTTCATAAGATTAAAAACATTTACTTCATTATTTGAAGGGTTTCAACTGAAAGACTTTCATGACGTCTGTACCAATCTTATAAAGTTACAACCTACCATGTGACACATTTATTCACATTGTTCCTAAACATTACACTGCATAAATGTTTCTAATGTTAGTTTGTTCCATAGATCCCAGCTCCACCATAAAATGAATGATAAATGGATATTAATGTGAAGCTGGTATCATGGTTGAGGCCCGCTCATTAGAGATTTTATACTAGACATGAATTTGTATTAAAGGCTGGTGACACCTACATCTGCAACACACAGGAAATATAGGACACTTACATTTTAAATATATATATAAGTTTCCTGTGTTTCAAATGTTTGGTAAGAAAAAGGCAGTAATTATCATAAAAATATGTGTTCTAGGCAGGTAAAATCCAGCTTTGCACACCCACAGGGATCTTTCATAACTAAGGGCCTCATTCTATTAGCGGCCGCAGCCGTTGCGGGGCCGCAAGGACCGGCCGCAAGCTATTCGGCTATTCTATTCCCTTACGGCCGGGGGCTCCGGCAGCCTTGCGGCCGGTGCCTTGCTATCTCTTGCGGCCGCTCGCGCCAGAGGAAAGCCTTTGATCTAAAACGGCCGCAAGAGTTTCGGCCGTAAGAAATTCCTATTTGCAATTCAATTGCTCCGGGAACCCTCTCTGCAAGGCTAAAAACGAGCCGCAGCTTACTTGCAGGAAAGAGGTCTCGCTAGCACCAATTAAGCACATAAAATAGCTCAAATAAAGCCATCCTGCACTTTGAGAAGACTATAAAGGGATTTTAGGGGTTAGAAAAAATAGCACATAATTATCCAATACTCAAATCAGTAAAATATTTTACTTTTTAATATCGGTAAAATATCTATGTAAAAAGTCCAGAGTGCTTGGAGCACCTCAGACCCGCCCACGCCGCAGCCGGAAAATAAACAGTTAATTTGAACTCGGGTTTGGGCTGATGTGCAAGCTTGAGAGTGGGTTACTTTTAATCCTCATGTCCCCCAATATGATCCCTAGCATTTACAGAGCTGTACATTGCAGGCTTGAATTTATTTTTGCGTTTTTAGATTTCACAGCTTACGGCCGGTTTCAAGATATGCGGCCGGCCGTAAAAGGAGATCCTTGCGGGGCCGTATAATAGAATCGCGAGTTAACAGAACCCCTGCAAGGAATCGCAGCCTTGCGGCCGATTTACGGCCGGTAATAGAATGAGGCCCTAAGTATACAAAGGAAAGGCAGCTAGGTATGGAGTTTGACTTGCTGCAGGATGGTATCACATGGTTGGGTGGGATCTGAGCTAACAGCTGAATCAAAGCACAGGGGTAGAGAGATGTTTGCATACACTACTGATTCTCCTCTATCAGATGCATTCATAATCCAGGAAACTTAGATAGGTCTGTAACTTGTTAAAATAAGATGAGATATCCAACTATGTTAAATAATTTGTTAGTATACTAGTAGTTGAGCTTGTTAGTATGTTTTTTAATACATGTTTCTATTGCAATTTTAAAAATAAAGAAAAAAGTGCACATCCATGAACCATTTTTGTTAACCCTCTGACTCACGAGTGAGATGTAAGAAATGTTCAGGGGGTTCTCATATCCTTTTAATAAGTAGGAGGTACTAACCAAGATTTACATCTTTCTATAATCAAGCAATGAGATTAATAGCTATTTTGGGAGAGAAATGGTGGGCTGTTAACATTTTGTACACTAGAATGCAAATATGCCTTTTATGTTGAACATTATATCAGTTAAATTTGAAGGGGGTAATTCTGCTTGAATATGAAAAAACAAAAAGTATCTGAAGAATTTGAGAACTTAAAAAAAAATAAAAAAACAAAGGGGTTGAAAAGAAATAACGATAAAGGATGTCCCTGGGATGGCAAATGATAGCGTTTCTTAACAAGAGCTTTGTTCAAACCTGCATTTCTATAAAAACAGAGACAAAATGTTGTAAACGTACCTTGGCACACTTCTCCTGCACATAGTTTTCAGGCAATTTATTTATGCATAAAGACTTTTCTTTGCTACCATTTTCCACGGATTTAGGCTTGCTAATCTGTTGATCGGAGATCCAGTCCATAAGAATAGTTAAGAGCTCATAAACTTGAACATTACTAGGAACCTGCAGAGAAGCCAAAATGTTATCAGTTACATCTGTGTCCTTTTAACATCAAAAGAATGAATTCAGCAAATTTAAACAGATGATGTATACACTTAGAGCACATATGAATGTTTGAACTTTTTTTAGGTACACTGATAATATTTATATATGAAATGCAGCCAAGAAGTGCTTGTGCTTTGTTACGGCTAGACAAATAATGCAAAAATAAATAAACTAATTCCCTAATAGTTTGTATGTTAGTGTATTTATAGCAGCACATGAAAAAACTGCTTTCTTCAAACTAAAACACACAAAGACTGATGTTTTTTTCTAGGCTCACTTCACCAATGTGTCTCATTTCCTGTGCTCATTGAAAGGGTAATCTCTTCTGGAATTATTGAGAATCTGCCATGGTTACTTATACAAAGATACACATGAACCAGACAATGGAAGTATTGCCATTTGCTGTTCTTATAGCACAGTACCATTAACCCAGCAATCTAATTAATTACTAAACATATGACAATCTAAACTGCAAGATGAAATAATGGGATTAATAACAAAATAGGAAAAATTTAAATTTAAAAAAATTGTGGTTGCATAAGTCTGCACACCCTCTTTTAACTGGGGATGTAGCTGTGTTCAGAATTAAGCAATCACATTTCAAATTGTGTTAAATTGGAGTCAGCATACACCTGCCATCATTTAAAGTGCCTCTGATTAACCCCCAAAAAAGTTCAGCTGCTCTAGTTGGTCTTTTCTGAAAGTCGCATCCCACAGCAAAAGCCATGGTCCACAGAGAGCTTCCTAGGCATCAGAGGGATCTCATTGTTAAAAGGTATCAGTCAGGAGAAGGATACAAAAAAAATTCCAAGGCATTAGATATACCATGGAACACAGTGAAGACAGTCATCATCAAGTGGAGAAAATATGGCACAACAGTGACATTACCAAGAACTGGAGTTCCCTCCAAAATTGATGAAAAGATGAGAAGAAAACTGGTCTGGGAGGCTACCAAGAGGCCTACAGTAACACTGAAGGAGCTGCAGGAATATCTGGCAAGTACTGGCTGTGTGGTACATGTGACAACACTCTCCCGTATTCTTCATATGTCTGGGCTATGGGGTAGAGTAGCAAGACGAAAGCCTTTTCTTAAGAAAAACATCCAAGCCAGGCTACATTTTGCAAAAACACATCTGAAGTCTCCCAAAAGCATGTGGGAAAAGGTTTTATGGTCTGATGAAACCAAGGTTGAACTTTTTGGCCATAATTCCAAAAGATATATTTGGCGCAAAAACAACACTGCACATCACCAAAAGAACACCATACCCACAGTGAAGCACCATACCCACAGTGAAGCATGGTGGTGGCAGCATCATGCTTTGGGGCTGTTTTTCTTCAGCTGGAACTGGGGCCTTAGTTAATATAGAGGGAATTGTGAACAGTTCCAAATACCAGTCAATATTGGCACAAAACCTTCACGCTTCTGCTAGAAAGCTAAACATGAAGAGCAACTTCATCTTTCAGCAGGACAACGGCCCAAAACAGACATCCAAATCAACAAAGGAATGGCTTCACCAGAAGAAGATTAAAGTTATGGAATGGCCCAGCCAGAGCCCAGACCTGAATCCGATTGAAAATGTGTGGGGTGATCTGAAGAGGGCTATGCACAGGAGATGCCCTCGCAATCTGACAGATTAGGGGTGTTTTTGCAAAGAAGAGTGGGCAAATTTTGCCATGCTGATAGACTCATACCCAAAAAGACTGAGTGTTGTAATAAAATCAAAAAGGTGCTTCAACAAAGTATTAGTTTAGTTTAAAGGTGTGCAGACTTATGCAACCATACTATTTTTTTTTCTTCCCTCTACCTAAAAGATTTCAGTTTGTTTTTCATTTGAGTTGTACAGTTTATAGGTCACATTAAAGGTGGAAAAAGTTCTGAAATGATTTATCTTTGTCTCATTTTTTACAGCACTAAACCTGACATTTTAACAGGGGTGTGTAGACTTTTTATATCCACTGTATATATATATATATATATATATATATATATATATATATATATATATATATATATATATATATATATATATATATATATATATATATATATATATATATATATATATATATATATATATATATATATATATATATATATATATATAGTGGAATTATATATCAAAGAATGCATGTTTATAACTGAATGATATAGGATAATGGTACTAGAATGCAAGGGACCTAACAAAATATTAGAAGCCTTTTAAGACAATTTAGTACAAAAAGTCACAGGTATTAGCAGAATCAGTTGATTTGTGTTTGAAATGTATCTTTCACACAGTTTATTTCCCTGCTTACACAGTCTTACAGTGTTTCTGCCATTATTCCAAGCATGTTAAACTCAGCAAATTTTGAGACCATTAGAAAAAGGCTCAAAAAGTATTACCATTGTGGATGATCAATCCTTGTAATAGATATATAGCATGCCTTCTCAAAATAATTTCTTATTTAAAAAACAAAACAAAAAAAAAGTTATATTTTTTACAGTTATTCTTTACTTCTCAGATTATAAACTCTGCAGAGAGCTGGGCCATCATCTTGTGTTGTCTTACCTGTCTTCTAATGTATGTAAATGTATATATATTGTTTAGTAGCCCTAGGAAATCTTATTAATAATATCATTATTATTTACTGAGGGCTTCCATTTTCTTTTGTCAGCTGGTCTGGTTTTATTTTTCAGGAAGTTATAACTGTGTAAACTATTCAGCTATCCATTACTGTTATGCAAAGTAATGGCAGTTTCAGAGGCCACATTTCCATTGTATATGATAAATCTTCCTGTGCATTCAAAGTCTCCTCATACCTCAGTAGAATTAAAAACAAAATAGAAGCTGTAATTTTCTTTACATTTTAAAATAATTTGCCTATTTTAAGTCTAGTTCTTTAAAATAAAAAAGACATGTTATTGCTCCCACACCCCATTATGCATTCTGGCCTTGGACATTGAGAAGGCTTTCGATTCTATCGATTCGAAGAGGAACTAGACTGGGGTGCCCTCTGCCTCTCCTTTTTGCACTTGCAATAGAGCCTATTGCCCACGCCATTAGGTCCAGCCGGAAAATGTATGGCTTGAAAGTTGGACCTGAACATTTTAAATGCTTCCATTTTGCAGACAAGTTATTATGTACTTTACCGGACCCCTCTTTCTCATTATCTGCATTAATGAGTATCATGAGCAAATTTAGTAAGTTCTCAGTCCTTAAAATCAACCTTGAAAAAATGATTTAGAAGCTGGATTATCCCAGAGAGTCTCTAAAAATACTAATACATTTATTTGGCCTAAATCGAATATAAAATTACCTGGGGATTAATATTACTCCTAAATTATCAGAGCTTTATAAGGCTAATTATCCTCCACTTAAAAAAAAAACAACAAAAAAAACACATTAATAGACATTAACAAATGGGCCAAATACCAAATTTCTTGGACAGGCTGTTTCACTGCTGTAAAAATGAATATATTACCTAGGGTTTTATATCAATTTCGATACACCCCACCACGGCAAAAAATGTATGGACATAAAACCAAAGGAGGGCTTTTGAGAGGTGGAAGAGCTTGAAGAGAAGAGATGTTTCGTTCTCTTTTTGACTCTCCACCCCTGAACTAAGAAAGAAAATTATCTAATTAAGGAAGGGAAAATGTATAAAAGAAGGTACTTGTTAATTCCCGGTTACAATTGTTATTGGATGAAATGTATAAAATATAGCTGCGATTTAACATGTTGACATTTTATGCATTAAATGATTTTGCAACCCCTATGCCTTTAATAAAAAAAGATTGAAACAAAAAAATATATGTTAACTTAAGACGACAATGAGCATTTGAGCAATAATTATAATTATAAAAGTAATATTTGGTTTGTTATTATGATTCTATCTTACCTTGGATTTTGTAGAAGCAGCTGTTCTCTCAATCTTTAGGGGCTTTGCATCAAGCAATGTAGATGAAAACTCTTTGCTTTTTTGTACAGTAAGGAATGCTTGCTTTTTCTGTAAAATCAGATATAGTTAGGATTTACAAACACATTGCTTCCAACGGGCAAGCGATTTTAGTCAATTATATGAATAATGTCTGACATACTTGTAAATTTTCTAGGCGAGCCTGCACTTTCTTGGCTTGCGTTTCAAGTTTCTTGTTCTGCTCACTTACTTCATTTAGCTGCAAGTTAACAAAGAAAAACATACAGATAAGTCTTAATTATATTATAAAAATATTTTTATGAACATAATGTTCAGGTCATATACATAATGATGAAATAGGAATGCACAATGACATAGTAAGGCCACAAATATTTTTTAACATTATATGCTGGCTTTTCTTTAATTTGCATGAAAGATTAGTATTCTAAAGTCTAGAAATCTTATTTTGTATTCTGAGCATAAAATGTGTTACCAGCTTGGCTCTCCAATCCACTGTCAGTAGTATATTGCAATTCCTAAAATGTACAGCTGTACACAAGTCACTTCAGTCGGAATCGGCAAGAAGGAAAAGATCTTGATCAATTCCTCAAATTGAAACTGTAGTGTAGTATAAAAAGCAAGACACTAATTTTTTAAAGCAATTTGTTTTTTAAAATGTATGACAGTAAATTACCATAAAAAAAATGCATAATAAAGATAAAGATAATGCATATGGTATTTTCACAATATGATACAATACTGCTCTTGACACAAAACATTTAAAATATAATTTTGGTAACTTACACTTTACCCGCTGGCATTTGGAGCAGAATCCTACACATTTTTCAGTCTGTTCTCACATTCTTAAAGTAAAGTAAACTAGGGAAGCGCATCAATACACAGCGGATGCAAGAGAAATGAAGCAGTTACTCTGATAGGATTACCATGTTCTTAAAAATACACAAGTGGGCCATACGCATGTGGCAGAGACTTGCTGTTAAATGTTAGTATGTATTCAAATGTCTAATTCCCTGCTGAATTTATTTTTTATTAATTCATTATACCTATGCTTTTCATTATAATTAACCCACAAGTTACAATAGAATATTAATTATGTATAAGCTTTTTTTTTTTAAACGGAAAATGTGTGGCTAATGTTATTTATATGTGAAAATGTAATTCATTAAAAATTTTAATGGACCAATTGTTAAATTAGTAAACAGCATTATAAGTGTCATTTCTACTATAACTGAAAAAGCATAAATAAAATAAAAAACCTTGCCAGAATACGATGGTGAGGTGATTTTGCAAGGCTTAAGTTGTGTTCATATAATGCTTTCCAGAGTAACTGAAGTCCTCAAAATGTATGAATATAACATCAAAAGAGAGGAGAGAGGGTAGAAGAAATGTGATGGGGACTGGCACTCCAAATATACTATATGATATATGATATACTGTATATCCACAAAGCAAATACAATAAGTATGGGAACATAATGCCAGTGCACCAGTGTTAACGCCTAGTGTACCTACCCGCACCATGCTCCTTCATCAAGTGACTTGTGTCACATGGAGTCATCCTTGACCTACTGTTAGTCATCCCAGACCTACTGTTAGTCATCCCAGAGTTGTGCTCTGTGTTATAGGTGTGGGATATGTTATCATAGGACAACAGATGAGCTGTCACCCAAAGAGAATGCAGGCCAAATTAACTATGATGTGAAACTAAGCGGTTACAGAGGAATCAGCCTGAAGCCTGAAAGCACATGCAAGGACTCTGAGGCTTTGTTTAGGTTTTGTGGATTGACTTATCAGTACTGACCTTGGCTAGTGATCTCTACTATTACTTTGACAGTGGCCAGTCCTAATCATCTGTTTAATCTGTCTGCTGCCTGCCTCAACCACTTGCATGTGACCAACATCTGCCCCGTGAACAGATCTGGACCCCCGTTCATAGGTCAGTCTACCGTCTCCTTTTGTCCTGTGGGCCATTTTCCTGGGTAACAGTGTTTTTTTTTATTTTTTTATTTGGTACGGTAGCAACTGGATGGTGATAAGTTAGAGAGACCATTTGCAATATAGGTCAGTTTCACTCCTCATCACTATCCCACCTTGCTGAATCTTCAAATATGAATGGAAGAACAAGTAACATATTAACGGTCAGTTTACTTATGTACCAGTTGTCTGTACACTCATGTTTTATAACTAGTATAATGTTCATAACCTGTAAGCCCACTATGGAAAGCACATCTTAGCCCTAAGAATTCATACACAAGTTGTGAAACAAAATATGCTTGATCAGCAAGACACATTATAGAATAAAACAGCAAGAATTTCCAAGAACATGGCTGAAAATATAGTTTAAAAAGGATTCATTCAACAGCAAACATTTGACACATTGTGGAAAATTAACTTATTTAGCAGTGGATTGAAGAAAACACTAGTTCTATGAAACCTGTATAACAAGGATGCAAGCGGATCTTACTTGTTTTTTCAAAGAGTCATTCATTTCCTTTAGGGTGTCAAAGGAAGACTTCAGCCTTTTGTTCTCTTTAATCTTCTCTTTGAGGGCATCTGACAGATGTTTTACTTCCACATCATGTTGCTGTGAGAAAGAGAATACATTTTTGACAGATGGTATTAATAGTGTAAAAAAATAATAAAAATAACAAAAACATCAAATATATTAGCCCTAAGAACAAGCAAATACAGCTACTCAATCCCCTTCTGTGACTAGATTTATTTTATTATATAATTATATATTCTGTTACCACACTGAATGCTGGAATACACAAAATGTTGCATTGCAAACAGATGAAATCACTTTATTTCTGAAATAGAAGTTCATAAACTGTTTCATGGAATACTAGTAGTTGGTTGCTTTCATTAAATTGGTGAACTGGAATTTTGAGATTGCAAGAAAATTATTGAAACAAAAAGTAATGAGAATGCATAAACTGGCAATACTAAAGTAAACAGATATACTTTTTCTGGTTTAAAAGTACACTTTGTATTCAATTCCAGGTCTGACAAACTTCTATCAAATAGTTTGAAACCACTCCAATCAATGAAGAGTCACCAATTCTTTTTTAGGAGTATATATGCCTGTAGATATTTATAGGAACCAGAAGTGTTTAGGCATGTGTTACTCCAATATAACAAAGCACTGTACACCTGACAAGCAGAAAACCCAGTGGCGAAGTTAGAGTTTTTGCCAGCCGGGTCGGTCCCAGAGTTTGCAGCCCCTCTTAATAGTATTGATACCTTTCCCGTTTCTTTCCTGCCAGCAGTGTCATGAAGCAGGTGGCATGACTGTGGCGTGAGAGCTTGCTCGGATAGGTTTAGACTTCGGATTCACGTTTAGGGTGACGGCAGATGATAAAGCTTTACATAATCAAGTAGTGGTTCTTAGTGTGTGCCACTTTTTTTCTATGTAAAGCTTTAACTCTAATCCTAACCCTAACAAGTTGAACAAAGTCTTGGCACACCGCAGTCGCACCACCTGGGGGCCGCTGCACGTATTATTTTTGTAATCATTCTGTAGTAGAAGGTTGCTACTAGGACAGTGTTTATGGATCAATTCTCTGGATATTCCCCCGATTTACTCCGTAAAATCTAAAGATATCAGCTTCCCATATTCCCTGCTTAAATTTACATTTGCTCTGTTTACACAATATAGAAATAAAATCCCAGGCCTGTTGTCTTGGGGTTCTACTGGACCCTGCCCTCTCTTTCATTCCTCATATACAGTCACTAACAAAATCTTGTCTTTTCAATTTAAAAAACATATCCAAAATATGTCACTTCCTTACACAAAACACATCTACGTTTGAAATACATTCCCTCATCATATTTCGTCTTGACTACTGCAACTCACTTCTGGCTGTCCTACCCATCACCCATCTAATCCATATTGTATGCCTCCGCTACACTCTGCATATCTGCAGCACCTCTCTGTCAATCACTCCACTGGCTTCCTGTAGCCTCCAGAATAAAATTTAAAATTATGACCCTAACTTACAAAGCCCTCAACAACACTGCACCACCTTATATCTCTGCTCTCATCTCCAGGTATTACCCCACCCGAATGACCATCTAACAGATGCAGCCATCACTAAAGTACAAGTATCTCATGTTATAAAATGTAAAGTTAGCCTTTTGACATTTCACTGCCTAATTATGCTTGTGGTAAATTTATTTATATATATATATATATATATATATATATATATATATATATACATATACATATATATATACATATACATATATATATACATATATATATACATACATATACACACACACACATATATATATATATACATATATATATACATATATATATATATATATATATATATATATATATATATATATATACACACACACACACATTCACAAACGTATTTTTTTCCTGAGCTCGCATGTGTGACGGCACTCATTTCAGCCTAAGTACCGCATACTTCAATGCCTAAACTGCTCGCCTTGCTTTGCGAGGCTCGCTAGCATGATGACAAATCCCATTTGACAATTAGAATATACAGTCAGGTCCATAAATATTGGGACATGGACACAATTCTAAACTTTTTGGCTCTATACACCACCACAATGGATTTGAAATGAAACGAACAAGATGTGCTTTAACTGCAGACTTTCAGCTTTAATTTGACGGTATTTACATCCAAATCAGGTGAACGGTGTAGGAATTACAACAGTTTGTATATGTGCCTCCCACTTTTTAAGGGACCAAAAGTAATGGGACAATTGCCTGCTCAGCTGTTCCATGGCCAGGTGTGTGTTATTCCCTCATTATCCCATTTACAAAGAGCAGATACAAGCTCCAGTGTTCATTTCAAGTGTGCTATTTGCATTTGTTGCTGTTAACTCTCAATATGAGATCCAAAGAGCTGTCACTATCAGTGAAGCAAGCCATCATTAGGCTGAAAAAAGAAAACAAACCCATCAGAGAGATAGCAAAAACATTAGGTGTGGCCAAATCAACTGTTTGGAACAGACTTAAAAAGAAAGAACGCACCGGTGAGCTCAGCAACACCAAAAGACCCGGAAGACCATGGAAAACAACTGTGGTGGATGACCGAAGAATTATTTCCCTGGTGAATAGTTGGCCAGATCAAGAACACTCTCCAGGAGGTAGGTGTATGTGTGTCAAAGTCAACAATCAAGAGAAGACTTCACCAGAGTAAATACAGAGGGTTCACCACAAGATGTAAACCATTGGTGAGCCTCAAAAACAGGAAGGCCAGATTAGAGTTTTCGAAACAACACCTAAAAAAGCCTTCACAGTTCTGGAACAACATCCTATGGACAGATGAGACTAAGATCAACTTGTACCAGAGTGATGGGAGGAGAAGAGTATGGAGACGGAAAGGAACTGCTCATGATCCAAAGCATACCACCTCATCAGTGAAGCATGGTGGTGGTAGTGTCATGGCGTGGGCATGTATGGCTGCCAATGGAACTGGTTCTCTTGTATTTATTGATGATGTGACTGCTGACAAAAGAAGCAGGATGAATTCTGAAGTGTTTTGGGCAATATTATCTGCTCATATCCAGCCAAATGCTTCAGAACTCATTAGACGGCGCTTCACAGTGCAGATGGATAATGACCCGAAGCTTACTGCAAAAGCAACCAAAGAGTTTAAGGGAAAGAAGTGGAATGTTATGCAATGGCCAAGTCAATCACCTGATCTGAATCCGATTGAGCATGCATTTCACTTGCTGAAGACAAAACTGAAGGGAAAATGCCACAAGAACAAGCAGGAACTGAAGACAGTTGGAATAGAGGTCTGGCAGAGCATCACCAGGGATGAAACCCAGCGTCTGGTGATGTCTATGCGTTCCAGACTTCAGGCTGTAATTGACTGCAAAGGATTTGCAACCAAGTATTAAAAAGTGAAAGTTTGTTTTATGACTGTTAATCTGTCCCATTACTTTTGGTCCCTTAAAAAGTGGGAGGCACATATACAAACTGTTGTAATTCCTACACTGTTCACCTGATTTGGACGTAAATACCCTCAAATTAAAGCTGAAAGTCTGCAGTTAAAGCACATCTTGTTCATTTCATTTCAAATCCATTGTGGTGGTGTATAGAGCCAAAAAGATTAGAATTAATTATGTCGATGTCCCAATATTTATGGACCTGACTGTATGTGATATATATATCCATCCATTCTACTTTCTGTACAGTGGTGGTGTTTAGTCTTCAGTTTCGAATATGTTATACAAATAAGTACGATGGAGATCTGCACATTTCTGAGAGAGTTGCAGCATCTCCAACGGTTCTCAAAAACTTCCCCCATTAGTACATACAGCCCAATATCGATGTTTACAAAGACCTCTTATAAAAAGCAATATGGGTGATTAGCATACCACACTGTTTGCATTAAAGAATATTATTTCCATGTGTTTACTCCCTATGAAATGTCATGCCTTTCATGATGAGACATTTGGTGCTCGAAATTTCCTTGATGTGCACATATAAACCAATTTGAAAAGGTTATTTAAATAGTTAGTCACACAATGTAAAATGTGTACCTCTCAAATCAGTACATCTGGAGAATATAAAATCCATCTTTTTCAAGTCAGTGATTCTAAACTTGCTATAAGACGTCAAGACAATTCTCCATTTTCTTGACGTCTTCTGGGCAGCACAGACTAGAGAGAGATGACAGAGGACTTGATCACGGAGTTGGGTGGGAAAGCTGCCTCAAGCGATCAAATATTATGTCATCCACTGCCAAAATATGTAATCTATAATGCTTCACTTGATAAAAGCACTTTGAATGTAAGATTTTAAACTCAAAGACAGAGCCCTCCATTTTGCCATGTTTAATATTCTGTTTGTTGTACTTAACCCCTGTATAGCGCTACAGAATATAGGCTCTATTCAATTGCAAGCCCACGATTGCCTCTAGCCCGTAGTTTTGGCTGTAGGTTACATTTATTATAAATATTTAGACACATTAAATTGTCTGTAACCCGCAACTACCCTCTCACAGCCTCCACGCGGAAACCATGCACTCATAAGTAGGATTTCAGGGGGAGTGATCATATGATCTGACAATATTTAAGCAAGCCTATAATTTACTTAAAACACTCACAATACTTCTTAGACAAAGCCAATAGTAAATGAGTTCTTCATCATGACGGCAGTAAAACATGAGTTTATACTTAAACTTCACTCAGAGACTACTGTTGATTAGTAAATTGGACCCGCAAATTTAGTGATTGGACCTGCAATCCAGCAATGTAGAAATCAATCAAAATTAGCATCTGTTCTAATCCATGCAGGTTCCATGATATGTATTAACATCTTAAGTCCCAGAAGCCCTTTCAAAAAGGCAATTGAAAAACATATTTGTTTATGTTTTTCTATTTGTGGGTTTGAGACTGTTGTGCAATTCATTCTAATGTACTTATATGCCTTCCCGTGCTTTTAAAGTACATAACTGTATTTTAAATTGCTGCTGCAGCTGTGATACGAGTTTGAAAAAGCCCTTGTGAGTCCTATTCAGCACTCTCAAGATTTTTGACAGAAACTTGATACACTGTATCAGACTTTACATGAAAGCTAGTGCTACCCGTCTAATAGAATATTGATTTTGTGCAAGTTTAATTATTTAGCACTTGTAAATCTTGAGCTGTGCTAAAGCCAATGGAGTTCTAAGGCCAGTTTTGTGTCTGGTTTTGGGCAGGTAACATGTAATTGTAATGTGAGTAGCTAAAATGTAGCCAATTGAATATCTGTAACTTTTACAAGCTGCTTTATGAGTTCAAGTAATAGCGATTTAGCCGATTGAAAGGGGCCTTATGTTGGAGCGTTACAAATAAAAGATAATAATAAAAGATAATAATAATAATAATAATAATAAGCATGAGAACTTGACCATGTTGCTACTCTGCAAATCTGCTCTGGAAAACTTTTAGCATGTTCAACCCATGAAGCAGCTTGTGGTCTTGCCGAATGAGCTCTCAGTCCTTGTGGTGGCTTTTTATTTGATAAAGTGGAAAAGAGACAGCACATTTAATCCAACAAGCAACCTTTTTTTGAAGGCTTTGCAACCTTTTTTTTTTTAAATAATAAAACAATATGAATAAATGGTCTGTTTCTGCAAGGCATAAATCTACACACATCTAAACATCTTTCCAGACATTCCTATGAATTAGCAGCATTTGCATAAAATAAGGCAGAAAAATGTCCTGCGTGTGATTATAGAAGGTAGCATAATAGAAGGTAAGCATGTGCCTTGAAAAAGTATTTTACCCCCCCCCCCTTGACTTTTTACCTATTTTGTTACATTACAGCCATAAGTTCAATGTTTTGTTAATCTGAATTTTATGTGCTGGATCAGAACACAATAGTCAGAGTTAGTTGTATGTATATATTTTTCTCATTTAGTTTTATGTATATATTTTTCTCATTTCGCTTCACTATGTTTTAGAAATAGAAAACATAAAATTGGCATGTGCGTATGTATTCACCCACTTTGTTATTAGTGCAACCAATTACCTTCAGAAGTCACATAACTAGTAAAACTATGTCCACCTGTGTGCAATCTAAGTGTCACATGATCTGTCATTACATATATATACACACACACACACACACACACACACACACCTTTTTTGAAAGGCCCCAGAGGCTACAATACCTAAGCAAGAGGCACCACTAACCAAACACTGCCATGAAGAGCAAGGAACTCTTCAAACAAGTAAGGGACAATGTTGTTGAGAAGTACAAGTCAGGGTTAGGTTATAAAAAAATATCATAATATTTGATAATTCCCAGGAGCACCATCAAATCTATCATAACCAAATGGAAAGAACATGGCACAACAGCAACCTGCCAAGCGACGGCCGCCCACCAAAACTCAGGGACCGGGCAAGGAGGGCATTAATCAGAAAGGCAGCACAGAGACCCAAGGTAACCCTGGAGGAGCTGCAGAGTTCCACATCAGAGACTGGAGTATCTGTACATAGGATGACAACAAACCGTACGCTCCATAGAGTTGGGCTTTATGGCAGAGTGGCCAGAAGAAAGTCATTACTTTCAGCAAAAAACAAAATGGCACATTTTGAGTTTGCGAAAAGGCATGTGGGAGACTCCCAAAATGTATGGAGGAAGGTGCTCTGGTCTGATGAGACTAAAATTGAACTTTTGGGCCATCAAAGAAAACACCATGTTTGGCACAAACCCAACACATCACCAGAATAACACAATCTGTTTTTCAGCAGCCGGGACTGTGAAACTGGTCGGAGTTGAGGGACAGATGGATGGTGCTAAAAACAGGCATATTCTTGATCAAAACCTGTATCACTCTGTGCGTGATTTGGGCTAGGACGGAGGTTTACCTTCCAGCAGGACAAGGACGCCAAACACACTGCTAATGCAACACTTGAGTGGTTTAAGTGGAAACATGTATATGTGTTGGAATGGCCTAGTCAAAGCCCAGACCTCAATCCAATAGAATATATGTGGTCAGACTTAAAGATTGCTGTTCACAAGCGCAAACCATCCAACTTGGAGTTGGAGCAGTTTTGCAAGGAGGAATGGGCAAAATTCCCAGTGGTAATATGTGGCAAGCTCATAGAGACTTATCCAAAGCGACTTGGAGCTGTGATTGCCGCAACAGGTGGTGCTACAAAGTATTGACTTTGGGAGGGGGGTGAATAGTTATGCACATTGACTTTTTCTGTTATTTTGTCCTATTTGTTGTCGGCTTCACAACAAAAAAAAAATAAAAAAAAAAAACATCTTCAAAGTTGTGGGCATGTTTTGTAAATTAAATAATGCAAATCCTCAAACAATCCATGTTAATTCCAGGTTGTGAGGCAACAAAACTCGAAAAATGCCAAGGGGGGTGTATACTTTTGCAAGGTACTGTATAAGAGGGTTCTTAACACGGAAGTCTGCACTTTTAGTTTATTTGTTCTTAAATGTATATGGACATTTGTGGGATATCATGTTTATCTGATTGGGCATGTCTCATATCAAATAATTTTACTGAGGAATTCTGTATACAGTGGTCCATCGATACTAGACTACCTCAAAGCCTGTCAATTCCGATATTCGACTCGTCTTGATGAGGAAACAAATGCTTCAGGACTCAATGATTACTCTGTTCTCATCACGCTGGAGCCACCTTGCATCCTTTCTCTCCAGGAAGTTTAATAAAGTACTGTACTGTGGCGTAGTGTAGCTTGTGCCAACAAGAGACCAAGTGCAGCCTGTGCATACAAGGACCAGAGTGCAGATTGTGATTACATAATAAGTTCCAAGAAGGCTAGTGATACCACTCAGGAGAAAATAAAAAATAGTGAGAACTACTACAGAATGGAAAAAGCTGCATGTCTGATGTCGCTGCTGAGAACAAAATACCTAGAACAACAATCTCTAAGATAGTGGGGGGAAAAGGAAGCTTTTAAAGGAGCCAATGTGGCTAGAGGTGTGTAGGCTGTGGCTAAGCAAAGGTCACACACATTAGAGGAAGTGGAGAAATGATTGTACTTGGATTAACAAAAAAACAGTTTGCCGATGATAGTATTTTCCAGGAAATAATTTGCGAGAAAGCAAAACAATTGCATGCTGATCTGGTAAAAGAAGAGCCTAGAACAAGTGGTAAGAGCAGTGAAAGTATTAAAAGTAAGTAATGGTTGGCTTGAGAATCTTAAAGTGAGAACTGGAATTCACAACGGGGTGAAACATGGATAGGCAGCCAGTGCCGACAAAGAAGCAACCAAAACTTTTGTTAGGGAGTTTAGAGACTACATAGAGGCTCAGTGTTTTATTCCCTTAAAGAACCTACATCAGTTAAGAAGAGAAGACATTGCCAGGGCACAAGTCGAAGAACAACAGGCCAACTCTGTTGGTGTGTGGGAATACTAGTGGGGATTTACAAATTAAGCCTCTACTAGTCTATCCCAGTGATAATACCAGAGTTTTCAAATGAGAAAATGTGATAAAAATCAAGTTAAGTGTAGTGTGGAGGGCAAATAGAAAAGCCTGGGTAACCAGGCAGTCCTTCATCGAATGGATGAACAAAGTGTTTGGCCTCACTGTAAAAAAAAAAAATATTTGCAGGAAATTAACTGCCTCACCCTCCAGACTTGGAGGACAACTTGCTGGAGGACTTTACATTTTATAACTGTTCTTTCCCCCTAACACAACTCCTCTGATCCAGCCCATAGACAAGCAGGTCATCTCAAACTGTACATCAATGCCCTCTTCAAGGAGGTGCTTTGAGATGGCCTTGGATACGGAGTTACACACAGAGTTCTGGAAGGACCATTTCAATATCCTCCACTGAGTCACTCTGATTGATAAAGCTTGGCGCACTGTCTCTTACAAGACCATGTACTGTACCTGGAGGAAATTGTGGCCAGAAGCTGTAACTGAGGAACTTGGAGGCTGGACCTTGCCCAACAGTGGTGGACATTGTGTCTCTGGGCACGTCCATGCGCCTGGATATGAGTAATGAAGACATTGAAGATTTAGTGGAGGAGCACAGACAAGAGCTCTGTAGGAGCTGCAGGAACTTCATAAGGGAGCAGCAACAGATAGTGGCTGAGGAAATTTCTTCAGGTGATTGTGTTGAAAAGTATCAAAAACATTTTGAAAAGTAGGCAGAAGAAAGTTTGTCTTGATAGGTTTGTTAGTGAAACTCCCTACATCAGAGTCTCCAGTGGGGTTAAGTGGTGTTAAGAGAGACAGAAAAGAGAAAGATCCCCTGTGCAAGTGCCTGATATTTGAAAAGAAGAGGACTCCCCTGCAAGCAATAACCTCTCTCCTCCTCTACATCACCAACATCCCTTTGGGCCCTCAAGTCCTCTCAGTACAGGTAATGTGAAATTAAATTCTATTTTTATTTTATTTGAAATTTCTGGGGTTCAGAAAGTATGATTTCAATTTACATAAATCTTTATGGGAAAAGCTTGTTTGGTACCAATCATTCTTGGTATTCATAAAGCTGTCTTGAACTGATTAATATTGAGTACCCAGGGACCACTGCATTTGTAATTCAAAATACATTTGAAATTTCTTGTGCAAGTTACACCCCCAAGCCACTTATGTAGACAGAGCATCCGAGCCAATGAGCTGTGCAGAGGGGTGTCCTAGTGAATCAGCTATCATTAGGACGGCTGCCCCCTGGATTTGTCTCAATCAGCAAGAAGGAAACAGATACATTGTTGTACCTGCCTCCATTTAGACACAGCTAATTATGCTAGTTTAGCTTGGATTTTCATGGGTGTTCCTTTTCAAAATCAACTGCCTGAAAAACTGAAGAAATATTGCAAAATTTAAGTAAGTTAATTAATGTTTATTTTTAGATTTTTTTATACAAAAATGTTTTCATACACTACTGATTCTCATCTATCAGATGCATTCCTAATCCATGAAACTTACATATATTTTGAAATCTTCATTTCAATTCCCACTTCCATACACCATTAAAAAGGTATATGCAAGTGAGGTGGGTTATGAATGCATCCTGTAGAGTGCATCATAACCCACCTAGCAAAAAATGCATGCAAAAATGCACCCCCAGCAATGGCACTGCGCATGTCGGGTACTTCGTTACAAAAAATGTACCCAATACAAAAGCTGCTGATTGGCTAAAGAAATGGAAATTGTCTGAAGTCATGTGACTTCCCACAAGTAGGGAAGACTTCAAGTGCTAACTGAGCATGACTGCAGAATCCCCAGGCCAATAAAAAACATCAAAATAAACATTTAAACACTTACCTTGAAGTTGGCAAAATCTATTGTAATTTCTGACAGTTTAAAATCAAGGTTAACAACCCCTCCAATTTGTTTTGGCCAATCTGGTTAGAGAAAGATTTCAGACGTAGCACTGTTAGTTGCTATGGCAACACCACACAGCATAGCCAGGAAGCAGGGATGAGTCTTTTACCAGCAGTGACAACACTGCTCTCCTATTGGTTGTGGTGCAAAGCAGCATGGGATATGTAGGCAAAGGAGCCTGGGAAATGTAGTGCATCACTGACATGTCACAGGACGCTGAAAGGAGGAAGCTGTAAGGAGATTGGCTGAGCAAGCAACAGTAGGTAAATAGTGGGTTAATAGTGTGCTGCATGCTGATTGGGGGGCTTTGGGAAGTTGTGTAGACACCCCCTGGGGGTGCTGCATGCTGATTGGGGGGGCTTCAGGAAGTTGTGTAGAAACCCCTGGGGTGCTGCATGCTGATTGGGGGTGGATGCAGGAAGTTGTGTAGACAACCCCTGGGATTTTAGATATTAATAAAAATAAAATGTTTTATGAGATGTGCTTCATACACATAGGCTGCTTTTTGCCTACAGAGTGCAGAAATGTATTAATCTAGCTCACTTAGATATCCCTTTAACTGTTTACTTTGAAAAAAATTGTTTGCATGAAAAAATTCCAGACACTATAAATTATCCTCTATCATTAATAACCCAGCTCACTTGCATATACCTTTTAGAGAATCATTTCCACAAGTCAGTATATCTAAGAAGATTACTTTTTTTTCTGTTTAACAACCTTTCATGTTCTAGTCAGTGAAGGGGAGATAGTGAGGACTTGGGTAGACTACTGGACACTTACAAGGTAGCACCTTAAAATCAAAATGGATAAGAGCTACACCCACAGCAGTTTTGAATAACAAGCCTGACTTTCTCCATTATTATCTCCTGCAAAGAGAGAAGTTCCATTCCTGAAATAACACATCCAAGGCAATATATGTTCCACATTCCTGAAGTGCAAAACAATATTGAAGCCTTTGCATGGTCTCTTAAAGGCATGAATTGTATTTCTGTTGCACCTTGGGCAGTGTAGTGCAAAATGGTGCTCATCCCAACTATATGGACTTGGTCGGTGGTAGAAGTGAGTTACTCTAGTGGATCCAAATCCCAGCCAAATGCTACAAACACTAGCCGCCACTTTATTTGCAGCTGGAGTCTTGGAAACACTAGCTTTCACCAATGTAAAAAAAAATATATTTCAATCCTACTCTTTTAAAATCAGTTATGGGATTTCCCCACAGTACAACTGGTTTGGTGATTAAAAAAAAAAAAAAAGAAGAAGGACTGACAAATGTAGTAGGACAAATGCACAACTATATCAGAGTAGAGATCTTGTTGGTTGGAAGTATTCTCTCTTTATGTGAAATCTAGAATCATTCCCAAGAGTTTTACTTAGCTTTTTGAGTATCTCAAGAGCTGTAGCTATGGAACATGATCAAGGATATTTCTGCACATTTGTCCATGGTATCACTTAACCTCAATATGCTCCAATGGAATTGTGCAATTCCAGCAACATCCACACTAGGTCACAGCAGGCCTCCTCCTCTACTGTTTGAACCACTAACTTTTTCATTTTCTTTAAAACCGGATACTTCTATACTTCCTTAACTAGACTTTTACTGCTTGGTGTACTAGAAAAAAAAATATTGAGACGTTCTCTGACCTAAGACAGCTTTATCAGAATGTTGTGCTGCTTCTCCATAGAATTGTAGTCCAAACCTAACCCCACAGATCAAAATACTGAGGTTCTCTTCTGAAAAGAAAGTAATGTCTTGCCTTGAAACATCAAATGAAGAGGCCTCATTACTGTAGGCCCATGACACTGGTTATGCATTTTGTGCAAAGCATAGGATGACAATCTGGGTATACCATCATACTTCTATACAAAGTAACAAAACAATTAAGAACAATAACCAATTAACCAACAAAAACAAACCCAATGAACTTCCTTCAACTTCATACTGGGGATATATTAACCCCTTTCTAATCAGTGGAATAATAAAGAAGATAAATAAAACAGACAATACTAATCCCATGTCAATAATATTACTTCAAAATATGAGTGACATCAAATTCAATGCATTATTCTTACAGAACACATCAGTTTTTACCCTTCCAGTTATGTTCTTTGCAATGCACTTCACATGCAAATAATCTACCTCTGTTTGAAGTTTAATATAGGTAAACCAAGTTGTAATGGTTGTCATTTAACACAACAAAAACAGTCAAAAAAATAACAAAAAGTTATCAATATAACGGAAACAATGCAAAATTATTCAAGTAAAAGGTTACCATCCCAAAGATATGGGATCTCTCCTACCAACCCCACCACCCACAGCACTCCCATAACTCTGGAGAAAAACATGAATTTGATGGCATCTAACTAGCAGAGTGTGGAATAAATGAATATATTGAGCGGTAAAAAAAGAAATATTCTGTGACACGATATTAACTATAAACTGTAAAAGGTTTCATATCATAGAAATAACTCCTAAGGTTAACAGTAATTGATTTGCTTTGGACCACCCTCATCATTTTTGCTCTACTATAATGATAATGGCGTTTCCTCATTAATTTTGTGAAAGTCTCAGAGACATTATGCTCCAATTCAGCTGAAAAAAAGGAAATTGTATTGTGGGCATAATAGATAACACAGAACAACAGAAACTGCACAAAAGTTACTGGGAAGTGTCCTAGAGTGCGGACTTAAAGACTGCAATTCTGGTGTAGGTGCCAGCAAATTTGAGGTTATTGACACTGTTGCAGAAGATTTTATCATGGCTAGTTTCTTTTTTATTTAAAAGGAATATGGAAGGTTTGGGGGATTTACAAGGTATAGAATATACCTATGTAACCATTTACTTTGAACAAATCTCAAAAGTAATAAAGCAAAGTTACTTACAATATATTATATCATATCTTTGTTCTCACTGCCTCTTCTGTCAGCGATTTCCAGCCATCTTAAAATTTGTATTTCTCCCTGCACAGAACTCACATTGTGTGCTCCTTTCACCAGTTCGGTGTGTTAATAAACCATATAGTTTCTGTTTTTATTCAAATAAGAGGGAACAGCCTCCATAAAACTGCACAAGGGGAGAAAATAATTTGGTGTGGCACAACTTGGTGGTTTCCCTTTTCCCCCCCGATTCTCCTAGTCACTGAACTTGATATAAGAGTTCCAAGTGTTTACTGTTACGAACAAACAAGTTTACAATACCACTACTATTTTTTTGATAAATGTTATTGTACATTTTAACTAGCATCTATATTAACATTTTCTTTTATTTGAAAACTGCTCAATAAGGCCTAGGCACAAAAGAAAATGGTTTATCTGATTGCATATGCTATACTTCCTAAAGTTGCCTTATAAGAGCACTGCAGTACAATATTTTTTATTTTGCTAATATAAAGGACTAGTATTGATACAAGGCAAAATATTTTTCTCCTTACTAAAAAAACATTTTTTACTGCCTATTTATGCAATCAAGAGCAACCTTGGCCACCTTCATTGTTGTGGTTATTGTCATCAGGACTGGCCAGATCAGCTCCAGGATTTACAATATGAAGAGCAAATAATGGCAAACAATGTGGATTGTAGCCTAAAGCATAAAATTGCGTAGTACTTAAGAATTATGCTGTTGGTTATTAGCAGCAAATTCATCCAAGGGTAGGAGATCCACCCAGTCATTCTGGTGGTGCTCTGTAGAAAATTTTAGTTGTATAACAAGTGTCTGCATAAAGGATCTCCAGAAAACGGGAGACAAACTAAACTCCTCAGTTCAAACAGGATTTCTAAAGGAACTGTGTGTAGTCTATGTGTTTCCCGAAGAAGCAGATCTACTAGATCAGTAGAGAGAGTAGTTAAGGAAATTAAATAAAATGGTCTTGACAGGAGAACAATCTACTACTAGCCATATTACAGTCATTCCTCAGGGAGGTTGATAATAAAGTCCATAGTGTTGCAAGTCCACGGATAAGCTGGAAAGTCCAATAGTTTGAACAACCTGAAAGGAAAAGACTTGGAGATCTGGGTCTTGGATCTGAACTTGGATCGGACACAAGCGTTACAAGCTGCTACAAAGTCCCTGACAGCAGTGGAAACCTTAGGCCACCAAAAATAACAGGACAGAAGGTACAACGTTTTGTGGATATCAGGATAAACAGATCAGCAGCAGGTAGGATAAAGATCTAGGAACTCTTTATGAAATAATGGAGGCAAAACAATCATCCTCTGAGTGGCATAGATTCCTGAGGTATCTCAGATTGAGTAGCAGGGGCATAAACATTTTTTTTTTTTTTTAAATGGATGGGAGGAGGAGTGACAGGTAAATGAGCCAGAGAAAGAGCATCTGCTTTACAGTTTTTAGAACTAGAATGGGAACTAATGACAAAGTTGAACCTCAAAAAGAATAGGGACTACTGGGCTTGTCAGGTATGTAAGCATTAAGCAGTGTCTAGGAATTGTATGTTTTTGTGGTGGGGGAGAATCAGAATTGGTGTGGAGTTCCTTCCAGAAAATGCATTCATTCTTCCAAGGCTAACTTAATGGGCAATAATTTGTGGTTACTGACATCATAATTCCTTTTTGAGGATAACAATTTTTTTTAAGACACAAAGGCACACAGTGTGAGTTGGCTCCCAAAGATTCTCCTTTGTGATAGTATTGCTCCCGCACCAACTTCAGAGGCATCTAATTCCAACACAAATGGCTTAATGGGGTCAGACTGTATTAAGATTGGTGCAGACATAACCACCTTAATTTGCTGAAGGTTTCAAGTTTCTGGACCCCAAAAAATGCAGATTACCACAGATCAGGTGGTAGAGGCCACTGCAGCTACTTTAGCTGGATCCCTAGGATTTCATCAGAAGACAGTATAAAACCCAGAAAAGGTACTGTGGGAAACTCAAAACCGCATTTCTCTGATTTTTATGTATAGGTGGTTCTCTCATATACGTTGTAATACCTTACTAGCTTGCAGCCTGTCCAGGCTAGAAGTGAAAAAATGAATATGTCATCCGAATAGACCACCAAAAACTTGTACAAATCGTTCACGAAAAAGTAATTAATAAAAATGTTGAAACACAGCATAGGCTGAAGGGCATTACGGTATATTCATAATGTCCATCTTGGGTATTAAATGCAGTTTTTCAAAATTATCAGCAAATTTATAGAGCAGTCATACATATAATGAGGTGGCAGGACATCAGCTTTGTTTTAGCTGAATACAATGGAAAAACTTTGGTACTGTGGTGGCAAATTAGTATTGATTCAAGACTCTGCAGAGGCTTTTCAGATGAACCTTAGAAACAACCTTAGTTATATAAGCCTCTTCACATTTTGGTCTATATGTGGATAAATCATTTTCTTGCCAATCCACTTGAGGATTGTGCTTAATAAGTCAAGAATACCCCAGAATTATTGGGGAATGTAGAGCTAGACAGATTATCCAATTGAACATGTGCTTGGTGGAAGAAGTCCACTTTTAGCATTAACTGATTAGTCTCAAGTTCAACCTTTCCGTAGTCCAAAGGCTAGCCATTGATGGGTTGAAGAGTCAAGGATTGCCGTTTGGTTGAAAGTGGCACAGAATGATTTTGGGCAAACTGATAGTCCATAACATTTCCTGCAGAGCCAGAATCAATAGGAGCTGGAGCCTTAATTAGTTTAGACCCCAGAGCAAGCGTAACTAGTAGCAAGTTAAAACAGCCAATGGAGGGACTAATGAGGATCCTTCAAGAAACTTCTAGGCCGAGTAAGACAGGTTCGGAGGCAATATACCTTGGTTCCACAATAAAGGACATAGACCTTCAGCACGTTTTTCCATGTTGCTCTATATCAGCGAGATGATTGGAGCAGATTGGCATAGGTTCCTCAGTAGGAAAGGAGGTAGCATCAGAAGGATTTTAGAACCAGGATGTCAATTTAAAGGCGGATAATTTGGCTCAAAAAGGTTTTCTCTTTATTGTGTTCTCTGAGATGTAGGTATATTTGGGTAATTAAGTATGGAGTCTGCCTAAAACCTATACCCACTCATTATGATATACCACTCAGAAAATCCCAAATCAGTAGACTACCAATAAAGCCTCATTATTCCAGCCAAACTCAGTAGCTAGGGTTCGAAACTCAATGGAATATGGTCTCATAGTGGTGGTGTAGCCCAGGCCAAAACTTCATCTATAACCAAACATATTACATATGCAATATGCACGATTGGAAAAGTGCTCCTGGAACTCCCACCGAATGGAACAGAGTAGCATCATGGAGCAGGTAGGAGGGGGCTATGAGATGCTATTGGGAGGATTTTATAGGCAATTGTGATGTTGCCACTTGCACTGTAGCTGGATCAGGCAGATGGGCAAGTGCCCCAGTAATTTGATCAAGCTTATAGACCAGATTAGATCAGTAGTTTGTGTAAGCATCTAGCTTATGACCCTTGCTTTTGATCCATCTGAAGCAGTTGGGCTTTAAGGCCATCGGAAGAGATCCCTGTGAGGACAAGGCCTTTGCTACTCTGCCCAGGTACATAATGGGCCTTTTGTAATGGTCTTGTTGGCAGTCCACACAAGAGCACAGACAAAAGTATGGTCAAACAAGCCAAAGATATGGGGTTGTTAGAAATCCAAACTATATATTAGTAACAAACTTGGTCAACAGCAAAAGATCAGTTCAACAGGAAACATGAATTGAACAGGAACTACAACGAAACATAGCAGTAAGATATAGGAGCAACCAGAAGTACATCCAGTCACATGAAGCTACCACAGGCACGGACAGAAGGGTGGAGCAGCCATAAATAGTCCCATATGAGGTGTGATTGGCTAGTAGAAAGATTGGGGCTTTAACATCAACTACTTAGGAGAACCTGAGCGTGGACCTTGACAGTTATTATTATGCTTCCCTTAGCCGTTATGATTATATGCTGGTCAAGTAGCTGGAAATCTTGGAGGTGGAGATTAGCTCATTCGCATACAGGGAATTATTAATTGCACTTTTAAACCATAGAAAAATAAATAGTTTGTGCTTATCTCTGCTACAAGCAGGAAGAAGCCATGGCGATTGAGACATGACAGATAGGAATGTCTTTATAAAAAATACAATTGGAAATTGAAACTACAAACTCCTCATGCAAACAAAGAAAAGGTTCAAATTGTAGTATTTTTTGTCATTTGTAATTATGAGTCAGTTCAGTGGCAACCTCACTCAGTGTACATCCTGTCACATGTATGAGCTTCTGGGACAACTGATCCAAGGTCCATATCTCTGTGAGAGGTATGAGCATGTTGCCTCTCTGGAAGCTCAAAATTGGAGAGCTGGAGTGGAGAGTTGCAGCACTTAGTGAGCACTGGCTCCCTTTTCAGTGGAGCAATATCACTGAGCACAGTTTAGATGGGCCTAACGTCGAGGGAGGAGCTGGGGCTAATGAGGATGTCCAGGGAGGTAGCTGGGTTACAGTTAGAATGGGAAGCATGGGGATCAGGAGGAGGCAGGCCAATATAAAGTTGGCAAGCACCAACAGATTTGCCAGATTGAGTGATACTGTTGGGGATGTCCATTCAGGAATGGCAATGCCAGAAAGAGCTGTTCCTCTAACAGCCGGGAGAACAGTTCTACTGGAAGAGTGGGAGGGCAGAATAGGCAGAGCAACAGACGGGTTTTGGTGGTAGGGGACTCTATTATTAGAAAGGTAGGCAGGGTAATTTGTCACCCAGTAGCCAGCAATCGAACAGTTTGCTATCTTCCGGGATCGGCATGTTGTGGATTGGGTAGATAAATTATTGGGAGGGGCTGGAAATGAACCGGCGGTCTTGGTACACATTGGTACCAATGACAAAAAGTTAGTGGAAGATGGCGTGTCCTAAAGAATGATTTTAGAGAAATAGGTAATAAGCTTAAGGGAAGGACCTCCAGGTAGTATTTTCTGAGATACTACCAGTGCCACGTGCTAGCCCAGGGAGACAGAAGAGCTTAGGGAGGTTAATGCGTGGCTAAAAAAGTGGTGCAGAGGGTTTTGGGTTTTTAGAGCACTGGGCTGACTTCTCACTTGGGTACAATCTCTATAGCAGGGATGGATTGCACCTTAATGACAAGGGAGCTGCTGTGCTAGAGGAAAGGATGGTAGAATGGCTGGGGGAGTTTTTAAACAAATTGGGGGGAGAGATAGAAGTAATGGGGTAATAAGTGTAGAGGGGGAAAGGGATTCATGAACTAGTCATGTGGGAAAAGATGGGGGGAGGTACTGCTAAGTAACTCAAGTATAGTGGAAGGCACTCCAGAACTACAGACTCATAATATAAGGTGTATGCTTGCTAATGCCAGAAGCTTGCCAGGAAAAATGGGAGAGTTCGAATTATTAGCAGTAAATGAGAAACTGGATTTAATAGGCATTACCGAAACATGGTGGGATGGTTCTCAGGTTATAACCATCCAGATTAACAGTCCGGTCCTATTTGGGAAAGATAGGGCAATGGTAAAAGGGGAGGAGGGATTTGTCTGTATGTTAAGCCTGAATTTAAGCCTATAGTCAGAGAAGATATTTATGCTGGAACTAGCGATTATGCCGAATGTTTGTGGGTAGAGTTAAATAGTGGAGCAGCAAATTCCAAAAGAATATTAGTAGGAGTATGCTATAAACCCCCAAAAATAATTGAAAAGTGAGGAAATGCAACTATTATTATTACAGATTGGAAATGCAGCTAAGCATGGGCAAGTTCTAATAATGGGAAATTTTAACTACCCTGAAATAAACTGGATGAATGAGACCAGCAGTTAAGCCCAGGTTATACAAGAGCCAACTAGAAATTAAGCTATCTTAGATTTAGTCATAACAAATAATATTGATATAGTATCAAATGTTGCATTAGGGCAACCTTTGGGAAACCGTGATCACAACACAGTCTCATGTGAGATTGAATTAAAAAAAAAACTGTAAGGGGCCAACAAAAACTCTGAATTTTAAAAAAGGGCAGATTTTAGACTGTGACAAAGAACTGACAGGTAGAAATACTGAACATAAATGGACAACATTGAAATCCGTACTAAATATACATACACATCGTTATATACCATGTGGGAATAAAAGTAAAAGGAGTAAATTACATCCAACATGACTTAACAATTATTTAAAGATCAAGGTACGGAGTAAAAAACAGGCATTTAAAATTATACAAACAAGAGGGGACAGAGACTGCTTTACGTGAGTACAAGGAAGTCACTAAGGCTTGCAAAAGGGCTATTAGACTGGCTAAAATAGAAAATGAAAAATTAGTTGCAAAGGAGAGTAAAACTAACCCTAAACTATTTTTCAATGTATAAATGGGAAGAAGGCCAGGAAGGAATCGGTAGGACCATTACAATGTGACACAGGCCATCTGATAATTAGTGACCAGGAAAAGGCAGATGAGCTAAATAGGTTATTTTCTTCGGTATATACAAGGGAGGTACCAGTAGTTAGGACACTGCAACATAATGGGGCTACACTACCATCACTAAATAATTGGTTAACACAGGAAGAAATACAAAAGAGGTTGGAAAAAATAAATGCTAATAAAGCCCCAGGTACCGAGGGAACTCTGTTCTGAAATAACCAAACCACTATAGGGTCTCTACCAGATGACTGGAGAAAATCAGAGGTGATACCTATATTTAAGAAGGGAGTAAGAGCAAATCTGAGGAATTATAGACCTGTAAGCCTTACTTCTGTAGTGGGAAAGCTTCTAGAAGGGTTATTAAGGGATAGTATACAAGAATATGTCTATTTAAACAAGATTATAAGTAGATAGGTCATGTCAAACAAACCTAATTAGTTTCTATGAGGAGGTTAGTAGGAACTTGGATCAAAGCAACACAGTGGATGTAGTCTTTTTAGATTTTGCAAAGGCTTTTGATACAGTGCCACATGGAAGACTAGTGAGCAAACTAAGGAATACAGGAATTGCAGTAAATATCTGCTCATGGATCGAGAGCTGGCTAAAAAAGACAGGAAGCAAAGGGTTGTTGTAAATGGAACATACCACGATTGGACTAATGTGGTAAGTGGGGATCCTCAGGGTTCAGTATTAGGTCCTCTCCTTTTTAACATATTTATTAATGACTTAGAGGTAGGATTGGAGTGTAAGGTCTCCATTTTCGCCGGTTAAAATCAGAAAATTATGTACTTTCCCTCCAAAGGGATTTGCATAAATTAGAGAAATGGGCAATTAAATGGCAGATAAGATTTAACACGAATAAATGTAAGGTTATGCATCTGGGAAGGAAAAATAACCATGCAATTTATAAACTTAATAAAACATCTAGGGGTATCAGATATTGAAAGGGATTTGGGAGTACTTGTGGACAACCACCCATGTCACAGTTCTCAATGCCAAGCAGCAGCTGCAAAGGCAAATAAACTATTAGCATGTATTAAGAAGGGTATAGAAGCAAATATAATTCTACCAATATACAAATCCCTTGTACACCCTCATTTGGAATATGGAGTACAGTTTTGGGCACCACTTCATAAAAAGGACACTTTAGAACTGGAAAAATTACAGAGAAGGGCAACAAAACAAATAAGGGGCTAAGTTATGAAGAAAGATGATAAATTAAAAACTAATCTGCATATTGCAGATCAGAGGTGATCTTAAAAAGGTTGAACTTGATGGGCTAAAAGTCTTTTTTCAACCTCAATTACTATGTAAATAAACATTGTTTTAATGTTAACTTCTAAAAACATTTTGCAGATTAAATTAGGTTAGCTCTTTAAAATAGAGCACTGAAAATATCGGACTGCATTGTCTCTTTAAACAGCCTATGTAATAATCCATCATGCCTATTTTTCCAGCAATAAACTTTAGTCACATGAATATTTAATTCAAAGAAAAATTGTCAAATGAAAAATACCTCCTTCATTATTCGAAATTTAGCATGCACAGTCTCTTCTACTCCTTTTATCTTGCTCAGTGTAGCTTGATGTTTGAAAAACATTTCTTCATTTTCTTGTAAGCGCTGTTCACGTTTTTTCAGCTGAACTGAATATTCTTGCTGTGACTTTCTTTCTTGCTGCACATATAAGAACAGAGCACAAGATGTCAACACAGTAAGAAAGTGAATCCTGCTGAATTGTAACTTTATCAATTCTTAACCACGTCCTCAATGTAAAGCTCACTCAGTGATGGCAAAAACTCCATCCAGCATGGACTACCACTGTGAGGTAAACCAGATTTCAATCTGGATAGATTTAGATATTTGTGAAAGGGACTCTGTAATGAATTACTCTTTATTGAAGCATCAAAAAGTATCTAAACAGGAAACAGTGTGCCAATTATAAAACAAATGAGTTAGGTTGTTTTAAAAAGACTTTCACCCCAACATCAAGCGGACTTTTTAAATTATTCTTAAAGAGCATTACAAAGTAAGTATTAGTTGTACTTCTCTACAGTAACTCATTCCAGAGATGTGTGGCATTATTATTAAAATAAGTGGCTACTGAATAGTAAATTGGCGATTTAATGTATTACTTAGTATCACACTGATTGCTTCTGGTGGCAAAAACAATGTGCCCCAATATTATCAAGCATTTACAGTGGATATAAAAAGTCTACACAACCCTGTTAAAATGTCAGGTTTGTGTGCTGTAAAAAAATGAGACAAAGATAAATCATTTCAGAACTTGTTCCACCTTTAATGTGACCTATAAACTGTACAACTCAAATGAAAAACAAGCTGAAATCTTTTAGGTAGAGGGAAGAAAAAATATAAAAATAAAATATGGTTGCATAAGTATGCACACCCTTAAACTAATACTTTGTTGAAGCACCTTTTGATTTTATTACAGCACTCAGTCTTTTGGGGTATGAGTCGATCAGCATGGCACATTTTGACTTGGCAAGATTTGCCCACTCTTCTTCGCAAAAACACTCCAAATCTGTCAGATTGCGAGGGCATCTCCTGTGCACAGCCCTCTTCAGATCACCCCACAGATTTTCAATCAGATTCAGGTCTGGGCTCTGGCTGGGCCATTCCAAAACTTTAATCTTCTGGTGAAGCCATTCCTTTGTTGATTTGGATGTATGCTTTGAGTCGTTGTCATGCTGAAAGATGAAGTTCCTCTTTACGTTCATCTTTCTAGCAGAAGCCTGAAGGTTTTGTGCCAATATTGACTGGTATTTGGAACTGTTCATAATTCCCTCTATCTTAACTAAGGCCCTAGTTCCAGCTGAGAAAAACAGCCCCAAAGCATGATGCTGCCACCACCATGCTTCACTGTGGGTATGGTGTTCTTTTGGTTATGTGCAGTGCTGTTTTTGCGCCAAACATATCTTTTGGAATTATGGCCAAAAAGTTCAACCTTGGTTTCATCAGACCATAACACCTTTTTCCACATGCTTTTGGGAGACTTCAGATGTGATTTTGCAAAATGTAGCCTGGCTTGGATGTTTTTCTTCGTAAGAAAAGGCTTTTGTCTTGCCACTCTACCCCATAGCCCAGACATATGAAGAATACGGGAGATTGTTGTCACATGTACCACACAGCCAGTACTTGCCAGATATTCCTGCAGCTCCTTTAATGTTTAATGCTTTGGAAGCTCTCTGTGGACCATGGCTTTTGCTGTGGGATGTGACTAAGAAAATTTAAGGAAAGACCAACTAGAGCAGCTGAACTTTATTTGGGGTTAATCAGAAGCACTTTAAATGATGGCAGGTGTATGCTGACTCCTATTTAACACGATTTGGAATGTGATTGCTTAATTCTGAACACAGCAACATCCCCAGTTATAAGATGGTGTGCAGACTTATGCAACCACGTTATTTTTTTTTCTTTCCTCCACCTAAAAGATTTCAGCTTGTTTTTCAATTGGGTTGTATAGTTTATAGGTCACACTAAAGGTGGAAAAAGTTCTAAAATGATTTATCTTTGTCTCATTTTTTACAGCACAGAAACCTGACATTTTAACAGGGGTGTGTAGACTTTTTATATCCACTGTAGATCCCCTCTTGCACACGTATCAAGCACTCTGTTTATTATAGGAACTGTACACTAGCATAAAGAAGCCACAGAAAATGTGAAATAATGTACTGTAATAAAAAAGTGTGTGTACAACGTGCACTTTAAACCAAAATGTTGGTAGGGTGATGGGAGTCCCTTTAATCTCACCCTAAAACTGCCCCACAAGAAAATCTGTTCTAAAAGCTTGCACTACCCTGTCTGGTCTACTTTACAATTAGGATCGTAGATCCTCACTGACAGTATTGGTCAATTGCTGTGGATAAGAAATAATAATCATCCCCTGATCGGAGCTATGATTCAAATGTGATAGGATTTTCAAGTTTTTTTGCTTTAGAACTAGAAGTCACTTGTAGTATTCATTTGTACCAACACCACTGAAACCCCCCCAATATATTTACATTGATCGATATGCCCATAACCCTTCCCATCTTCATTTAAAAAGGTTATGTTAAAGTTAGATTCTTGTGCTTTCAGTAGCATTTAATAGTCTGTATAATGCAGACTGTCCTATGTGCTTCATACCTGCTTCAATACTTACTTTACAGTAAAAGAGCCTGCATTCTGTTATTTATTGAAATTTATTATGCTTTAATAGAACGGAAATATTTGTGTTGCTTTCAGAAGCATTTCTCAATACTGACACAGTTGAAGAACGCATTCTAAATTGTGGCACATTAAAAAAGTTTAGGTAAAATATTTTCACTTATTTTTCATCAATGGCAGACTAAACCAAATAGCAACAACATGGTCTGTTAGTAGTGATGTTTAATGGTTTTAAAAATATAATATCCTAGGCAATATCCTAGGATACTAAGTATGTTTCAAGTTTTGTTTTATATAAGCTGTATCTGTTTATCAATATATATTTGCAAAGTATTCAAGTTTTATGCATTTTATTTTTTCATACCTGCAATTTTCTGTATATTCCAAACAACTCATCGTAGATTTCATGGACTTCTGGAGGTAAAATATGTGGGCCTTTTAAAATGCTACTTTCTATCTTCTTTGAACGCGGTTTAGCATCAGTGGTTTGCATGGAAGGTTCAGTGCAGCTATTTGTGACTAAATTAGATGGCAGCGTAACATCTGAAAAAGAAAAAACAATGAGCAACATGTCCATCCTAGCTATCTCAACAGTGTGTGTATGTGGGCACGTTTGAATGTCCCAGCTCAGCTTCCCAGAACGCAGTGTAATAACTGTTTTTCTCAGAATTCGGTGTTGGAAACAGGTTTTTTAACTTATTTTAGAGATTCAAATGTGAACACAAATGTACAATTTACTGTATGGTGGAGGGCTTCTATCGCTCTTTTGCCCACCATATATTAAATGATTGTTGTGGTGAACTACCTCCTCATAAAGGTCCACAACGCAAGCAGAGATCCCGCTCCATGATTATGATAGCCAGCAAGCTTGAAACAGCTGTACGTGGATAGGATTCTCAGCTTGTGTATAATCCAACCTTGGTTTTGCATAAAAGCTGTGTAATGTAGCGGGCATAAGCTTAAAGGAAGCCATGTTTAAAATGGTTATGGATTGAAGAACGAAGCATTTATGGGCACACATGCATGTACCTGCTCAGCTTCCCAGAATGCAGTGTAATGATTATATTTCTTGGAATTCTGAACAGGAAGCAGATTTTTTTTTACTTGTTTTAGACATTCAAATGTGGATAGATAAAGGATTTTATTAAAAGGATAGTGATCATATGAAGCCATTTATCATCACAAATTTTGTGGAGACTAGATCATAAGGGTACCGATTCAATTTGGTTCCTATTTTCTGAGGCTATAATTTCATTGAATTTAGCAACTATCTTTTATACGGTCTAGCATATACATAGGGCCTCATTCTATTATCGGCCGTAAATCGGCCGTAAGGCTGCGATTCCTTGCGGGGGTTCAGTTAACTCGCGATTCTATTATACGGCCCCGCAAGGATCTCATCTTACGGCCGGCCGCATATCTTGGAACCGGCCGTAAGCTGTGAAATATAAAAACGCAAAAATAAATTCAAGCCTGCACTGTACAGCTCTGTAAATGCTAGGGATCATATTGGGGGACATGAGGATTAAAAGGAACCCACTCTCAAGCTTGCACATCTGCCCAAACCCGAGTTCAAATTAACTGTTTATTTTCCGGCTGCGGCGTGGGTGTGTCTGAGGTGCTCCAAGCACTCTGGACTTTTTACATGGATATTTTACGGATATTAAAAATAAAATATTTTACGGATTTGAGTACAGGATAATTATGTGCTATTTTTTCTAACACCTAAAATCCCTTTATAGTCTTCTCAAAGTGCAGGATGGCTTTATTTGAGCTATTTTATGTGCTTAATTGGTGCTAGCGAGACCTCTTTCCTGCAAGTAAGCTGCGGCTCGTTTTTAGCCTTGCAGAGAGGTTTCCCGGAGCAATTCAATTGCAAATCTCTTGCGGCCGTTTTAGATCAAAGGCTTTCCTCCGGCGCGAGCGGCCGCAAGAGATAGCAAGGCACCGGCCGCAAGCCTGCCGGAATCCCCGGCCGTAAGGGAATAGAATAGCAGAATAGCTTGCGGCCGGTCCTTGCGGCCCCGCAACGGCTGCGGACGCTAATAGAATGAGGCCCATAGAATATAGAAGTTGGAAAAATGTTACACTCATTGGCAAAAACAGTACCCACGAAACTATATAAAAACCCACATTTATTCTATCTGATTAAAACATTGAAAGAAACACAAAAACAAAATAATAAATCTTCCACTAAGTTTGAGAAAACTATAAACACATTTATTCTGGCATTTTTTATACCATTTAGTCATGCTGAATTTGAAGCAGACGTAACCAGCTGCCAGTACTTTCAGGCATTGACTTTTTTTTCTAATCTACACACCTTATTTTTCTAAACAAATGACAAAATTAACAAATTTATTAAAAAATGACTACATAATACTTTACGGAATAGCCCTATAGATGTGCGAGTTAGCTAGTAATTATAGATTAGATTTACTTAATGTTCCTACAATATTAGATCACCTGAATTTAGGGTGGACTGTTTTTAAATATTAATACTTAATTACATTTTGGTCATTCACAATCTATATTACACATTTTTTTTTAATTAGTGCTGTGGTTTTTATTTCTAGTTTAGCGTTTCTTTCAATGATTGAATCCGTTAAAAAAAAAAAAAAAAAAAAAAAGATATATATATTTTTTCATCCATACGTTTGACGAGTGCACAATTTATCCCCCTTCTGTATATGTATATGAAATTTGTTTTAAAAATTCAGGAATAGCACTGATACCAATCCTTTTTAAGTATCTATTTGGTCATGATATCTGAGACTAGTTCAGCAGGTTTCTACTTCTATTGTTATTGAATATTTTTACAATATAATTTTATATATATATATATATATATATATATATATATATATATATATATATATATATATATATATATATATATATATTTATTATTTATTTTTTTACTTATATTGTAAGTGTCCATCTATCCCTACCTGTGAGCTTTGATTTGAAACCACTATTCCTCATTGTTGATGCAGTTTGTCCATATTTGGCATATGCTGCTGTTCTTTCTACGAGTTTTCCCCTTGGTGCATTAACTAATTTTGTAGTTTTTGGCACCTTTCGTACTATATTAGTTGCCTCAAGTGGTTTTGAAACCTCAGATATAGAAATGTGAATTGTCGTTTATACCAGACACCCATACTGCAAACTGTCTATCAACCTAATATGACCTTTACAGTTGTGTTTTTTAATTGTTCTTTAGTTACCTTTTCGTGTGGTATTTTTCTTATTTTCAGTTATTTTGTCCAACCCCCTGTATAACCCTCATGTGTAGAAGCTTACCGGTTTCTGTGTACAGATGAGTGCCGAAATCCTGGATTTGATATGCTGAATGCTCATCAAGAATATCGTATGCGGTTTCAAACCGACTCAGGTCATAAGAGTATTCATTTGTACTAACATCACTGAAAAAAAAACAAAAAAACAATATACTTACATTGAACGATATCTTTCTTATGCCCATACACATTTCACACACACTTAAGAAATACAGGTTATAGAAAATGAAAGTTTGCCCTGTGCAATTCATTAGTAGGAGAAATATTCACTTGTAATGTATATTTTTTTTAATTACCTGAATTCATAGGAAATTACCTGCCTTCGGCAAAATATGAATAAACATGTTGATTGACAATAAATAGTAAAATCTGGATTAGCAAAAAAAAAAAAAAGATGGAAAAAATCTAACTTGTTCAAAAAACAAACAAACAAAATGAATAGACTACTTGGAACAGACATACAAATATCTTATAGGGGTAAAGTGAAAAACCCCTCACTGTAAATACCGAGAGGAAAGAAGAGTAATTTTGAAGAAACATATATCTTATTTTCTTTGTATTAAATAAGCAAACTAAACCCTAGACAAGACAATTACAACGGTCCTGTAAGGGCTCACTAAGGTGCTTTTGTTCCTTGTTGTTGGGACTTCTCCAGATTCCACTTTTTTATTGGTTTAAATAGGGGGATGTAATGAATATATACCTGCTTTTATCAACATTGCTTACCAGTTAGTATTCTGTATCATCTTCAATAAATCTTTAAGTGCTTTATTATAGTATTTCTGCTCACTGTAAGAAACAGCTTCAGATTTTGGCGACAAAGGCATTCTTGAGTCTGCCATGTAATTTTCTGCAAATTAAAAATATTTAACATCAGAAATGTGAAGAACATGAAGGAAGTAAAGTGAAAAAGGACAGTCTGTATTATCAATCTCTCTTCTCAGTCCTCGTCTTTCCTGTAACAGTTCAGTGCCAGAGCTAGAGCATGTGAACAAAATGGCTCCTTCATGATATATGCCTATGTTAAATAAAACCCTTCTAGGTACAAATATTAGTATAAATTTTTGCTTCTTAAAATAAAAACCCTTTTAGCTAAACAACATTTAAAAAGTAATGGATTACATATTAACAGTTTAAGAATGTGGTTTTCTTTTTATTGTTAGACCAAACAACAAAAAGGACAAAATAACAGAAAAAAGTCAATGTGTATAACTATTCACCCCCCTAAACTCAATACTTTGTAGAGCCACCTTTTGCAGCAATCACAGCTCCAAACAGCTTTGGATAAGTCTCTATGAGCTTGCCACATCTTACCACTGGGATGTTTGCCCATTCCTCCTTGCAAAACTGCTCCAGCTAATTCAAGTTGGATGGTTTGGGCTTGTGAACAGCAATCTTTAAGTCTGACCACAGATTTTCTATTGGATTGAGGTCTGGGCTTTGACTAGGCCATTCCAACATATTTACATGTTTCCCCTTAGACCACTCAAGTGTTGCTTTAGCGGTGTGTTTAGGGTCATTTTACTGCTGGAAGGTGAACCTCCATTCTAGCCTTCAAAACACGCACAGAGTGGTACAGGTTTTGCTCAAGAATATCCCTGTATTTAGCACCATCCATCTTTCCCTCAACTCTGACCAGTTTTCCAGTCCCGGCTGCTGAAAAACATCCCCACAGTATGATGCTGCTAACACCATGTTTCACTGTGGGGATGGTGTTATTTGGGTGATGTATTGGGTTGGGTTTGCGCCAGACATAGCATTTTCTTTGATAGCTGAAAAGTTCAATTTTAGTCTCATCAGACCAGAGTACTTTCCTCCATACATTTTGGGAGTCTCCCACATGCCTTTTCACAAACTCAATGGTGCCATTTTGTTTTTTGCTGAAAGTAATGGCTTTCTTCTGGCCACTCTGCCATAAAGCCCAACTCTATGGAGCGTACGACTTATTGTCGTCCTATGTACAGATACTCCAGTCTCTGCTGTGGAACTCTGCAGCTCCTCCAGGGTTACCTTAGGTCTCTGTGCTGCCTCTCTGATTAATGCCCTCATTGCCCGATCCGTGAGTTTTGGTGGGCGGCCGTCTCTTGGCAGGTTTGCTGTTGTGCCATGTTCTTTCCATTTGGTTATAATAGATTTGATTGTGCTCCTGGGGATCATCAAAGATTTGGATATTTTTTTTTTTTTTTTTTATAATCTAACCCTGACTTGTACTTCTAAACAACATTGTCCCTTACTTGTTTGAGGAGTTCCTTGGTCTTCATGGCAGTGATTCGTTAATGGTGCCTCTTGCTTAGGTGTTGCAGCCTCTGGGGCCTTTCAAAAAAAAGTGTGTATATGTAATGACAGATCATGTGACAAATTGCACACAGGTGGACATCATTTCACCAATTATGTAACTTCTGAATGCAATTGGAGGCACCAGAGCTTTTTATGGTCTTCATAAAAAAGGGGGTGAATACATACGCACATGCCAATTTTCTTTTTCTATTTCTAAAAAATAGTTTTATGTAGATATTTTTCTCATTTCACTTCACTAACTTAGACTAATGTGTTCTGATCCATCACATAAAATTCAGATTAACAAAACATTGAACTTGAGGCTGTAATGTAACAAAATAGGTAAAAAGTCAAGAGGGGGGTGAATACTTTTGCAAGGCACTGTATGTGTTCATAAATGCACTGCGCTGTCATTTTTAATTTGGAGGAAAACAGTATTATTTACAGCAGTTTAATTTAATGGATGAAAAGCAATTGTATTTACTTACCAATGAGGTGAGTGTTCTTTCCAGCTCTATATCTTGCCCAGGTCTGGCTGTGATGCTGAAACAATCAAACACATGTCACATTGGTAAGAGCAGTTTGTCAGACGCCGCACTGCATACAGATATGTACAGTGGAAGACTACATCATTATATAAATGTATTCTCTGCAATCTGCACAAATGTTATTCAGGCCTGGGCAGTAATAAATACAATCTAAAGACAGTATTAACACACACAGCCATCCGGCCTCCATGGCCATCACGGCCACACACCGCAATTCGGCCTCCATGGCCATCACGGCCACACACCGCCATTCGGCCTCCATGGCCATCACGGCCACACACCGCCATTCGGCCTCCATGGCCATCACGGCCACACACCGCCATTCGGCCTACATGGCCATCACGGCCACACACCGCCATTCGGCCTCCATGGCCATCACGGCCACACACCGCCATTCGGCCTCCATGGCCATCACGGCCACACACCGCCATTCGGCCTCTATTACTATTACACACACATTAGGCCTCCATTACCATCACACACACACACACACACACACACACACACATTAGGCCTCCATTACCATCACACACACACACACATTAGGTCTCCATTACTATGACACACACACACACATTAGGTCTCCATTACTATGACACACAAATGAGGTCTCCATTACTATGACACACAAATGAGGTCTCCATTACTATGACACACAAATGAGGTCTCCATTACTATGACACACAAATGAGGTCTCCATTACTATGACACACAAATGAGGTCTCCATTACTATGACACACAAATGAGGTCTCCATTACTATGACACACAAATGAGGTCTCCATTACTATGACACACAAATGAGGTCTCCATTACTGTGACACACAAATGAGGTCTCCATTACTGTGACACACAAATGAGGTCTCCATTACTGTGACACACAAATGAGGTCTCCATTACTGTGACACACAAATGAGGTCTCCATTACTGTGACACACAAATGAGGTCTCCATTACTGTGACACACAAATGAGGTCTCCATTACTGTGACACACAAATGAGGTCTCCATTACTGTGACACACAAATGAGGTCTCCATTACTGTGACACACAAATGAGGTCTCCATTACTGTGACACACAAATGAGGTCTCCATTACTGTGACACACAAATGAGGTCTCCATTACTATGACACACAAATGAGGTCTCCATTACTATGACACACAAATGAGGTCTCCATTACTATGACACACAAATGAGGTCTCCATTACTATGACACACAAATGAGGTCTCCATTACTATGACACACAAATGAGGTCTCCATTACTATGACACACAAATGAGGTCTCCATTACTATGACACACAAATGAGGTCTCCATTACTATGACACACAAATGAGGTCTCCATTACTATGACACACAAATGAGGTCTCCATTACTATGACACACAAATGAGGTCTCCATTACTATGACACACAAATGAGGTCTCCATTACTATGAAACACAAATGAGGTCTCCATTACTATGACACACAAATGAGGTCTCCATTACTATGACACACAAATGAGGTCTCCATTACTATGACACACAAATGAGGTCTCCATTACTATGACACACAAATGAGGTCTCCATTACTATGACACACAAATGAGGTTTCCATTACTATGACACACAAATGAGGTCTCCATTACTATGACACACAAATGAGGTCTCCATTACTATGACACACAAATGAGGTCTCCATTACTATGACACACAAATGAGGTCTCCATTACTATGACACACAAATGAGGTCTCCATTACTATGACACACAAATGAGGTCTCCATTACTATGACACACAAATGAGGTCTCCATTACTATGACACACAAATGAGGTCTCCATTACTATGACACACATATTAGGTCTCCATTACTATGACACACATATTAGGTCTCCATTACTATGACACACATATTAGGTCTCCATTACTATGACACACAAATGAGGTCTCCATTACTATGACACACAAATGAGGTCTCCATTACTATGACACACAAATGAGGTCTCCATTACTATGACACACAAATGAGGTCTCCATTACTATGACACACAAATGAGGTCTCCATTACTATGACACACAAATTAGGTCTCCATTACTATGACACACATATTAGGTCTCAATTACTATGACATACATATTAGGTCTCCATTACTATGACACACATATTAGGTCTCCATTACTATGACATACATATTAGGTCTCCATTACTATGACACACATATTAGGTCTCCATTACTATGACACACATATTAGGTCTCCATTACTATGACACACATATTAGGTCTCCATGTTAGCAGTGGTGGCAAGCGGCCGCTAGATTACACTGCCGAGAGTTACTGAATTTAATAGCGTTAGGGTAAGGTTACGGTTTAAGGATAGAAATGTAAAACATGAACAGTGCCATCCAGCAGCCCCTCGCCGCGCTGCCACCAACACTGCAGCGGGCCACCCAACAGGAAAGATCTCCATTACTATGACACACACACACACATTATTCCTCCATTACTATGTCGCACACACACACACACACTAGTCCTCCATTACTATGGCGCGCACACACACACACATTAGTCCTCCATTACTATGACACACACACACATTAGGGCTCCATTACTATGACACACACACACACACACACATTAGGGCTCCATTACTATGACACACACACACACATTAGGGCTCCATTACTATGACACACACACACACATTAGAGCTCCATTACTATGACACACACACACACACATTAGGGCTCCATTACTATGACACACACACACACACACACACACACATTAGGGCTCCATTACTATGACACACACATTAGGGCTCCATCACTATGACACACATATTAGGGCTCCATCACTATGACACACATTAGGGCTCCATTACTATGACACACACACACACATTAGGGCTCCATTACTATGACACACACACACACATTAGGGCTCCATTACTTTGACACACACACACATTAGGGCTCCATTACTATGACACACACACATTAGGGCTCCATTACTTTGACACACACACACACATTAGGGCTCCATTACTATGACACACACACACATTAGGGCTCCATTACTATGACACACACACACACACACATTAGGGCTTCATTACTATGACACACACACATTAGGGCTCCATTACTATGACACACACACATTAGGGCTCCATTACTATGACACACACACATTAGGGCTCCATTACTATGACACACACACATTAGAGCTCCATTACTATGACACACACACACATTAGGGCTCCATTACTATGACACACACACATTAGGGCTCCATTACTATGACACACACACACACACACATTAGTCCTCCATTACTATGGCGCGCACACACACACACTAGGGCTCCATTACTATGACACACACACACATTAGGGCTCCATTACTATGACACACACATTAGGGCTCCATTACTATGACACACACACACATTAGGGCTCCAATACTATGACACACACACACACACACATTAGGTCTCCAATACTATGACACACACACACACATTAGGGCTCCAATACTATGACACACACACACATTGGTCCTCCATTACTATGGCACACACATTAGTCCTCCATTACTATGGCGCGCGCATAAACACATTAGTCCTCCATTACTATGGCGCGCACACACATTAGGGCTCCATTACTATGACACACACATTAGTCCTCCATTACTATGACACACACATACACACACACATTAGGGCTCCATTACTATGACACACACACATTAGGGCTCCAATACTATGACACACACACATTAGGGCTCCAATACTATGACACACACACATTAGGGCTCCAATACTATGACACACACACATTAGGGCTCCAATACTATGACACACACACACATTAGGGCTCCAATACTATGACACACACACACACATTAGGGCTCCAATACTATGACACACACACACATTAGGGCTCCAATACTATGACACACACACACATTAGGGCTCCAATTCTATGACACACACACACATTAGGGCTCCAATTCTATGACACACATTAGGGCTCCATTACTATGACACACACATTAGGGCTCCAATACTGACACACACACATTAGGGCTCCAATTCTATGACACACACACATTAGGGCTCCAATTCTATGACACACACACATTAGGGCTCCAATACTGACACACACACATTAGGGCTCCAATTCTATGACACACACACATTAGGGCTCCAATTCTATGACACACACACATTAGGGCTCCAATACTGACACACACACATTAGGGCTCCAATTCTATGACACACACACATTAGGGCTCCAATACTATGACACACACACATTAGGGCTCCAATACTGACACACACACATTAGGGCTCCAATTCTATGACACACACACATTAGGGCTCCAATTCTATGACACACACACATTAGGGCTCCAATACTGACACACACACATTAGGGCTCCAATACTGACACACACACACATTAGGGCTCCAATTCTATGACACACACACATTAGGGCTCCAATTCTATGACACACACACATTAGGGCTCCAATACTGACACACACACATTAGGGCTCCAATTCTATGACACACACACATTAGGGCTCCAATACTGACACACACACATTAGGGCTCCAATTCTATGACACACACACATTAGGGCTCCAATTCTATGACACACACACATTAGGGCTCCAATACTGACACACACACATTAGGGCTCCAATTCTATGACACACACACATTAGGGCTCCAATACTGACACACACACATTAGGGCTCCAATTCTATGACACACACACATTAGGGCTCCAATTCTATGACACACACACATTAGGGCTCCAATTCTATGACACACACACATTAGGGCTCCAATACTGACACACACACATTAGGGCTCCAATTCTATGACACACGCACACACATTAGGGCTCCAATTCTATGACACACACACGAGTCCTCTATTAATATTATTACACACATATATTAGGCCTCCATTACACACATACATTAGGCCTATCCTCCTCTGTGCAGCGAGAGGCCTACCAGCTGCAGATGTTTCCAGTCACAGATCTCTTCTCTGTACAATCACAGGCTGACACCGTATGACGTCCAATTAAGGACACATTACTAATGAACTGTCTATAATAATGTGCGAGCCTGCAATCCCAGTGACGTCACAACACTTAACCCCCCTCCAGCACTGGCTGTGTCAGATCCCCCTCACTCACCTCAGCCTCACTCTGCCGCTTACCCGACATTTTCAACAGCCAAGGCTTGACGCATCCGTGACGTCACTGCGCTAACTGACAACAATACGGACTAAGCATTTTACAGCTCCCCCGGACGCCCTGGTCACCATTGGCAACAAGGGTCCTGAAACTCAGCGACGCGATTGGTAGGTGGCGTAGATGGGCGTGGTTTCTACCACCGTTAACGCTTTTTTCTTTATTAACGCAAACTTTATTGATGCAAACATGTATTAACAATGTAGATTTTAATCGCAATGAAAGGTTAAATGGGGAGTGTAAACCCTTTCCTCTAAATATATAAATATATATTTATATATATATATATATATATATATATATATATATATATATATATATATATATATATATATATAAATTTATTTCACCATTTATTAACTGGTGTCTGGTTGACAAGTGTTAGGTTGAGGCGTGTTAGGTGTTAGGGTGAGGGCCTTTAAGGTTAGGTGTTAGGTTGAGCAGTGTTAGGGTGAGGGTTGTTAAGGTTAGGTGTTAAGGTGAGGGTTGTTAGTGTTAGGGGTGTTAGGTTGAGCGGTGTTAGGGTGAGGGTTGTTAGGGATAGATGTTAGGGTGAGGGGTGTTAGGGTTAGGTGTTAAGGTGAGGGTTGTTAGTGTTAGGGGTGTTAGGGTGAGGGTTGTTAGGGATAGGTGTTAGGGTGAGGGGGGTTAGGTGTTAGGTTGAGCAGTGTTAGGGTGAGGGTTGTTATGGATAGGTGTTAGGGTGTGGGGTGTTAGGGATAGTTGTTAGGGTGAGGGGGGTTAGGTGTTAGGTTGAGCAGTGTTAGGGTGAGGGGTGTTATGGATAGGTGTTAGGGTGAGAGGTGTTAGGGTGTGGGGTGTTAGCGATAGGTTTTAGGGTGAGGGGGGTTAGGTGTTAGGTTGAGCAGTGTTAGGGTGAGGGGTGTTAGGTTGAGCGGTGTTAGGGTGAGGGTTGTTAGCATCAGGTGTTAGGTTGAGCAGTGTTTGGGTGCGGGGTGTTAGGTTGAGCGGTGTTAGGGTGAGCGTTGTTAGGGATAGATGTTAGGGTGAGGGGTGTTAGGGTTAGGTGTTAGGGTTAGGTGTTAGGTTGAGCGGTGTTAGGGTGAGGGGGGTTAGGTGTTACGTTGAGCAGTGTTAGGGTGAGGGGTGTTAGGTTGAGCGGTGTTAGGGTGAGGGTTGTTAGCATCAGGTGTTAGGTTGAGCAGTGTTTGGGTGCGGGGTGTTAGGTTGAGCGGTGTTAGGGATAGATGTTAGGGTGAGGGGTGTTAGGGTTAGGTGTTAGGTTGAGCGGTGTTAGGGTGAGGGGTGTTAGGTTGAGAGGTGTTAAGGTGAGGGTTGTTAGGGATAGGTGTTAGGGTGAGGGGTGTTAGGTTGAGCAGTGTTAGGGTGAGGGTTGTTAGAGATAGATGTTAGGGTGAGGTGTTAGGTTGAGCAGTGTTAGGGGGAGGGCCGTTAGGGTTAGGTGTTAGGTTGAGCGGTGTTAGGTTGAACAGTGTTAGGGTGAGGGGTGTTAGGTTGAACAGTGTTAGGGTGAGGGGTGTTAGGTTGAGCAGTGTTAGGGATAGTTGTTAGGGTGAGTGGTGTTAGGGTTAGCTGTTAGGGTGAGGGGTGTTAGGGGAGGGTTATTTAAGTATGAGGGGTGTTAGGATTAGCTGTTAGGGTGAGGGTGTTAGGTGTCAGGGTGAGGGGTGTTAGGGTGAGGGCCGTTCAGGTTACTGCGAAAAAATTCTGGGAAGAAATTCACAGACCCCTCGGCCACGGCACCTAGTGGTCGGTGGGCGTTACTGCGCACAGGCAGTGAACAGGAAAGATCCAATAACATTAATTAGGCATAGTAAGAAACCTGAAACATGCTCACCTTGGATATGCAGGGGGTAATGGGATTGTCACTATAGTCGTTGTATCCTACAGTGCATACTCCAGGATACCCACATCCTGATTGGGACCTTTCCTGTTTGTCTGCACCAGCAGTGGCCAGTAAGTGGCACAACAGTGGCACAGTGAGACTTTGTTCAATGTGTTCTTAGGGTTAGAGTTGGGTGGTAGGGTAAGGGTTTAGGGAGATTTCCTGGTTGCTGACCGCCACGCCGAGATCGTGACTCCAGGGTTGAGCGCAGTGCACCACCAGACTGCAGAACACACTGGCGTTGTGGAGGATACTGCTACTGTACATTTAAAAAACACAAACCTAGCCTTAACACGCACTTCAAACCCTAAAACCTAACCCCCAATCCTAAAATCTAACCCTCAAATCTAATCTTAACCCTAAAACCTAACCCCTAATCCTAAAACACCCTAACCATAAAACCTAATCCCTAACCCTAAAACCTAACCCCTAATCCTAAAATGTAATCCTAACCCAAAAAACCTAACTCCTAATCCTAAAACACCCTACACCTGAAACATAACCCATAACCTTGAAACCTAACCCCTAATCCTAAAATCTAACCTTAAAATCTAATCTTAACCCTAAAACCTAATCCCTAATCCTAAAACACCCTAACCCTAAAACCTAACCCGTAATCTTAAAACCTAACCCCTTATTCTTAACCACCCTAATCCTAAAACCTAATCTATAAACCCTAACCTCAAACACCCACTACTTCTTGTCACCATTAAATTAAAATGGTTCCCTGATGCCCGTTCAGCAGAAACTGTAGTGCTTTTCAGTGCTGTGAGCACCACGGCCTACAAGCATTCCAGTTAGTAGGTGGTGCTGCAGCTGCAGCCTGCTGAAGTGTGCTCACAGTGGCGGTCAACAAACAGGAAATGTCTGGGTAGTTGCAGATAATAAGCTTTATAGTAAACTCACAGGAAACAATAATGTGTGGCCTACATCAGGTGCGTTAATGCATTGCCTATTAACGTGCTAGACACTCCCCAAACAATAGTTATCAACAGCATAGATCCAGAGCACATGAGAAGACTCAGAGCGATCACGCATGTCACATCCATGGGAAGGTATGTCATGTACACAATACCGTTGTGTGTTACATACCAGAGTGTGAGAATAGTCATAATGGACAGCCTGAGGCCTTAAAGAGATGAATTGCACACAGACACATACAGATTTTCACACACTTTCTCAGACACTCACTCACAGATACACACACTCTCACAGATACACACTCAGACTCACACACTCACAGACACTCACAGATACACACACTCTCACAGACACACACACTCTCACAGATACACACTCAGATGCACACACTCACAGACACCACTCAAAACACACACACTTACTCACTCTCAGACACACACAATCACAGACACTCACAGACACACAGAGACTTACATACACACTTACTCACACAGACACTCACAGACACACACACTCATACTCCTTCACACACTTTCTCAGAGACTCACTCACAGACACACACACTCTCACAGACACACACACTCTCACAGATACACACACTCTCACAGATACACACTTAGACGCACACACTCAGACACTCACTCACAGACACACTCAAAAACACACACACTTACTCTCAGACACACACAATCACAGACACACACATACTTACATACACACTCACACAGACACTCACTCAGACATACATACAATCATTCACACACATACAGACACACACACAGAGCCACACACTGACACAGACACAAGCACTCACAGGCACACGCACTAACACGCACATGCGCAGGGGCGACATCAGCAGCTACTGACGGCGTTCTCTCCACAGCTTGTGCCGTCCCTAAGGAGGTTGCGCCCCCAAGGAAGTTACACCACAGTAACGATAATTAGATTAATATAAATCTCATAATTTATCACTTAATATAATAGAAGTAACCAGTAATCAAATCTTCTTATGCTCGGTGAAACAGATGCATTCATCATGGATTATGTAATCCAAATCAATTACACACAGATAGTGTGATTTGAAAACAATTGTATGACACAGCTCTGAAATGATCAGTTCATTCTAAAAAAATTAGAAAGTCTAGCAAGATCAGTTTGTACAGTGCTTTTAACTGTAACAATAAACTGACTTACCTGATGTTCATTTATGAGCAGTGCAAATCATGCTGTATCTGTCATGAGAAATCAGTTGCCATGACCAATTGCAGATATTTAGCAATGATATGGGATCTCACAAGGAATTCTTAGCTGTGACAACAAGCAGTAGGCCAGGAGTGCTCTCGTCATCTGTATATGATATTGTTAAGGCACATTGATATCACATGTTAAAGGTATACAGGTGTTGTCATATGATAACTCAGTTTGTTATGATAAAATGACATTTAAACCTGTAGATATGATTATTGGTGACAAAAATAGGGCATCAGCTTTAATGTATATTAATAAGATAAAAAAAGCCTAGCTGGTCTCATATTGTTAAGGAGAATGGCATACTTGGTTCACATATGTATAACTGCTGCATTTGATAAACATAGTACTATAGGACTATGCAATTCCACAGCCATAATATGTGAGTTAGTACTTATTAAACTTAACATCAATCATGGCACTTAATACAGGAAATATGAATTCATTTATGGCATGTGTGATCATTCTGCTCTTGGATGTCATCAATAAAACGACTATCTGAAAGCCACTGTATGTAGTTTACTTACATTATTTGGTAGCACTACTTGCAGATGAACAAACTGCCTTAATGGATGTGAAATTTGCCTAAAAAATAAAATAGGTTTAACATGAAAAAATTAACATTCTAAATAGGGACTACATTATTTCTTCTCGAAGCGAGGGACACAGTTGCTGGGGTGGGGACCCGCAGGACTTAGCTGCAATGAGCGCCAAAGGAGCTTATTGCAGGAGGGGGAGATGAGCGCCACAGGCGCTCATCGTGAGGCCAGCGGAACTTAGCTGCAATGAGCTCTGAATCAGTGCAAGGCACGGAATACATTACGGCAGCCAATACTTTAAGACTTTAAAGGCTGAACCTCAGAATTCATAAGACCACAAAAAAATGCCAAATACTTAAAAAAATATCTTACACACTCACACACACCACAGGGGGAGAGCCAGGGAGCCTGTGAGTGAGGTTGCAAGTTAATTTGAGGTATATTTGGTGTTTTTTATTGAAAAACATAAATTTATGAAAACGAGGCCGAAGGCAATAAAAAAGAGCACAAAGCAAGTAAAACTTAACGCAAGCCAGTAACACTTAACACAAGCCAGTAACATTTAACCTATGGCAGTAACACTCATCGCGAGGCACCTAAACTATATGGGGGGGGGGGGGGGGGGGGAGACTTCCAATGAGCGCCAAAGGTGATCATTGCAAAGCACCAAAGTAGATTGGGGGGGAAAGGCTCGCGATGAGCGCCAAAGGTGCTCAGAGGGGGCAGAGCATCGCATTGTGTGGCAAACAGCATTCCCAGCCTTAATATTTTTTTGCTGTCATTTTTGATGGGCAAGTCGCTATTATAAAATAAAATGCTTTAATGTGTTTATTAAACATGACAATATTTGGATTATACTGTGTCCCATCACATATAGTAGTGCTTTGTACGTTTTTGTTTTTGAATGCAACATTGTGTATAAATTGTGTGTAATACAATAAAGCTACTAAGCAACCGAGTAAACATAGGAAATACGACATTGTGTGTTAATAAAGTTTTCAAAAACTTGATGTTACTAAGCAACTGAGTGAACATAGAAAAATACTCAAATAACGGTAAAAAGCATATAAAATAAAAATACTTTAATGTGTTTATTAAGCATGATAATGTTTGAATGATATTGTGTTTTATGGAGAATATGTGAAATTTGCAACAAAATTCTGGGAATGAGCACATCACAAATCGGATTTCACTTCTGGAGAGTATTTAAACCCCCAAACGCCACGGCCCATTTCCATAACAATTTAGCCTTCGAGAAAGTCCCCTCCATGGTGAAACTGACTGTTAGGCTGTCTATGTAGGAGTTTATATTATATGTAGGAGTCAATATTATTTTCTATCTCATTCATTATGAGGTTCCCTAAAGGGAATCTGTGCCAGCAAGTCTAATTAGACATAATATAATTGATAATACAAGATCCTATGATTACTAGAACTGTATCATGCAACTAGTTAACTATTAGTCCTCTGTCTCCTAAAACAATTGTTAAAAGTACAGAGGTATTCACATCTAACAAATATGAATGTGAGTTGTGACAATTTTGACCTTTTATTAGGATATTTGGTCCTTTCAGGATTATGATCAGGTCTCCAATACCCATTTTTCTTTCATTCTATCACATATATAGTTGTCAGCAATGCGGGTTGTTGCTAACGCTTGCGGGCCACACTTTACCAAAATACATCTAACACGCAATCACTATATACGGACCTACACAAAAAAATACGAACCGCAGGACTTAGAAAAACGTAAAACCATTACAAGCTTGCAAAAATACGACCTTAACGGCCGAACCGCGCGCACCTGAAAACATTAAAAACGCAATAAATACACACAAAAAAAACATAAAATGCTTACCCACAGCAAGGGGGGGGTGGGCAACCAGGACCTCTGCAAGTGAAGTTACACCTCGATTTAAGTCACGAGTTTACACACACGAAAATCCCCTAAGAGACAAAAAATGGCCGCCGAAGAAAACGAGGCTACCACCAAGCACATACAGCTTTTCAAAAAAAGCCGTACGAGATACACTCTTACCAAGGACGCAACATCATCCACAGCTGCGTACCACATACACATTCGACTGCCATTTTAAATACACACAAAAAAGCTTACCCACAGCAAGGGGGGGGCACCCAGGACCTCTGCAAGTAAAGTTACACCTCAATTTAAGTCCAAATTCCAGAGTTTAGACACACAAAAATCCCCTAAGAGACAGAAAAAATGTCCAACAAAAAAAACGAAAACGAGGCTACAGGACCCTAAACACGCAAAACACCACCAAGCACATACGGATTTTCAAAAAAAGCTGTACGAGCTACAAGATAAACTCTTACCAAGGACGCTACATCATACACAACCACGTACCACATACACGTTACCCGCAATTTTACAACACTAACTCACACAATGCGGAAGTACACAGCTACCCTAACGGCTTTCCCACGCGCGCGCATCATATTTACACTACACACTGCACACATTGCTGACACACCTCAGCTCCACAACAGTGCAAACCTACATTGGATGCTGCAGGAACATCAAAACAGATTGTCAGCTCTTCATCACAATGCTTCCTGCATATATTGCTTCCAAATAGGTAAAGTATATTCATTTATTAATGTATTAATTATTTCATTACTAATCAATTCTTTCATTAACGCTGCTCATAGCACACAAAGCCTTGCAATAAGCGCAAAAAGCATATCAACGCCGACAAAACAATAACAGCAAAAGCGCCTATCACAAAATAAAAATACAACAACCAACAGCCTCGCAATGAGCGCCAGGCTCGCAATGAGCGCTGAAGGATCTCGGACCACCAACAAAATTAATGTCTCGACCAAACAGCATTACCTGCCTTACAATTTTATTGCTGTCATTTTTGACGGGCAAGTTGCTAGTCTATTATAAAATCTATTAGCCAGCTTTGGGGCTTCAACTGGTGAGCCTTTCAGATCCTTGGAGGATCATAAATCTGCTCTTTTACTATAATATTGTATTTGACATTATTGATTGGTGCTTTGTCTTGGTATATAGGAGTCCTTTGGTTTTAGAGTGGTGTGATTTTGCATAAATAAAGTTTAATTAAGGATGTTTTATGTAATATTTCCCACTTGGAAGTTATATGTGTAGAGGAATAGTAGGTATAATCTCTCTCATTTAGATGTATTGTTCTCTACGAATCAGTGTGCTATTTAAGTAAAGTTTGGAGAGCCTTTGTTGTTGGCCCTGGGGATAATGGACTACCCAAAGATTTGTGTCTATTCGGATCTCATAATGGTTTAAGATATTTTCCCACAAGCTAAGTAGAATGATGCCTGAGGAAAAAGACCACTTGACCCGTGTTTGGGGCATATAAGTTAAGCATAGAAATTTGCCATGAACCAGTAGGTAGTGACTCTTACAGTCTCTCTGCGATATTTTGCTTACAATTAACCTTTTTTGTGTATTAAAATTGAGACCACTCTTTTTTTTAATCTGCTGCTGTAGCATGGTAAGGTGTGGGTATAGTGTTTGCCCCAATATTTGGGAATTTGACCTTTAAAATTAGTTTCTTGTAAAATACCAGCTCTCAGAGCATGGCACTGACTAAGAGCAATCCCTCACTTCGCTGGCTCATGAGTGTTATGTTTAATAATTTTATGGCTCATGACTTACCCCTCTGGATGTTAGTACCAATATTTAAGCTAAATTACCAGGTGAGTATACCCGGATAATAAAGGTGGTGGATATATTGCCCTTGAAGGCAGCAGTACCCCTCTATTAAGCACAGTAGAAAATCACTGGTGTGTGGTTGGGTAGGAAATAGAGAAAGGGCTGAGAAAACTACCACATGGGCATGTGGGAGTTTACTGACTCCCTATTGTGAAGTAATATATGTTCTTTTAGGATTGTTCCCTATGGGATAGTAACAGTAACAACACATGGTTATGAACAAGTCTATGTAAGAGATTCATATTTGTCTTTGTCACTCTCCTCTCCCCCCCTTCATCAACTTTCATCAATAAATTTGATGAAGGATACAAGATCTTTTTAGCATTGTCATACTTTTGGTAGCAAAGATCAAAGCAGACACACAAGTCCCCTGAAAGCAAAGGGCAAGACAGCTCTCATCTCATTTTCCTACTTTATTTTATTTAATCCTTTACATCTTTTATAGGTAATATCAGTCCAAGAAGTTGTCCTTGACAGTTCTTTGTGATCAGATTATTGAATTTTCATCATCCTGTAATCTTGTTCTGAATTATCTTTTGTTCCTTAGTGTCTCTCTATCTTTTGGATGGCATGGTGGCAAAACATTGTGTGTCTTGACCCAAATTGTTTATAACTGGTCAGTTCCAAAGATGAAGCAGGGCTGCTCCTTGCTCAGATAACCATATGAAGCGAGATCTCCCTTCTGTGGAGATATTCAATATGAAGAGGAATCCACCCTTTTGCTGTAATAACTTCTAGAAATTATTTCAAGAGTCTCCTTTTATATAGAGTAGTAGGTGAAAAAACAGGAAAAATAGCAGGTACGAACCCATCAGTTTCAGGGATACATTGTCTTGCTGCTCTCATTGAGTAAATCCTTGCTGAAAAGGTAGTGGAATCTTGATATCACATCTCTTGGCCTTTAATTGGAGGATGGAGGAGCCATTAAGGCTCTATGAATCCTATCTATTCCACAGTCTTCTTCACTTACTTCTGGTAAAAGAGTTGCCCATGGATCTTTGATGTATAATGATTAGTCCAGTACTGATTCTGGCAGATTGCATATATTTATGTTTTGTCTTCTTGACCTCTTTTAGCGTGTTCGGTTCCATCTCTGGTTCCGTATGTGATTTAAGCAAGATGGCATAACTTGTTTCTAATATTGCAACTTTGGTATCCACTATTTTTTATTTCTGCTGTTAATTCTATGGAGTCTTTCTGTGTCTTCCTTGCCATTATGAAGGCGGAAATTAAGTCTTTGAACTCTTAAATATCTGCCTTGGTATTCTGCATGGATGAATCTCAGGCAATTCTTATTAACTGCTTGGTTGGAGTAAAAGGTGATTGAGAGGAAGGCATGAACGATTTTTGTAGTGTAGTATTTTTAGATATACTCCTCGTGGAAACACGCACCATCACATTTAAAACCTTTTCTATTTTTTACATTAAGCTTCATATCTCTTCTTACACTTGCCACTGATTGCTGCCATTACCCCTTGTGGGATAGTGGGTGTGTCTACATGTCAATCCTGCATTTTATTTGTTATTAAAAGTGGAGTGAGTTTTCTTTTCATCTTTATTATTTTCTTAGCTTCTAATAAATGCACCTACCAGTATATTGTCGGAGCTCATAAGTAACACTGAGTTTTGCCACTAGATGGTGGTATTACAACAAAGGTGCCTGCTGCCTAGTAAAACTGAATTGAGCTTGCTAGTGTATACATTTCTATTCTCTATTCAGCTATGAATGCTTTTTTTAAATGATGAATAGATTTTTCTTTGTTTTGCACTTCTATGGTTTCTTTTTATTTGTTTTTTTGCTTCTTTTGTCTGAGGCACTCTGGTGTCAATTATATTTTTGTGAGCATCTTATTATTACCTTTTATTTTTAGTGCCAACATATTCCGTAGCTCTGTACAGGCCCTGTTTTTTTAGCTTAAAATCAAATGTACATAGTGCTTGTTTTCAAAGCTTTGTCAGTTTGTGAACCTATTGGTTTCTTATGTCCGCAGGATGGACTTAACTTATATGTTAACCTCCTTTTTCCTTGTACCTGTGAGCTTTTACTAGTAGGTATACACACATATTACCTCATTTGAGCAATAAGATGCCTTTCTGTTGTAGCTTTATATGGAAGCTGCAAGTAAATGAGTGTCTCTACCTTGGTCAGCGCTAGACACTTTTTTTTTTGTATATCCTTCTTTGTACAGGCCCTTTTTGCTAATTATAAAAATAAAATGGCTTCACAACGTCTGTACTTAATCACTCCAGCAATTAATATAGTGCTTACTCACTAGATGAGTCTAAAATAGCATTTCCTCCCTACCAGGTCTTTTTCTTTCTATTTAGTAACAGCACTTTGTTTTGCATATTATAGTCCAGGAAAATAAATCAGGCTCTGTCCTTCAACTACTACTGCAAGTCCTAGTCATGTGGTCCCTGTAAAATGGCCTCCTTTGTACTCAGACTCACTCATTCAATCTGTTACTGGTCACAGCTTCTTCCCTTCTGTTTTCCGTCAATTACTCCACACACAGGCAACCAGGTCTCCACATCACAACCACTGGTGTATACTTAATCTGTTTACTGCAGACGCCATATGTGGTGGTAATGGTGGAGGTATCTCACCCAGCCACCATGTCCCATTGGAATGGCCCCTTCTTTCCCTCCAAATCTCGATCTCCACTATGCTCCCCTTCTATTCCCGGTCAGTGCATTACTAGCAATGGAATTCTCTCCACACCAGCTCCCGGTAAACAGGATTCTAGTGGTCCTCACTTACCTGTCTGCTTCCACACCTCTTCCAACACGCATGGGGCCACCACAACATTTGCCCTTAAGGACACACATCTGCTCTAGTCCACACAGAGTTGTTTTTGACGAAATAAGAGTAGTATCTGCAAATTATCCATCAGTCAAACAGCAGACATAAGTTGCAAATGTGTTTATAAACCTTAAGTGTGTGGTTTTGCTTAATTTTGTTTTTTTATGTTAAAAGTGGTTTCTGTGTTTACCACTTAGCGATAAACCTTGCGATAATGAGTTTTTTGAGGTCTAAATCCTGTTTAGCCCTTTAAAACATTGTGTGCTAATTATCTATTTAGATTATGTTCCATATTCAAAATATTTATTTCAACTATTTCCAAAGATATCAGCTTAACATTTCTGTATCTTTAAATGAATATAGAATCTTTGGATATATCTACAGTATTTCTCAAAGCTTTAGCCACATACACATTGAACCTGGTATAAAAAAGCAAACAAAAAAAACTAAAAAAAAAAAAAAAAAAAAACTAAATTATCAGTTCAATATGCTATTTTCCTGTCCATATAAATCCACATTAATAACACTGATACAGGTACCTGAATACAACTATTGTCTGAGCCAAGCTATTATGGTCTTTAATATGCTATTCCAAGGTATTTTAAAAACCTTATGTTTAATCTAAGAGTTATAATGTTCAATATGCTATTCTCCTTATCATATAAAACCACACTAAATCAAAAGCTAGTACAGGTACCTGAAGAAATTATTGTATGATTTAGGCTCTTATATACGTTACTAAGATCTATGTGTCCCTCAGGTCACCTATGATACACAGCATAATACACGCTGTCAGCAGATTCCACACACACACTACATGGGCTCTTGACAAAACCAAGCTGATCACACATTGGACGTATACATCATTACGTGTTATACATTGCATATCAAAGAGAACCTGTGTGTCTTCATGAGCTGCAGAGGACAGGTCCAATCAAGGACAATTTATGATCTTACTTTTAAGCACTTCTTAATTAAATAAAGTAGATAAATGTAAATAGATACATAGGTAAATTGTATTTTTAGTGAAAGCCATAAACCTTCCATGATCCTTTAACTATTTGAGCACAACTGTGCGCTAATAATCAACATACCATATATGCCAGGGAATATACAGGGCTAGCTAACACAGGATTGTATATAAAGTGTTTGTAGGACAGTGACGCATATATGACCTTGCGATAACAAGGAGTATCAGAATGATATGGATGCAGGTTGGTTGGATTGATTACAATAGAATAGTAAACATGATGAATTACTATATGGTCATTGTTGAAGGAAACCCAGGAAAATGCAAATCTATGTGGGTAAATGTATGACACGTCAAGTGGGTTACAATACAAATACATCATATTGTTATGGATCAAGGTTGGTTACATTAATTACAAGAACATATTCAACATGAGACAGCCCTACATGATGAGCGTTGAGGAATACATATCAAAATGGAGGTAAATGTGGGTGCAGGTATGTCAGGTCAGTTAGGTCAAAATACAAAATGGGTACAAGGGCACATTGAATGGTAAGACAGCGTTACTGCTGAAATGACTTAAATAATGACACCCAAATAATGTTAACTGTGTTAACAAATATTTGTATTTGGGATTTTGATTATCTTAATTATTGCATACAGCTTTGTTATCCATTAAAATGCTTTTCTGTGCTGTAGGATGTGTAGGCTTCATTTTTTGATTAGAGTCCTGAAAAAGCTTCTTTAGGCCATTTGTCCTACTGGGGCAGTCATAGCTCCTTAAAGGCATATCTAAGTTTCCCGGTTACCTTCATTTAATCTAACACATGCTGCTTATATGAGAAACACATGACATTTAATCATTCTATACACATACAAACTTATTTTATTTAAAAATAAAACTTGTTTTCCACACCCCAGAGCTGCCTACATAGGCACATGATACCTAGCAATAGAAGCACTGCATTCAAATACAGATTTTTAACTCTTTACTAACCTTCAACCAAGCAGAAGCTCATTGCAGAGGTCTACAGATCAGATTCTGGCTCCTCCTGCAAGGGGCTACACATCCCACGATTCCTTCCTGCACAAACTGCCATCACGGATTGTTACAATGTATTAGCTGCCTGTGATTGGCCAAAACAAATTCTTAATTTTATGCTAATTTTAGCAGGGATATCAAGGGGTGTTAACTTGCAAAAGATGCAACTTGCAAACTCAAGAGATTTAGCAAACATCAGGGTGTTTGTTCGTGTTTATTTGGGGGGGGGGGGGGTTTAAGCAAAAAATGTCTTCATACACTACTGATTCTCCTCTATCAGATGCATTCATAATACAGGGAACTTAGAAATTACTAGGTTTCCCTTAAAGCAGATGTTGTATTATGAGATGTGCAACCCCACTGGCTTCTGTGCGAGTATATCCAATATTGAGGATGGAGGTTTAAAGATTTGCCAGTTGTGTATGTATTGTTGCAACCAATAGAAATATATGAACTGTAGCATAAAATGTTGCTATGGACAAACACTGAGAAAACAACTTGAGCAATACCATTGTGGTCTCCTATACCAGTTGTGTAGGTCATGTGACTGCTACTGGTGACCAAATATTACAACAGCTGTAACACACACACACACAATATCCTTTAAACATTACACATAAAAGCAACATGTCATACTCCCCAACAACATTCAGGGAATTCAAACTTGTTTACTCCCCAATTCACGTTCATGTTTTTTTTTCTTTCAGAATGCCAAAAATGTTTGTTAGTCTGCCATTCTATCCAACAGGGGGAAGACCTCCCCAAGAGGTCTTCTTTTGGGAGCTGTGAAATTGAACACAGAAAGGCATGACCTAGAGGGAGAAAATTGAGGTGCACATGGCCCCTCGCCTCAGGATCATCACAGTGAAGCCCTCAGGAGACCACCATAATAAAAAATACAAACATAATATTTATATGGAGATGACTTAATGATTCTTTTCTCCTTTCTCTCTCCAAATAGATTTACAGAGCTCATTAAATTGATCGGCTCTCCTTATACAGTGCCTTGCAAAAGTATTCACCCCCTTTGCATTTTTCAGGTTTTGTTGCCTCAACCTGGAATTAACATGGATTGTTTGAGGATTTGCATCTTAATTTACAGAAAATGCCCACAACTTTGAAGATGTTTTTTTTTTTTTATTGTGAAGCAAACAACAAATAGGACAAAATAACAGAAAAAGTCAATGTGCATAACTATTCACCCCCCTAAAGTCAATACTTTGTAGAGCCACCTTTTGCGGCAATCACAGCTCCAAGTCGCTTTGGATAAGTCTCTATGTGCTTGCCACATCTAACAACTGGGACTTTTGCCCATTCCTCCTTGCAAAACTGCTCCAGCTACTTCAAAGGTGGATGGTTTGCGCTTGTGAACAGCAATCTTTAAGTCCGACCACAGATTTTCTATTGGATTGAGGTCTGGGCTTTGACTAGGCCATTCCAACACATTTACATGTTTCCCCTTAAACCACTCCAGTGTTGCTTTAGCAGTGTGTTTGAAATCATTGTCCTGCTGGAAGGTGAACCTCCGTCCTATCTATAAATTACGCACAGAGTGGTACAGGTTTTGCTCAAGAATATCCCTGTATTTAGCACCATCCATCTTTCCCTCAACTCTGACCAGTTTCCCAGTCCCGGCTGCTGAAAAACATCCCCACAGCATGATGCTGCAACCACCATGTTTCACTGAGGGGATGATGTTCATTGGGTGATGTGATGGGTTTGCGCCAAACATAGAGTTTTCTTTGATGGCCAAAAGTTCAATTTGTCTCCTCGGACCAGAGCACCTTCCTCCATACATTTTGGGAGTCTCCCACGTGCCTTTTCGAAAACTCAAAGTGTGCCATTTTGTTTTTTGCTGAAAGTAATGGCTTTCTTCTGGCCACTCTGCCATAAAGTCCAACTCTATGGAGAGCACGGCTTATTGTCGTCCTATGTACAGATACTCCAGTCTCTGCTGTGGAACTCTGCAGCTCCTCCAGGGTTACCTTAGGACTCTCTGATTAATGCCCTCCTTGCCCGGTCCGTGAGTTTTGGTGGGCGGCTGTCTCTTGGCAGGTTTGCTGTTGTGCCATATTCTTTCCATTTGGTTATGATAGATTTGATAGTGCCCCTAGTGATCAAAGATTTGGATTATTTTTTTTTATAACCTAACCCTGACTTGTTCTTAACAACATTGTCCCCTATTTGTTTGGGGAGTTCCTTGGTCTTCGTGGCAGTGTTTGGTTAGTGGTGCCTCTGAGGTCTTAGGTGTTGCAGCATCTGGGGCCTTTCAAAAAAGGTGTGTATATGTAATGACAGATCAAGTGACACTTAGATTGCACACAGGTGGACATCATTTCACTAATTATGTGACTTCTGAAGGTAATTGGTTTCACCAGAGCTTTTTATGGGTTTCATAACAAATGGTGTGCATACATATGCACATGACAATTTTCTGTTTTCTATTTCTAAAAAATAGTTTTATGTATATATTTTTCTCATTTCACTTCACCAACTTAGACTATTGTGTTCTGATCCATCACATAAAATTCAGATTAACAAAACATTGAACTGAAGGCTGTAACTTAACAAAATAGGTAAAAAGTCAAGGGGGGTGAAAACTTTTGCAAAGCACTGTACTTTGTATAACTTGTAGGCACTTCAATACACTATTATTCTTAAAAAGCTCTTACAACAAAGTTTCACGTGACCCAATTTTACTATGCTGAGAGTTAAGAAACACCAAGCCTAATATATAAGTAAAGATTTACTTTCAGAAAAGTCTGCAATAAGGTTATGAATGTGCAATAAATCTGAAAGTTAGCTGTGTCTGCCAATATTACTGAAATCTCCCCAATCTGTATGTGACAAATCAACATAGTATTTTTGTTTATTTCTTTTAATTAAAAAGCATAGAAAGGTCATTTTGAGAAAAAGAAAAAAGCCAGATTGTCAGTTCATTTTCATTCAACTTTATTTACAGCACTAACATTTAAAAATATTTGCTTGTACAAGTGTATAAGGTTCTGCTTACACACAAAAAGATCTTTAAATGCTGTTAATTTTATTTAGATCAGATAACAAAATGTAATTCACAATGTAGATGAGGTCCAAACAGGAGAGCCGATCTACTTATTTTAAATATATATGGGCCCAGTTCTGGTGTGTAAAAAGATGCAAGGTGGAGGATGCCTCTCAAAAACAGGAAATCATTTGTTTACGATGCAGTGATTCTCCATTGAGAATTAGAAACGCAATGTAGTAATGGGAAAAATCTGCACAATAAATATAAGTCCATAAACTCACAATAATCTATATCTTAGAACTAGATTGTATTGACACAGTACATTTACCATGCGCAGAATTCAAATCTACCAGAGATTTAAGTTATTCCAAATCCTGACACAGAGGCGATAGGACACTACTGATGAGCCTTAGAACCAGGCCCTCTTGGCTTGTGTTAAAATAGATCAATCTTTAACATGGATATTAAGACTCCTCTGGTATGTCTGACAATTTATCCTGACATTCCTCAAACTTCCTCTGGAAAGAATCCGCCAACTCCTGAGTTTTGAATCGTGCAGCAAGTTGTTCAACTTTACCTTCGCCTTCTTAAAAAAAAAAAAAAAACATTTTTAGTACATAATAAACACCACAACATAACATCTTCTGGGCACAGAGGAGATTGCTCTCCATGCCTATTAGGCAGCAGGATAACCAGGTTTGATCAGATATTTAACCTAAACAATTATACATGAAATCTGTGTTGATCTTCTTTTTTGCAGCCAAATCTATTTGGTTTCTACTGTTATCTAGCAGAAAATTTATATAAACAACCTGATTAAAAGGCCTGTGATATTTTGCAGGAGACGTTTTTTTTCTGCACTTAATAAATGGATTTTCCTAATGTTAACACACATTTTAACAGTATGCTGGTAAGGATTTCAAAGGTCGTGTGTTTACAGGTGGTCTAATGGATTTAAAGCTATGATTACACCAGATATTGGTGATCGTGTAGCAAGTATTCTTTATGAGTGGTAAACTACTTTTTTAAAAATCAGGTATTTAACAGCAGCAGTATGACAGCATTAAGGTAATTAATACTATATGAGGAGTACGTTTAAAAACTAACTAAAATACTCTTTCAATTCAGACAAACAATGAGTCAAATAATCTACATCACCACATTTGTTTGCATTTATGTAAGTTGACCATAAGTCCCCTTTAGTGAAAGATGAAAAAGTAAAAATGCATTTTCCATTTCCATGTGCAGAGCCCTCCTTAATATTTATTACCTCGTGTTTCCATAGCAACTGAAAAAACATTATAATGCATTCCAGAAATATTTATCAATGCTTTACATTTTTAGAGTTTTTATGCCATACTTTTAGTAAATACATAAGAATAAGGACCGGTACCTGCACACAGACAAAAACAACAAAAAGCATGAAAATGAAGACACCAACAGAGATCACTAAATATTTTGAAAGGTATAACATACAAAAACATTTTAATGGAGTCAAACTTACCAGAATAGTCTGTTGCTGTCCAAACCAGCGCATTGTTCGATGTATTTAAGGGACTGAGCTTCATGGTTTTTGAGATGACATGGTTAGCACACACTTTTAGGACTTGATCTCGTCTCATCAGAACACGGTAATATTGTTTCTCACTATGGTACAGTATTTTTATCTCGCCCACTCCTCGCTCTTTCCATTGGTTGGCCTCTCTGTCCCAACGGTATAGCTTTGTTCTTTCCTTAAATAGGATTTCCTCATCTTCTTCTCCTGACTTTACCTCCACCTGTAAATAATTCCAAACCTTATATTAAGATCTACCTGGATATTAAGAGCACTACCATAATACACCAGGGCTTAAGGTTGGGCTTTTTAGCCACAATTCCAGGTATGTAAATAAAGAATATCAATTATCAGAATTCTCTGAACACCAGTTATCATAAACTACACACAAATAGGAAGATGGCAGCTGGTTCTAACTGTGATGCAGGCTGTGCTTCACTTTGCTTAGTGTAAGGGTGGACCAGTATTTGCACCTGCCCTGTGCCTGGATCTCAGAGACAGTTATCGCCTGCACACTGCATTCAGTGTTGGTGTGAGAGAAGGAAAAATATGAATTTGTTGCGAATGTAAGGGACAGTTGACACTGCAGTGACTACAGAAATGGATTGTCTGTTTGGTGGCTCAAATATAATTAATATAAATGATATTAAACATCAGATTGCAAAAAAAAACACTATCAAGTATAGTTTTCATTTTTAAAATGTAAGAATCTGTTTAAAACAATACATTCAAATTATTGACATAAGTCCTTTGGAACTATAACTCTTGTGGGTGGTTCCGTTTTGCCGAAAAACTGGAGCAAAAAGCACCACCCTTATGAAGCTTTGGTTCTATGTTTTGGTTAGCTGGATTATCTACTGTTGATAAGTTATGTAGAGGGGTAGAAATCTCCCCGGGTGCTTTGGAGCTTGAGCTCCTAAAATTCATACTTCTAGCTCCTAAATCTATTTCTTGTATCTATAAGATGAGCGTCCTCTCAGGCTCCTATAAAATCATTCTGGCTCTTACATATCTGGCGATACTTTTTTTCTACACCCCTAGATATCTATACTTTCATTCAAGAAGTCTCAAATGTACAGGCAACAATTTTATGATCCTGATTTCTTAGCAAGCAGTTACCTCTGGCAGTGACACGATGGGCTCAAAATGCACATCATCATTGTGAACCACTTCATCATCACTGTCCTCCGCATTTTCTCCCTTTTGGCTCTGTTGTGCAAAGCCAAAAACAGTTGCCCCAGTGTTTGCCCACTGGAAGTTTGTATCTGCAAATACAGCAAAGCCACATTTACAACATTTTAACTGCAATCCGCCATAAAGACACTCTTTATTAACAGTGTGCCTTAACATACATAACATAAATGTTAAACTACATCGATATTTGGAAAAGACAAAATGGGAACTAAATGTAATGTTCTTTATTCAGTTAATTCTAATTTTTGAGAAATAGAAAAAAGGAAGTGATCAATCTAAAGAAAACTGAAGTATATAAAAAATGGTTGTGGTGGCAAGTTCCACAAAATACATTTACCTAAATAGACATAAAAATGTTTTTTTCTTTTTTGCAAAAAAATAAAATAAAAAAGAAGGTTTTCTCCTGTAACTTCGTATGATCACACTAAATTAGCTCTACAAAAGTAGAACAAATAGTTCATAACAGCTTTTCAGATTATGCTCATCCTTACCTTTAGAGCCAAAAGCAAAATCTCCAGAATTGTTTGATGCCAAGTCAGCAAATGATAAACCAGATCCATTGTTGAGACCAAAGGAAAAACTGATACTCTCAATACCTGCATAAGAAAAAAATTGGTTATAAAATTCAAGGGATGCAGCCAAATACTTTACTCTTTAGTTCGCGCTAAAAGTTTTGAATATGTAATTAATGCAGCTAATCATAAAAAATAACAACCTGGAGACACAGAATTATGCCATTGCGCATTTCTTTTGTCCCCTGAATAATAGTCCCAAAAGCTGCGTGGCTACTTTAAATAGTAGACAATGCAGCGTTTTGTGTGGCACAATGTTTTGCTTTCAGACTGCCCTTCACGTATAGACGTTACACACTACATGTTAAAGTATTAAAGAGTCAGCCTGAGAGAATACAACAAAGCAACATTCCCCAGTTTGATGGGTAATCTTACCTTGGCTGGTGGTGTCTTGCTTTACAGTATCAATTTTTGATGACAGATCTACAGGCTCCTGGGCAGAACCGGTGGTGGAGTCTGGTTCTTCATATTTTGACAAAGATGTATCAACAACAGCTGCACTCACTGGAGTTGCTGCATCAGATGAACTGCTAACTTCTGGTTTCCTGGATTCCTGAAATTGTAAAATAAACTACTTGTAAAATCATTAATAAAATACCTAGAAAATTTGTGAAAATGTAAATTGCCAGTATAGTAGGTGAGAAATTCAAAAAGTTGCTTACTGAAAAAACGGCGACAAAAACATAAAAATGTCACATCAGAAAGCTTAACAAGCAGATTAACCGTTACAAGCCAACCATAGCGCATCTGAATGAATATACAACACTAATAGTTTGTACAATAGTTCTTTTTTTTAATTTTTGCAGTATACAAAATAAAGAACACATATGTTTGAAAATTGAATCTAGTAACATAAAAATATGTTTATACCTCTGCAGGCACTTGGAGGAAACCATGATACTTGATAGACGTTCTGTGTGAGAGAGGCACTTACATTATTGGAGAGCTGTGTTTGCATTAAATTATGGAAGGAGTCTGCTTTTGGACCAGAGAGGGGCAAAGGGCTATGTCAATTCCAATCTTATCCTATTATTCAAGAAATACTCTGGACTTCTCTCTATTCCTTCCTCTCACCCCTCCCTCCACTGATAGTTGTAAAGACGCCCTCATCATCCAGCTCTCAAGATACGACGCAATACAAATTGGACTCCTGTATTAAAATATATAATTTTCCCCCAAAAAATGTTTTTATGTCCATGGATTACATAGATGTTGTTAGTTTGGTACTTGACAAACAAGGGTCTTTGTTGAACTACAGAGGCCCTTTGTATTTATGGTTCGGTTCCTAGTAGAAATAGTTGGTGGTCAAATTTTCTCTTTATGGGAAGCTGGCTTTATGGTATATGGTTATTCAACCCTTTTAGCCTGCTTAGAGGTCTAGGGTAGAGGTAGGAGGGATGACTGGTGGGGGAGGTGTCTGGGACATGTTTTTTTTTTTTTTTAAATAGGGAAAAGGCTCCTCCCACAACCTTCAGGTTACACCTGGATATTTAAATCAGCCCCTACAGTTTGTGGTTTCAAGTGCCACATTTTTCTTCAATGACAATTTTAACTTAAGCAGAAATGAAATGCCCCACCAAAAAACGTATATACTGGCCGTGGAGTCTTTTACCACTCCCCTCACACGTGATTAAAATGATGATACCTAAACACACATGCTTTGCTCCAGGATTATCTCAGAATAGAAATGAAGGTGTTAGGTGAACAGTAAAGTACTAAAATAGTTTAAGTACAGTAATATCAAAGCATATAATTATTCTAGGTTAATTTAACAGCAGTTTTCTGGCTTAAGTTTATTTCAGGCACAGATGCCATTTTTAGTCAAAAATTGTTAGTGAAACATTACTTTGAAATATGACCGATAAAAGATGCTCATGCACAGCTTCAGCAACTGCATGAAAACCATATGATTGGAGGCGCAATCAGACTTTATGTGAATATTTTAATTGTTCCGATAGATCGACTCTTGAAACAGTCAATGTAATACCACCTTCTAGATTTGTGGTAAAGGTAATCTTGAAATAAATAACCTTTAATTAGACCGTATGATTGGGACAAAATACTTAAAAATAATATACTTTATAACAAAATGTAATGAAAGGAGATATTTCAAAAAACATATTAGAACAGCAGCACTCATCACCCACAACCACTTTTATAGTTAAGACCACTGTAGTCAAAAATATTCTACCATGCATTTAAAAGATCACGGTCAATGCACTGCCAAAATGACGTTATATTTTGCATGCAAAATAAACATTAAATTAAGAAAATGACCAATAATTTATCATAGAAACAGATAAGCACCTTTACATTTCCTCTCAGCTGAAGATAAACAAAGACTAAGAACAATTGTATTTGCTTATCTTATCTGCATTCAGTCAGATGTAAATGCAAGCACAGGTATCCTTAAGGCTTTTGGTTCCTTTGTTTCTTCTAATGTCAGGGAAGAAGGACACATTGTCCCATTGTGTCAGAGTGCGTGTCATGTAGATATATCATCTATATTTAACTCCTATATATTTTAGATACTTTTATATTTTTCAGCATTTTTGCATGGATCAATATAGTTTACACAGGACCAGTATTGGAGGTCACTTGTGTAAACAAATGGCCCAGCAATAGAAGAAATTAGAGATTGTTTATGTTCAAAAGCAAAACCGGTACTGAACTAATGTATCTCCAAAACACCATAATGCTAATACAACATCTAGAACATTATGGCTCCCATACAGCCTACACAAAATGTCCGTTTCCATGACAGATAGTGAAACGTCAGCTTCCACTATACAAGTGTGACGTAGCATTATGTGGGGGGATGCATAGGAAATGGCCCTCCCAGCAGTTCTTTTATTTATGTGGAATGCACATAGGGCTTTGTTCTTTTGTGCACAATGTGTTTTACTGACCAGAATCCTTTGCGTAACAATTTAAAGGGATAGTTATTTAAATGTAAAGCACCAACATTGTCCATGAGATTATGTAAGAAGGGACACTAGAAATGCATGATACTGCTACTGACAAGTTTCAGAAGCCTTAAAATCAAAACTTATATCAGGATATTGTTCTTTTACATATACAGAAAGGAAAGCATTTGTTTGTCTTATAAAGGACAATTGCAGGCAACACTGTGCTTAAGCAAACGTACTGTATCATTGTCCTGAGAAGCATACAGTGAAAGTGAAGTGCCATTCATTGTAAGCAAAATTACTAATGCACTGCCCTATAGTTCAATGGAGTAGCCAATGCCACCTACAAAGCTCCCATCTTCAGCACATTTAAGATGAACATGTTTGAACTAAAAGCAAAAGATTTTATTAAGCTATTTGAAACCTTTAAGAATCTGGTCTTCTTAGTGTCCGTTAAGCATTACTATATTGATAGAGAACATAAAAACAAGATCATATTTTCTCTTTTGGCCACAAATAATAAGCTTGCACGTAAAAGCCATATAGCTGCCCAATTAAAGCAAAAACATGCTTATTACTTTAAAGCAAGATTGTCCAAATGTTTCACTTGGTGACACACTGGATCATTTTTCCCCTCACATAAAGAGACAGCGAGCAAACTAAGAACAGTCAATGGAAGCACATATAAAACTATAAACTGTAGAAAAGCATTTACCTATAATGCTCTAACATGGTACAGCATTTCTGCTTAGCTTTCATAACTTTTAGTGTATACTATAAAAGCAGAAGAGAGTCTAAAATAAATATCAAGCGTGTGTAAAAAAGGGCAGAAGCTTTTTAGACCTAACTTCTTGTTAGACTGACACTGCTCGTATATACTAACACCACCATTTTGGAGTAGCACAGATCCTGATTAAAACAGGACATCAGCTAGGCTGAATGCCAAAAACCTGCCAAAATATGTTAAAGTACTGCTTATAAAGAATTCTTTAAAAAATAAAAATATTTGCATAGGAAGGAAAAAAAAAAAAAAAGAAATTTAACACTAGTCAATAATTTTCTCTCATGCATCTAAAAACGGTCATGTTTTAAACATTACTTAAGATGGCTTTATATGACAAAATTAGTGCAGGCCTTTTTTTTTTTTTAACAATTAAGAGGTTTATATTTAAAGCACAGTATAATGTATTAGCAGGCCTAGGCTTAACATACACACTGCTTTACACATTTACTTAAATTATTTTCTCATGAAAAAATATTGCAAAACATGCGTTTGGATGCTGTTCCTACAGTTGTGTGGAGTTGAACAGAATGTAACAAATTAACAACATTAGTGGCGGTAAAAGCTCTAGACATAAAAGCATTTAAAAAAAAAAAAAAAATGTTTAGTAGACCATGGCACCTTTTCAATTGAGCAATTGTAAGCTACTGGAGCCCATAAATTAATTTGCTATTCAACTTGGTATCTTTTAGTTACCCGCAAAACGATTTGCAGGTTACAGGCTGAAAATCCCTGCGGTTGTAAAAATCGTAATTCTGACCCACCTAAGCCTTTGATCTGTCAAGCCCGTAAATGTTACAATCACTATTAAAAATTGCTAGAATTCATCAAGCCCACAACTGTTTTCACAGACATAAAATGGCAAAAGTAGCCAAAAATCCTAGGAGTACTATAGAGGATTCGCAATGGGGTTAAAAACCTGTTCGTAGCTCTGTAAATGCAAATATCAATACTGCACTTTGGAAGACGAGGAAAGTGATGAAAGACATTCAAATTAATTGCACAACAGTCTCAAGCTCGCAAATCTGCAATACCTTTTTTTTTTTATTTATAGGTTTCATTTCTGTGATATCAATCTTGGTAATCAAGAGGTTAATACATATCAGGCCACCCACATGGACGAACATTTCCTTCATTCATTTTTATTGTTTTGTACATTTTGCCGGATTGCAAGTGACTTCTAGACGCTTATTGATCGCGGTTTAACCATCATTTTACTGATGTCATGATGACGGCCTCATTTACTTTTGGCTGTTACAGCCTTGCTTAATTGATCATGCTCTGAAATGCTACTTACGGGTGCATGGTTTACGGTTTAGGCCAGGTAGTTGCAGGCTTGATCAATTGAATCGCTCTGTAACTGTTGTAATTTTATAGGGGCCAATGTTTGTGCCTGAAGGATACCAGGTTTGTATCTTCTACACTTCCTGCTGGCTTGGAGACTGCACGGGATAGTTCTCTTTTGTATTCTCTACTAAAGATTGGATGGAGGAAGATTTTTTGATGCAAAGGTGGATTCAGATCAGATTTATGCACAGGACACCTTCCCCGTCCCTACCATAGGAACAGTAAGTAGCTTGAAAGTATATATTTGAAGATATAAGAAATAGATATTCATTTTATGGATTTAAAACAAAACACAAAATGGAATATCAGATCAAAATCAATGGCTGGAATAGTCAGATTTACAGATTTATCAGCCTTCTAGGCCAGGTTTTCCATGATTTAAGAAAATAATTACTATACAAGACAAAAAAAAAACAAGCTTTAAAATAATAAAGTAGCCAGGAAATTCCTAGCATTAGCAAGCAAAAAAAATTCACCCTGAAAAAAAAAGTGTACTTTGAAAAAACACTTGTGGATTTATTCTGGACAACACATTTGTTTTTTTTTTTACAAGTTTATTTTTCACGATAAATATTCCTAGTACAGCAACTGTAAACAGATGCTTCATAACTTCATACAGCTTGAAGAATGAATGCACTGAATACAATTCACAGAGAGGCTGAATAAGACTTAATCATTTTCAAGCTTTAACCCACATACATCAACAACATCCAAGCAGCGAATCAAGTTATGTATTCAAAAGAAGCAAATGTTCAAGAGTATTTATGGCACTAATATGCAGATGGCTTAGGCAGTAAGAGAAAGATTTTGAGGTAGTAAAGTCCCTTTGTTAGCCAGGTTCAGCATTGGGTTTGTTGCATTATCACAGTTGAGGTAGCTCAATACATGCCATTAAAAAAAAAGTCACTGGAGGAAAATAAATAAGCAAAAAAAAGTAAAAAAAATAAAATCAAAGAAGACTCTGCCACATTCTTTAGGTATCCATGATACTTTGGTAGAAGTGTGTGCGCGCGAGAGGGGCACTTCCAATTCCTGAGAGCAGTTGTTGCATCTTTTGATTTAATTAACTTCCTGAATGTATCCATTTTCTGCTTCGGGGATTGGTGGTGTGGTGTCAATTTTAATCTAACCAATTTATCTACTGACATCTCTCACCCGTCCCTCCTCTGTTAGATACAGAAGAATCACCCTCAAATTCCTGCTCTCAAAACAAAATATTAAAAAAAAAATCAGATTTTCTCTAAAAATGTTTTATGTCCATAGCTCACATAGATGCTACTGTATTTTATTACACACATAAAGTACCTTTATTCTTGAACTATAGTGATCCTTTAAAAGAACCAAGATGTTGTATAAACATCCAAAACAATACAAAAAACTCAAATCAATAAAAAAATCACAGTATAAAGTTTGTCACAAATTACTTGCATATTATTAAATAAATAAATAAATAAAAAGTAATCCTTATGCTCACCTTTTCTCCTGAAAGTAACTTTGATATCCAATACCAGTTAAGACTAACTTTAAAAGGACCACTGTAAGCTCATAATTTTGTTTGTTGGGCACAGGCTATTTAAAACAGTATGCAGTTTAAAATAAAGTTAATATTTTCAATGTTTTACCCTCAGGCAGAGCTGCCTTTCTCCACCTCCCTGAGGGCATTATCTGGGCTCTGGATAATTATGGTTTTTGGAAGCAAGTATGGATCTGATGCCACCAGATCTGCCCAGTTACACAATTATCTCTGCACCATCACCTAAGCAGGGAAAACATCGGTACTGAAACTGGCCTGCAGCTTCTTCATAAACCCATCCCAGTGACAAAGATTGAGCCATTGTAGTTCAGCTTCCCCTTATCGAGCATGCTCAGTCTGAAACAGTCTGACTGGTCAGTATTTTTTTTTAAGTCTGTTTCCGTGAATAGCTAATCTCGTACCGCATAGTGAAAGGGGAAAGATAAGCAGCTTTGTTTGAAAGGAAAAATTGAAAAAAAATCATTTTAAACTGCATATGAGCTTTACTTGTAAATGCTCTACAATAGTTCTTTAATTATATATTCAGATTTTCTTTCAGGTATGGCGGCATTGTAATGGTTTAAGCAACAAACGGAAAGGGCAGAAAAAGGACGAGACAGATAAATGAGTTGACAATCACAGGATTATGGAAGTTTTAAAACCCTGTGTTTTTACATCAACCATGGAATATGGCTTCTGCAGAATGTTGCAACATATACCAGATTAAAATGTTATAGTACAGAGGAGAGTCTCACAAAGAACCCCTGCAAATAAATTACAGTAAATCGCCAAAATTGAATAATGACTGCATATGGTGCAAAAAACAACCCCCCCCCCCCCCCAAATAGCAGGTCTAATATTGAATTACAATCAAGATGTTGCTATTGAGACAATAGGTGATTTATAGATAAAATAGAGCAGGCGTAATGTGGGTTATTTAACATTTACTGTTGTGTATTTTCTCTACATTCAATAGGTAATGCCAAATTCTTAATCCTGATATGCAAGGGGAAACCACTCAGAGGTACAAAAATATTTAGCAGGCAGATGTTTTGTGACCTCAGACTTCTAGCATTTGCCATTGTATATACACATTTGCATGTTTATAATATATATTGCACACATTTTTTTATATATTGTCTGATAATAAATTAATGTCCAAACACATGTTAAGAAGCTCTACTCAAAGAAGTAAGCTACAGAGAAAGGAAAAAAATCTGATTCACTAATTTGAGAAATATTACAAAGGCTACTTAACATAAAATGCCCTCACATGAGCAAAATGTAAACAAAACACTTAATACTATATTCACGGCAACTTCCTGTACAAATATTTAGTATAATCCCTTAAAAACAAACCCACACGTAACAAATACAGGCAAAGTCAACTCCTTACAGTCTACAAAACTACTCGACACATAACATTTCACAAAACAACAAATACACAACTTAAAGAAACATAAAACAAAAATGCTCAAGATCACAAGGACCACAGTACAAAAAACAAAACAAAAAAACAGTATAACTAGAACAGCAAAAAATAAAAACAAAAAAATACAATGAGACGATACACTTCATCATGACAGTCTAACGGTCATGTAAGCGATTTTATCATACACTGATAATAACTATATCAAAAAGGTTTCACCTTTTATCTGCTTTTAGTCTTCAGTAAAAAGAAAAAAGGCTACACATGAAATTTAAATTAAAGTGTGAAGAAAACTCAAGGAAAAAAAGACAGGAGTGAGATTTAGGATGTAACCGTACTTGAAGAAACCCTGTTCATGTACAAAACAAGATCATAAATAACCCTCATCTCACCAGTTTAATGCCCAAAATCAATTTTTAGCACTTCCATATTAAATGAGTAAGACGCGCCATCATGCCTATATCTATTGGAAGCATGAGCAAGTACAGGACATCCCCCGACACCTCATTCATCATGCTGTGCAATGCTAGCACAAACAGCCTCTTTGCATAAGAGCCAAAAGCTTTGCTGCACAAGGGGCGGAGATAAGTGCGAAGTATTGTGCTTACTTCTCCATCTTTTACTTTCCTAACTTCGGATTCAAAATCTTCTGTGTTTTCTTTTTCCTCTTCTGGGTCACTTGTCATACCACAGAAAAATGTAGGAGGTAGCTTAAGACTGTCTGCTTTTGCTTTCTCTTCAGGTGTGGGCTTCTTTTCCCAAACAATCACACATTCCTTATCGATGTCTTTAGTGAGATGTATGGAGGAACCTTGAAGACAAACAACTGTAATTACCCGATGGCAGTTTGTTGCATAAGGGAGTATAAGATTTACAAAGGTAAAAGTAACAGGATATTTAATGCACTTTGTCAGAGATCATATACAGAAAACCTACAGAACAGTACAGAAAATGGGGGTTGAGGCTTGCAAGCGTTGCCTTAACAGGGACATGTGTGGGGAGTGGGCTGTTATTTAGAACATTATATCACTGGTATTTTGTTCCCACAACTATGGTTAGGATGAACAATAGATGCCATAGATGACGTGGAGCTGCTATATGACCATCTGCTTATTTGGAGCCCACAAATAAAAAAGGTATGGGATAAAGCATATAGGACATATTTATTGAAAACTGAAGTCCTGAAAAGACTGTAAATTGCTTTATCACATCTTTTTACAATTACAATAAATTTGAAACAAATGACTAATCATTAAGATTTCAATGGCTACCAAATTAATGATTACCAGGCCTTGGAAAAGTCTGACCAGACCAACATGGCATCAAAGTTTAAGCTCAATTAGTTATGTTCAAGAGAGAAAAAGGGATTTTATATGCATTCGAGAAAAAAAAAAAAAAAAAAAAAAAGTTTTATGAAGTTTGTCAGCCATGTATTCAGTATGTAGATAAATAAACGGAAATATGACTGGCTTTTTCTCTCCCTTTGTTCTTATCTTTTCCTTTATCAATACTAGTAAGTGTTGTAATATTCCAACAGCAAATGCATACATTTAATATGGATATAAGTAGTGCAATATAAATGATGAACAATTTTAGTGTTAATTATGTTTAAACCTTTAATGTCATTGGAACAGGTAATGGTCATAATAAAGAAAAAGAGAAGCAAACTGTATAAAAATGAATGTGCATTTGAAGGATGGATTTTTGAAAAATGTCCTCTACAATGCACTTGAGAAATTTAAATTAAACATATTTGAGAAAGCATTCTGCGTCAGAGGTGGCAGAGAATATACCTCCCCATGTCCTATGCTCCTTAAAGGAACGTAGCTTATTAAAATTGTCCCATTCTTATTAAAAAGTTAAACCTTAAAAAAATGTTTGTCTATATGATAAATTTTTATTCTGTTCAAGCTTTTTTCTATACCGCTCATTTATTATATTCTCTATTCCAAGACAATATGTAGATAAGTTGCTAGCGGTAAGGAAATAAAAAAAACGGACATTTAGTTATTAATTTAAAACAAATCTTATGCTCCATCTAGTACACAGAGACACAGATTCCTAATAATCTACTCCTGCCCAGCACTCATGCAGCTGCCTTACCAGATACTTTTTCTTGATAAAGTTGTCCATTCAAGTTCTTCACAGCAGTCTCAAAATCCTCATCTGCATAAGAAAATAAAAATGGTACATAATGGCCATTACCAATATATTATATTACCAGAAATAACACATTAGTTCAGTTTCAAGTTATTTATTTCATTTGTCTATTGGTCGCATTAGGTTCAGGCCAATTTGTGACCCTTTATCAATTTAAATCTTATCACAATTACTTACATTTAAAATGTGCAACTGTTAAAATGACAAGCTCTTGCTAAATTTGAAGGCATGCTACCATAAACTATGGCTTTGCCTGCATGTTTCTTGTAATGAACAGTGGAGGGTTATGCTGTATTTATTTTTATTTCTACATTGAAGCTATGTGGACAACCACTTAATAGTTACAGTTATATGTAAAGACTGCGTTATGAAAGTCCCAAGTATAAAGGAAGATTTTTTTTTACTATGTCAGGACCATTGTAGTTATAAAAAAATAGCAAATATGGTAAAGAATTATAGTTTTTGTGGTCCAGTGGTTAAGATTCAGTGCTTTCACTGCTGCAACCATATTTTGATTCCACACAGCTTTGAAACCAAGCAGGTTTGGGCATGGTCAGTACTTGGATGGGAGACCACCTAGGAATACCTTTAACTGTATGTGGAGAAGGAACTGGCAACCCACTCCAGTATCTCTGCCATCGAAACCAAGTGGTTCAGCATGACCATGGACTTAAAACTGTGCCTGGTGCATTGCAATCCATGAGGTCACAGAGTCGGACACGTCTAAACTACGCAAAAACAACTGTAGATATATTTGCATGATGTTGCTTTTCTCTATATGAAGAAATTTCTGTTCCTCCTATGATCATACAAATTATTTACTAGTGTAGGAAATTAATTATTCTCACTGCACAATAACAAGGATGACCTAATTTATTCTACCATTGGTAAAAATAGGCCATGGGACTGAGGTTAGGAATGTGGCCACAATATAAGAATTTGAATCTAGGTGAAGAGAAAGGATTAGACGAGGGCTGGAGAGGTTTCTTTCGATTTTCATGGGATATTCTTTTTACTATCTCCTGAAAAGTAGACCAAACATATCACTTCTCACAGAAGGATTTTCCAATTCAACACAGGTTCTGCTTTATAAGCTCCAAAATAGGTAAAGTTTGTATTACAGTTGAAATTGTATTATATACAAATTGTCTGTTATATTTTACCAAATGGATACAAACTCCGAAGGGTGTTGTCAATCATAAATCAAGATCGGATTGTCAATATAAAATTTGCATTTGTGTGCTTTTTGTCCAAAAACACTCATTAATTCGTTAAACCAACTTATTCAACTAGGTTACAAAAGTCACTGTTATGATATTATATCTATAGACAAGTTTGTTTAGCCTTCTTATTGTACAATACATATTTTGTATCACTATAACCTAATAGTTTTATTAGCTTTTTCTCTTATTTTTTATTATTTTTATTTCCCGATTGCTACATGGGTTTTTATATGTTATTGGTTATTTTATGGAGTATATTGATTATTCAATTATAAATGTCATATTATTGAAGGTTAACATCATGCATTCCTGTGTAATAGATACTGATGTGATCCAAGTTTGATGAGATTTCATATGTTTTTATTGATTTCATATGTTGAATTATCTGTATATGGATTATTTTACTAGTTCTGACAGGTTATTTATTATGCTCTGCTATTATAAATATGGTTATGCATAAAGTTTATATTTGTCTATAAGTTGATACTGAAACTAAATATCTTTCTACTCATTTAAAACATTATTTGTCATATTAAAGTTCTATAACTACTATTGCATGCACACTACGCTAACCATATATGAGTAACAATTATTTTAACAGCTTAAATCAAAAGCAGTTACCATCAACATCACTCTCTTCACTGACATAACCAGGCTTGTTCTTATAGCAGAAGAAAGTTGGAGGGAGACGCAGTCTTTCTGCCATGGCTCGTTGCTCTGGAGTTGGGGTTAGCTCAAACACAATGAATACTTCCGGGGAGCTCTCTGCTTCTGCAGTGCCACTGCTCTTAGCTGAGGAAACCAGAAACAATCAAGCACAAAAAAAAAAAGAGAAAGAAAATCATGTAAAAACTCAATGGTACCAACATTTGGTAAAAAATCTGTAGCAGCAGAAAGGTTAATTATACACTAAAGCAGGTACATTATGGGCAAGAAATCAAAAAATATTAGTTTAAACCACAAAATACACCTTGTAGATTAAGTCAAGGTTGTGGCTTAGCTCACAGCAACACAACTAGAGTTAAATCTACAATCACTACACTATTGCTTATATTTGCAAGCTACTAAACATTTTACTTTCTTATTTTAGCACATATAATTATACATATGTACACATATTATAGATACAGTACTTGATATTTATAAAAACAAACCTATTTAAAACCACAAATTCATCTAAACAAATGAGGATCAAGGCAATATCAAATAGTGTCTTAAACATAATCTATTATTGACAACTGACGAAACGGGTTTTCAGCAACAGACTCTGTTATTTTAAAATATGTATAATGCAGCGCTATTCCATTGTTTTTGGTCAAGATTTAAACTACAGGCCAGTGCCACCCACTGAAGTATGTTGGTAAAAGTATCCTTTTAATAAGTTTTAGCAGGCAACAGGTAAAGTGCACACATTTTTAATGCAAAGCAATTAGATTAAAAATATACATGTTTATATTGTAGCAAGCAATATGGGGGAGCTATCTGCTCAACTACACCTGCAATGTCTGCATGGGTGGGACCAATGTCTTTTGTACTCACTATTGAAACAAATAAATGATTAATAGCCTTGTACTTGTAGCCAGCAAGCATTTGGAACAAGTCAAGCTTCTTAGGTTACGATTCAAATGATTACAATTCTCATGCAGAGCAGGATGAGGACTTGCAAGCTTTTCAAGTTTTGAACACAATGTGTGAGGGAAAACTACTCTATTGCCTGTTACATTTTAAAAGTATTTCTTAAATCAAACATATTTCTTCTGGTAATATGTATGCAGTTTACCTTTTACCTAAAAATACAAATAAGAAGAAAAATATATTTTTAAATAGCCCTTTAAAGCCATTACAGTTATTCGGTATGAATGTTTACAGTATGATCTCTGCTTGACAAACTACGCTGTTTTAAGAGGAAATGGTAATTTGCTATCAAACTCAAAAATGTTTACAATGCCCAGCGTGCATGCATGTTAAAATGTTCAAAAACACGCTGATCAGTGGGTCAGTGTCTGCTCAGCAGATTGCCAGCACAACATATAGCATCTAAATACCTTCCATGTCAGGAATGGAGGAAGACGTACACGTCCAAAAGGCACGAGGATTAGATTTAAAAAGACTAAAATTAAATCCTACAAAACAGAAATCAAAATGGACAACTGTTCATTGAGAGTTCACCTGGAAGGGGTATGGAAGTGGCTAATCAGGTATTTAAAAAAAAAAAAAAAAAAAAAAAATTAAATAAAAAATAAGGTACACAAAACCAGTCCCAAGACTGATATAATTGAAACTGCACTTTATTATGTTACCAATTTTTACTCACAAAAATACATGTTTAAGTTAACTCTGTAAGTATGCTTTTATGTTCATGAATCATTTACTTAATATTTATACTCCTTCCAGGAAACTTTGAATGGCAGCAACATCTGAAATGCTTAGACAGGTAGACGTAATTTATCTATACCAACTACCACTAGATTAGAATCTTGGAAATAGTTACCAAACCAAGGAGACAAGTTGGCTGGGGTCACTACGCTTATGGGTATAAATGCTGAGAAACATGCTGGTAGTCAAAGTGTGTGAAGGGCAGAGGTTAATTGGGATATGAAGTAAACGCTAACAGATAAAGAACATATATAAATATGAAATATAACATTGGAGGATTTCCTGTAGATATTCCATAAACTTGTTAAACAAAAAAGTTAAAATCTGCAATGTTTCATAGATAAAAAATAAATAAAATAAAAATAGACTGGAGATATTTAGACTGGTTCTGCACAGAAATCTCACCTCTAGCCGGCATAGGCTGTGTTAAGATGGATCCAGTCAACGAAGAGGACACAGTAGGATTCTGCACGGTGCTGACAGAAGGCTTCTGGTCAACAGTAGAGGTCACTTCAGATTGGCTTGCTGATGTAAATTGTAAAGATGGTATAAGTTTTGGTGGCTGGTCTGGCTCTTCATTTTGGCTGTTTGAAGAATTAAAGCTGAAACCAAACAAAGTTCCAGCAGAGGATGTATTGCCAAAAGCGAAGGGTTTCTGCTTCTCAGTGCCAAAAATATTTTTCACTACATCTGACCCAAACACAAACTTAGGAGGAGACACTAGGGCTTTAGAAGCCTTCTCAGATGGACTGCATGCATCAGACTCTGCTTGGGAAACAGAGCTATCCCCTTCAGGCTCTTGATCTGTTCGTTCTTTTGTGGTTTCTTCCAATATAGCCACAGCAGCTTTACCACATGGTGATGCTTTTGGTGTAGTGCCTCGGGAAGAAATTGGAGTGAGCAGACGGTTATTTGCTTGTGCTTCTTTAGCCTCTTCAAATGTTTCTTTGAAAGTATCTGCAGCCTCCTGAAGCTTAAAACGTACAGCAAAACATTCTACCTTGCCATCTCCTTCAGCAAAGTCATGGGCAGTCCACACCCAGGCCCGTTCAGACCCTTTCATGGGTTGTACATTTATATCAGGAGTAATAAGATGATTGGCACAAAGTTTTAATACCTGATCCCGTCTCATTACCACACGAGCACTTTTAGTGTCATAACGCTGTAAAATCTTTAAGTCTCCAATGCCTCTTTCCTTCCATTGATTAGTATCTTTATCAAACCTGTAAAGCTTTGCCCTGTTGCAGAAGAGGGTTTGTTCATTTTCTTCACCACTGGTGACTTCAACTAAATCAGGCAACGGCACAACAGGTTCAAAGTATTGGCCATCTCTCTCGTCTTCTTGTGTCACATCAGACTCATCATCAGTACCCACTGAAACTCTGCTCTGATTCAGTTTAGTTGGAGACTTTGATGGACTCGGCACTGGTTCGAAACTGAAATTAAAACCAGTGGTAGAGTCACCAAAACGAAACAGATTTTTCTTTTCAGGGCTACCTGCCAATGGTGATGCATAAACAGAGTCATCTAAATTCCCTTCCAGGGAATCTCCTCTCATGTCATAAGTATCCCATTCATAGGTAGCTTCAGTACGTTCGGCATGCGGTTCTCTTTCTGGTCCTGTAGAGCTACTCACATTTGTAGAGTCATCATCCAGAGGTTTACCTTTGTCTGTCAAGAATGTTTTAAGATCTTTCAGACCGCTTTTCATTTCTTCAGCTTTTTTTATTAAATGAGCAGTTCTTCCAGTGTCTACAAGCTTATGTGGTGTTTGCAGTGGTATATCCAAGAGCAAACGCTGGCATTCCTCAAATTTATTTTTGAATGCTTCAGCCTGCTCTGGAGTTTTGAACTTTGCTGCCAACTGCTCTAATTTGGCATCCCCATCAGAGAAATCACTAGCCAGCCACATCCAAGCACGATCTGAGCCAGATAAAGGCTTCAAATTCATTGTGGTGGTTATCCAGTGATTAGCACAAACCTTCAGAACTTGTTCTCGACGCATGAGCATTCGTAGCTTTCCATTTACTTCATTTTTAAGTATCTTTAAGTTGCCCACACCACGCTCTTTCCATTGACTGGTCTCAGCATCAAAACGGAACAATTTTACCCTCTCTGAATAAAGTGTTTTTTCATCTTCTTCCCCAGTTACAAGATCTACTTTTTCAGGAAGCTGAACAACTGGCTCAAAGTGAATGTCATCACGTTCTTCTGTTTTGTAAAGCTCATCTGAATGCTCTTGCTCAACAGATGTATTTGATTGGGCAGATTTCCCGTTTTGGGTGGTAAATAGTTGTTCACCAGCCCTGGAAAATGCTTTAAAGTTAGGTTCTGTGGTACCAAAAGCAAAACCCTCAGCTGCTGAAGCCTTTGCAAGGTCAGCAAATGAAATTCCTTCTACGCTTTCCCCAATTATGATATCATTACTTGACTTTGGTTTGCTTTCAGCAGACTTTGTGTCAGCTTTAACTTTTGTAGCACTGGCATCTACTTCTACAGAAACATTCTGTTTAAAACCAGCCATAGGTTCTTTTGTTTGCGTTTCACTCTTACTTGGCTCTTGAATTCCAAACTTAAAAGAAGTAGCGTTAGCAGGCATTGAAAAACTAAATCCCTCTTTTGCAGGCTTGGTTTCTGGTTTGAAAGAAAAAGATGATGCCTTTTCATCAGTGATTCCAAACTTAAAATCTTTTGCAGAGAAATCACATTTAAATCCTGTTGAAGATTGTCCTACAGGCTCAGATGAACTACTTTTAAGCCCAAATGTAAAGGAAGACTTTGGTTCATTAGACGTGATTTTGTTTGCTGTGCCTGAACTGCCACTGGGGTTAGGAGTCTGACAGGCAGCACATGACCCTGCTGAACTCTCATTCCTTATGAGGCAAACACTGCAATCCCATTGTCCCTCCTTTCGCGAAAACATGTTTGCCAAATTACTGTTTTGTGTATTTCCTAAATCTGAACTGGTACCAAATTTGATGCTAGATGCACTTTGCACAGAAGGCGCTGTGCCATTTCCTGTAACCTGTGTATTAGGACTTTGGCATGAGACGCATTTTAAATTAGCAGCTTCATTTCTCACACAGCATGTACTGCAGTCCCACTGGCCTTCTTTCTTTGCAAACATACCTCCAAAATCTTTTTGTAAACTGCTTCCAGAGGAGACCAGTTTGAAAGAGGAAGCAGTCTGTGCTGCAGTCTGCACATTACTAGAGGCATTAGGAGCTTGGCATGCAGCACATTTAGCTGCTGAAGGTTCATTTCTTACTAAGCAAACACTGCAGTCCCACTGACCCGCTTTCTTAACAAATGCAGACCCAAAAGAACCTGGAGAGGGTTTAACATTAACACTTGTAGTAGTTTTGTTCGCCAAAGAATCATCAGTTTTTGTTTTAATCTGCTTTGAATTTTTACAGGAAACACAATTTGTGACTTGTACGTCATTCTTTGCTGAACATTTACTGCATATCCACTGTTCTTTGCTCTTCACAAATGGCTCTCCAAACACAATCTTGTTAGCTGTGGAGTCCTTACTGAATGTAAACGCTGACGCAGGCATGTTTAAAGCTCCTGGCCCAGTACTTCCTTTAGAGTCTTGACCAGGTGTTATTTTAATGGAGCTGTTCTTTGATGGGTTTGGGCTTTGACAAGATAAACACACATCAGCAGTTGCTGCATTCTGCACAAGACACACATTACAACGCCATTCACCTTCTTTCAATCCAAAATGTGATGCAAAGGAAGGCTTGGCTGCAATTGTCTTAGCAGAATCCTTAGAAACCACTCTTGGGGTCTCTTTTGCAGTTTTTTGTTTAGAGGAATCAGCTTTAGACTCTGCCGCCTCCAGAAGTTTCTGCGCCTCTTCAAACTTCACTTTGAAAAGTGCTGCTTCATCCACAGTTTTAAAGCGGATAGCAAGCTGTTCAGGTTTTGGCATTTCATCAGCATAGTCATAAGCATGCCATACGTAAGATTTATCACTTCCTGCATTTGGTTTTAGCTTCATATCTGCATTTATGTAATGATTTGCACATATCTTCAGCACCTGTTCCCTTCTCATTAACAAGCGAATTTTACCAGTAACTCTATGTCTTAAAATCTTTACATTTCCTATACCCCTCTCCTTCCATTCTTTGGTATCGGCGTCAAAACGGAATAGCTTTCCTCTGTTGCAGAACATTTCTTCCTCATCCTCCTCACCTGTTTTCACTTCAACTTTTTCAGGCAGTGGTACTACAGGTTCAAAATGTGGTCCATCATCATCATTTGCAGCCTCACTTCCTCCATCAGACTCAAGACTCTGGTTCTGGGCATCTTTGTTCTGGGTCCCAAAGCTTGGTGGAATAAATGTAGATTTTCCACTATTTTGGAAGCTGAATGATTCTGGCTGACCAAATGGTGTAGTAATCTTATCCTGACTTTTATTAGCACTTGAAGTAAAGTTGGCTGAAAACCCTTTGTCTCCAAATCTAAACAAATTAGGCTGATCAGTAGCATTTTCAAAACCTGACGATTTTCTCCCATAGTCCTGAGTTGGTTTATCAGATGTGAGCAGTCCTAAAAGACTTTCACTGCCAGTAAAATTGCTTGTTGGTGCCATGCCATGAGTGGAAGAAAATGTGAAGTCACCATCATTCGATTTGAAATTAGAGTTAAACTTAAAAGTAGATGATGCAGGAGTAGACTGTAGTGGTACCAGAAAAGGAGAGGGTTTTGAGCTCTCAGTTGGCATTGGTTGTCCTAAACTAGCTTTTCCAAATTCAGGCTTGGAACCATCAGGCTTTGCTGACTGCAGTCCCATAGAAGGCTTTGTAAAATAACCAGGCTCAGGCAGGGGTGGGTTGGTACTAGCCGTAGGCACACTATAGTTGAAAAACTCATCATTGTGCGGTGACAGGATACCAGTTGCGGGAGATTCAAAACGCAAAGGAGCCCCATATATTTCTTGCGGAAAAACTGCAGCATTCTGAGTTGGGGGAGTATGCATCTGTTGTGGATATGCATACACATGTGGTTGAGGAGCCAGTCTATTCATTGCATATACAGATGTCTAGGAGTTGGAAGAAAAAAAAAAAAAGTATAAATAGTTTTATATTCCTTTAATGTAATGGTTAGGCTTTAGATTGTAAGTTTTTAATCTTATAGGGTGCTTGAAAAAGCACTTTGTATGCTAGATTCTAAGCTCAAATACAGGGTCCCTTTATTAGTTTGCATTGTATTGAAGTGGTTTTTGCTCTATCTATCTATCTATCTATCTATCTATCTATATATCTATATATCTGCCAAAATCGCTTCATATCTATTTATACAAAAATATAATTAATAGAATAATAAAGGATCAATAAATAAAATGATTACCTTTGTGGGTGTGATATTAGCTGCTGGCCTTAAAAGATGTTGGGAATTATATGCAGTTGACTGGCCATAGTAAGCAGGAGGCCCTGAAGTGGACACTAAAAAAAAAACAAAAAAACACACAACAAATAATAAAACACTGGCAACTGACATAACACAATGTAAGTAAACGGCAATTCAACAATGCTACTTTTCACAGAATACCTAGTTATAAATCTATAATATAATGAGAGTGGGTAGTAGAGAAAATACTAACCAAAGAATATTTATAGCATTTTAGTTCTTTGAGGTGTGAAAAGTCCAAGCACAGAGCAATTTGAATATATTTGAGTGGATTCATCACCACATGCAGAACACAAATTTAGATTAATACTTATCCAGACAGCAATATTTGATCTCCCCTCCCTAAACCTATAATAGTACAGTTGAACAGCAGAAAGAAACATATGACAGAATGAAAACAGCCATTCTTCCAGATACTATTTAGGACAACATTATCTGCAACAACATAAAAAGCCAGGCTAAAAGCCAAACCATAAATACATTTGTTTTTAGATTGATCTGTATGTTTGTCTGTCATCCCCAAACCTGTTAATGGTGCTCCATAAAAGTTCTGAGGTGCTTGGTATCCATCTGTGACATTATCTGCAGGATATACTTCAGATGGCCATCGATGAGGTGAGGCGTTTGTGTTTGAACTATTCATTTTCAGCTCTTGTACTTCATTCTAAAAAAGTGAAAACCCCAAAACTTGTAAATTATACATTTCTTTCTAACAATTACTTTGTCTTATTTATTTTCTGACACAATGTTATGCCTGTTATAGATGATAGTGGGTTAAAGAACATTAATTGGATTCATAAAATAGATTTATAGCATTCTTACTCAAACATTCCCAACCGTATAAATCTGAATCCAAGTCTAGTGTACAACTGTGAAGCCAAAATGGGGAGAAATTTACACCACTTGAAGTATATTGTCTGCTCACACAATGGTGACCACCAATAAGACATGATTTTATCTGCATTACACTTTTATTGTGAAGAAAACAAAAATGCTGGGCTCTAATACTGCTATATATTTGCTCTACAACCTGTAAGATGATGGATGTGTGTGTGTGTGTAATTATATATATATATATATATATATATATATATATATATATATATATATATATATATATATATATATATATATATATGCATATACACACACACACACACACACACACACACTGTGCCTTAGGGAGTCCAGCTGCACCTCACTGACGAGGCCCATAAAGGCCGAAACGCGTCTGGGGTTTGTCGTTTCTCCTGTTCAGGGTAGAATTGCCTGGTATTTCGGGGCTGGGTCACTCTTGAGTGGGACCAGACTGATCTACTACAGGATAATTCTCCCTGTGAAGGGAACAAGTGAGCTAAAAGAGGTTGCTCTCAGAGTGGCTTATCATGGCCATAGAACTAACCTATTAAGGTTGATATACACACACACATATATATATATATATATATATATATATATATACATACACTTCAAATTAATTATTTCACATGCTCTTACCTTCAAGGCTTCCACTTGATGACAAAGAATCTCAAGCAGTGACTTTTGATCTTCTGCCCAGCGTGGCGGCGTTTTAGGAGAAAACTAGCAAATAAAAACAGTTCTATCAATAAAAACACAAGTAACCAAATAGAATTATACATTCTAGTTTAACACATCAATTCGCCTTTGCATAAGTAAAGATGACGCTTTGTAATCTATATAAAAATAAACAACAAACAGATGTATTAAAACAGGGTTGATCTGGGTTTATTTCATCACAATACCTTGGGTGTCTTGCTGGGTGATACAATAAATTTTGACGGTGAGGGTGTAGAATGCTTTAATGCAGACGCGGCAATAAAAGATTGACTCTCTCTCATGTCTGGGCTACGGCCTTCAGGAATTTCACCAAGTTTTTGCCTGGTTAAATCCAGCATCTCCCCCACTGCATCTATAGATACAGGCAACTGCAAGACAATAGAATACATTACCACAAAAAAAACCATTATATTCCCTAACTGATCTTAAAACTAAGATCAAAGAAAATCAAAAGAATTCCACTAAAAGTCCACTATGTTCTATTTGATCTGGGGGGGGGGGGGGGGGGGGGTTTCAGTGGTTTAAAAGACAGCATATCTACTGATGTGAAAGTCTAAGTAATTATTGTGCTAGATAATATACACCATTATATTCTTTTCCATTCACTTTAGGGTTCTGAAAGCAGATAGAAACAGCCAGTTTGCTATAATGATCAGCTCTGTAAGCTTTGTGTATCATTCTGCATTTAATTCAATAAATGGACACAAAACACTTTACTAAGCGTTAACCAATATATCTTCGATTGCCACTGGGTATACAGACACAACATCACATTATGAAACTGATATCCCACACAAGAGTTTAACTGCCTCAGGGGTATTTGTTTCTACCATGGCCCACTAATCTCAGACCAGCACATTTGCAGGGGACAGAAGTCTGTTTGAAGATGCACTGCAGTACAATGAAATATGTTTTTATAGCTACAGAAATGTATACATGCAGAAGGATTTGCATAAAGCCTAAAATATGCTCATGATCTGCATATATAAAATATGCATGTTACATAATTTAATCAAAATTACCTTGACTGCTATTGAGGGATCATCTGACAATTCATCAGTGATCTTCACCAGATACTGTTTGCACTTCTGAAGATAGGATTGATACTTCTCTGCCTGCTCTTCTGAGATGTCATCGGTCTCAATGTCATCTGCTTTTCTCTGGAAAATCTATATAAAGCAAAATTTTACATATTCAATGAACATATTGAAAATTAAGAGAATACTCCAGATAGTTAAATGCTTAACCGATTAAATCACAAGAAACTACTACATAATTTCTAAAATTTAGGAAAAAATAAAACGCAGTGGGCACAATTACTGTTAGAATTTCACTGAATTTTAGGCAAAAAAATGGACACTAAATGCTTCTGAATTTCATGTGCATTGAATGAAGAAATGGATATACAAATGACAGTTGCTATCAAATGTACACAGTCATTTCCCTAAAGCCCTTCACAAGATTGAAAGCTCGCAAACTTACAATCCTATAGGATCGCATACAAGTTTTGTGAGTTCTTGGTGAGCCATGGCTATCCCAGTAGGATGCAACTACAAAAGATTCAAGGAAAGCCTACAGTTACAGCTGATATTTATTTGGGGTTAAACCAAATCTGTTTAATTGATGCCAGTATATGCTACTAACCTTTGGACATGGTTTTGAATGTGATGGATTAACTCCGAACACAGCTAAAACCCTCATTATAAAATGGTGTGCTCACATATGCAACCAGGTATTGTACTTTTTCAATTTAAGTTATTTTTCACAATCATCATCTATTTGTTCTCTTGAATATGGTTTGTTGCAAGGTTACATTAAAGGTAGAAAAATGCCTGACTTTACATCACAAAAACCTGCAATTTTCAATAAGTGTATGTAAACCTTTTATACCCACTGCATTTAGAAACAACAAAACAAAAAGGAAACGTACCAAGGCTAGATTCCAGTACGAAAGAACATTCTTGATTTCATAAAACATTACTATGGCATCCTCTATTTTTCCATCAACAAGATCCAGTGTTGCAAAAGCAATATGAGCTTCATCTTCAAGTCCTTTAACTTCAGAAATCTAGAAAAAGGGAATCAAAACTGTATTTATAAATAAACTTGTAAACGCTGCATAAAAAAAAAAAGAAAATACAAAGATCATCTATATGGCTTATTAAAACTAAAACAAACAAAGCTAGAAAGTTGTTTTTCATGGAGAATACCTAGTTACATTAATGTTCTGGACACCCACTTTATTACCATGCATTGCAGGATGGCACAAAATGTGAATAGAGCTAGGTGTGGGACAAAAAAATAGACTGGTTAAACATTTTTAATACCCCAGTGAAAGTGCATACAAAATATTAGAGTAGTTGGATAACAAAGATACACACCAAAAAAAACCTCTGACATTTCAACTTTCTTACAAATTAGAAATGGACAACCAGCCTTGTTCAAATTAGAAAACATGGCATTTGCAAGAACTCACCTAGACTTTAGAATTGTTTGATAGGAATAGCAAAATATTTCCAGTGACAAAAACTAAATAAATAATAAAAACTTATCTTACGAAACACAAAAATGTGTTACAGTAAAGCAGAAATATCATACCTTAATGTCTACGCTATGAAAATGTTTGAAGAGAGGATCAACTGGTTCAGGAATGCTCCTCCTCTGTTTGATCAGTTCCAAGAGAGGCACCACTTTCTTCCAGTAGTGCACACAGCGTACCATATAGTCCCTTTGATCATAGAAGGAATTTAGGCTGTTCCCCTGCAGTTGGATGGGGAAAAGTATTTAAAAGGCTACATGGACGCAATTACAAAGGATGCAATTTCCCAAAAAATTGACACACAAAAATTAAAACATTTTATTTAAATACAGTGTATGTTACAAAGTTATTTATTGTATTGCAGAAAGTATTGAAACATATGGACTGCTCAAGTTCAATATTTATTCTACACTCTTGAACACCTAGGATAATTGACAAATGGTTAATTTATTAACCATTATATAATGTTATGCTGTAGTGCACACTGCCATGCCTTTCTATGTTGAAACGCCATGTAATTTTGAAGGAATCCCTAGTGACAGATAAGGTTTCGATTTAGTTTAATTGAAACTGCTCCCATAAAAGAAAAGCAACTTGCAATAGCAGCACATGGGATATTTTCAGTATACTTTTTACCCTTAGGTGAAAAAGTATTTGAATATAAAAAATAAAATAAAAAAAGGCACTACAATAGAAATGTATATACTAGTTAAAGTTATATGTAATTTTCGAAATTCGTTTTTTTTATACTAAAATAAACTACCTAATCATTTTATGAACAAGTTCTTAAAAGCTCAACAGCATTTTATGAAATGCTGCTGAGAGACAATCTTTAAGTGGCTAGTACTTCTTGTACCAATAGAAACGTTTGCAAGGACTGTTTAGAAGGTTTGCGTAAGTGAAAACACAGAGTTTAAGCACTTATTAATACAATTATGTTTAGATATGCAAAAACACTTAAGTAGTTTAGTTTATTTTAATATTAAAAAAGGGCAACTATAATATGCCTTTAACACACAAAACAAGTTTTTACTCTTACACAAAATGTGCCCATTATCAAGTCTAGCTTTTCAAAATAACATAACTTTATAAAGATGTCACAAGCAGATGCTCTCTCTCTTCCCCTCATCCACCTTACCATGGCAAGGTCATCAATACTCACAAATTTTAATCCTACTGAAGTCATTATTATTTCTTACCTCCTGTATTCGGTACTGAACACACGTTTGTTGCTTTTCTGTGTTTAAAATACAACATTATACACACACTGTAAACATAAATTGTGTGGACTGCTCTGTTACGCGGACAATGTGGTAATCTAAACTGTGAATAATCTGTATCTGTTACTTCAGTAAAAGGCTAAAATCACAGGTAAATTAATAATCTAAATTACTTTAATATTTTTGATCCGCAAACTACGCCGATTAGGGATTTAAAGAGGTGCTCTCAAATATTTGGCTTAATTGTCGATAAATTATATGTTAACCAGATATAATCACCAGTTCCTTCCCTTTTGCACCAATATATTGGTATCAGTATAATAAAGGGGAATCAATCTCTGGATGATTTACAATGTACCACCAATAAACAGAAAAAAAAAAAATAGACAACCCTCATATTTTAGAATACACTGATAATCTTGTCAATACAGGATATACTGATAATCATTGTTAAGGTTTAAAAAGCACAAAAATTCACTATTAAAAACGAAAAAGTGGGCAACAAGTTTCAATCAAATCCTAAGAGTTAAATGGCTGCTCTACAATGCAAAAAAGATGTAATGAATGATATACAAGTAAATGAACTGACAGAAAGTCTACCTACTGCAATCCTTAGAAATCTTCATTGTAAATGTGAATGCAGACACTGAAACCAGTAAGTAATTTGGAATGATTGCAATAACTGTTTAGGAGGAGGTTGGAAACATTGGGTGGGTGTGTTCTTCTGTCCATCCATAGGTGGTGTGAAATAAGTTAGTGAAAATACTGTCAGAGGAAAATTAAAAATAATGCAAATACATAATTTAACCACAAACTTACAGTTTTATAGAGACTTCTTGCCCAGTATATGAGGAGAGCTGGCTGCAACCCATGCTTTTCCAGTGCTCGCACAGTAGTCAGACCATGTTGAACCACAAGCCGGAGTTTTGCTGAAGTGCCAGGTCTACAAGTAAACAATTTTCAGAGAAAAGTTAACTACAATCAGTGTTCATAAATAAAATTTAGACATTTTTTTTTTCTTTTACAAAGATTCAATTAAAATGATGCAAATAGCTTACTGGAACAAAAACATAGCCATTTCATGATGTTATATATACATGCAGTATAATGGTTACAAAATATTCCTTAGGTGCTGGTATCTTCACAACAGAACCAACAGCAAATACAGAGGAATCGAGCAAAGTTATCCAAAGACCCACTTCTAGATATGTTGGAACATCCAGACACCACAGGAAGATTAAAATGCAAGTCAAGTATACTGGCAAATGCACACCCAAAAACTTACATTGCTTTTCCATGAACAAGGCCATAAACAGCATCCCACCAAGATTGCTGTATGTCCGCACACAACTGCTTGCATATAGGTAGAGGCAGACAATAAGGACGGCCCTCGTCATTTGATGCATTCAATTTATTTTGAAGCTGAAGGTGACTAGTATGCACAATAGCCAGTAAGAATACCTGGAAATAAAATGATAAAGAAAACATCCCGTAAATGTTTTTTTCTGGATCTCGCTCAACTTTAAAAAAAATAAAAAACAAGAGAAGAACAAAACAGATATACCACCATGTCTGTTTAAAAAGCCCGAATGAAAAATAACTTAGTTTTCTAAACTTTTTCTTTTAAATATACAATTTGTTCTTTTGCTCTCTTTTTGTTTAGGTATATTGAAAACAAAAATATATATATATATTTTCATAAAAATATGAAGTTATTGCTCTTAAAAAAATACACCATACCAATTTAGAGAGGGAGCGTTAGACCGTTTAATTTATTATCAGTTCATCATTTACATATATACAAAAACATTTTTTTAGTGATAATTCATTAAATAACTTCTGTAAAGTGTTTAATAATTAAGTAAGGTAAATGGAAAGGAAATGAGATTTGTCAACTTCAACCACACAAATAACTTGTGTAGACAAGATATGAAAGGGTGGGTAGCACCCAATATAAAGTTTATGTTAAATTCAAGCTTCTGTTCCTATGGTTTCTAACAGCTGCTTGCTTTTCAAATATATCAACTGTATAAGTTAATAATGACATTTTAGTTTATGTTATGAGCACGCATTATACTTTATTGGGAAATTAAATACCTCAAGGTCAAGCATACAAATAGATTCTGGGGAATTGCCATCAATTCTCTGCGTTTGAGGCAGTCTAGGAAAAAGCTGTTTTAGCCACTTGCGGAGGTTGGGCAAAGAATCCATGAAGTGCCACTGTAATCCAAGCCAGGTTAAGTGTTGAAGATTACCACCATGCAATCGTACAGCACCTGAATTATAAATATAAATACAATTTTTTATTTTTATTTTACAAAACGTGTATAATACATTATAACCCTTAGGCACCATTTAACAACTTGTACTACAGCACTTCATTACTCTGGGTTTTTTTTTCTCTCCAAAATTACATGTACTGTCCACCTTTTCCAATATTTATTTTCATTCTCTACTGATGCAGAAACCAATGTCTAATTTTCTACTACACATACAATTGCCTTATCCTGAAGTCTATAGTAGGAAGACGACACTATACAATTTCTCCAGAAGGTGGCAGAGTTGTAAAAACTCTGGTCTCTCCAAATTTAAACATAACTCCATGTCCATAGAAAAAACAAACACCACACTTAAACAAATACAGGTGGCAATGTGCCAATCTCTTACCGTAGTCATAGCGGCACAACTCTGTGGACTCTCTTGATCCATCAAGGATATCTGGGAGTTCACGACTGATATCCCTTATATCATCGCTCCCCATGAATGAATTCTCTTCTGTTAAATGGCCCTCAAACAAGAAATTTAATAAAACAGACTGTCCATTTACATTGGCAAAGGTTTCTATAACTTCGCTCATGAAATCTGGTTTATCGTGACTCAGCATTTGCAATAAATGACCTGTGGAGACCAGAAGAATACATGTTAGCAACAGTAAAGACGGTATGAATGAAATTCCTAATTATTTATCCAAAAGAAAGCCAAAGTAAAAACCTATTCCCAAAAAAGTATTTAGCAATATTATTATATTTAACCATTCTATTAGCAAAGGTACTGATCAGTGATGGGGAGGGGAAGAGGGCAGGGGAAGAGAAGCGCGAGAGAGATACAACATATTATATCCCTAGTGAAATCCATAAACTTTCCATGACCCTTTAAATACAGGTTGCTTTTATACGAAAGAGTACTTAGTGAAGTTTCAATGTTGCTATTCAAATTATTCTAGATTGAAATTAATTTGGTATTTTAATATACCACTGCCACAAAAAGCAAAAGATTAACAAAAAAAAAAAATTATATGCCATTTTATAGGAGTTTATAGAAGTTGGTTGTGGGAATATTGCAAGACTTGTCAAGGAAACCACTTTGGTTTAATATTTTTCCTGCTTTTCTATATTTTGGGCAGGCTATGGTTTGTATTTACTTCAACAGTTAAAACTACAGTCAAGCAAATGTAGCTGAAGCAAATGTAAAAAAATCCATGACATGCAATGCACATAGGGTTCCCGTCATAATGAGGATATAATGTAGCTCATTAAATGGAGGACAATAAGGTCTGCTGACTTATCACGTCCAAGTGAATAGAAATAAGAAGCAGAAATGTATATGCAGATTAAGATTAACACTGAAGAGGAAATAAAGAATTATAATATTTAATTTTACATTACCTGATTGACTCTGACGGTCACAGGCAAATCCTTCAAGGAGGTCTTGCCCATTATCCTCACCCCGTATTGGTTTACTTTTTGGCCTTGGAACCTAACACATAAAAAAAAAAAAAAAAAAATCTGACTAAGAAAACAAGGAACACAAGTTACGCTTACACTGCCAGAACAACCTACATACTGTCCTCAACTCTCCGAATAGAAACCAGCTGCTGTATAAATCACATACATAAGATGTATGATTACATGTGATATTTTACTTATTGGAAGATATCAGATTGGTCATGATGCAGGTATTCTTTGACAGAGTGATGCAAGGCGGAATTCTGTTAGAAACAAATGGATCAGATAGAAGCCGAAAGCCCACGTGGCTGACATTGCCACATTTTTTCATTAAGAATCAGCCACACATAAAACTTCATATTGAAACCCTTACCAAGAGTGCCTGCTCAGTCAATTATTTCCTATTTACAAGTTTCACCTAGGTGCCACCTGTCTGTTATTTATGCATTTGCTCACTTCTGTTGACACATAGGATACATATAATTATGCAGTAAGGATCTGCAAAAAGAGGAACCAGAGGTCCTTATTCAGATTCAAGTCTGCCCTTATACCTTATCTAAATCTTTGACCTACACCTGTAATATGGTCTAAAATTAATCCCTCTCCAATTTTGAAAAAATTCTAAATAAAAAATATTAACATCAGTCCCATCTATGGTGCAGAGCTGTTCAATCCAAATACACAGCAATAGCTATAATTTAACACACATGCCCCCCCCCCCCCCCAAAAAAAAAGGTGTGGGGGGGGGGGGGGGGGGGGAGGGGGAAACATTACCCAAATTATATAACACTAAATAAAAATCCATGGATACTACCTTTAAAGCAGTTTTCTAAATCCACTTACCTTTAATGCCAAAAAGTAGCAAAGCGCTGCAGGTTCTATCAAAGCTTTCCACCGTACTTCACTGTGTTGAGCCATTTTCAATAGCAGAGTACCGGCATGCAGGTAGTAGTGTCCTCTCATTTCAACAAACGTCAAAGACAGATCATCCATCTCGGTTTCACTCACGTGGCGTTTAAGAGACATGAGAGCCTGGTCAAAACTAACGAAAATAAGTTTTATAAATACATAGTTCCAAAGCAAAGCTTCCCAATTAATTATACAATGAAACTTCAGGAACTTGACACTAAACCACTTGCTCATCACTAATAGCAATATATACATACACACACACAAATAAATGTAAAGAAATTAGGTGTTGGAAGTATATTCAGCACATGTCTGAGAACAGGAATAAGTGGAGTGATATCATACTTTTCAAGTGCTCCCTTGCTCTCCTGGACATCTCTGGTAGAAAGTGTTAGGCGGACGACATCAACATGTGCAAGTAGCAGTTCTTTGTTAATGGTTCTCCATTTGCTCTTGTCAGATCCAGAACCATGGTGAACAGCCAAGTATTCCTTAATAAAAAGAAATTGAAACCATTTACACATGTAAAAATAATGATATTCACAGAGTACATTAAATATAATTTAGTGAGACAGGATGCCAAAGTACCATACACTTCATCTGTGCACTATTATGTTACATTAGTGTTGCTATAAGGAATTATCAATGCAACCATTCATTACTTTTACTGCACAGAATGTGTTTGCCCTTTATACATTAACATTGTCAGACACCCCCTTCCACTAATTATTAGGAGATCAGAGCAACTTTCTAGTTGCGTTGAGTCTCTGGCATCGCAGACGAAAGAACAATGTTATTTAGTTAAAGGTGCATATCAGTGTAGGCTCAGGACAGTAAGTGTCTGCATAAGAAACAAGTGACCAAATTATACAAGGCAATGTTCATAAAGCACAGAAACCCATTTTGTCATTCCATAGGGTGTCCTCCAAGTAGTCTAGGTTTTAAAAAGGAAAACCATATACATTATATGTACATGAGGTAATTAGATATACCATGAAATATGTTGCATATTACTTCCCTTAACTGTATTCTTTAGAAGTGATCTGTCTGATGTAGAGTTTTCTGCTTTAATTTATGTAAGCTTGTTAAATGTATAATGCACAAAATGTAAGCTTGAAAAATACCAAATATCCCAATGTAAAGTACAAACTTAACACAGAAATACAGTATAATAGGGATATATTGAGAGATAGATACACACTGATTTGAAGTAGGTCATAATGTTTCACAGAATGATGCATTTAACAATAATGCAGAATAAGTGTTTTGTTCTCAAGCAATTGTATACCTTCAGTACTTGCACAACACAGGAGCACCATTCTAGGTTAGAGCGCAGGACTCTTCTCTCAGGTTTGAGACAGTGAGACACTGCTTCATCTAATCTTTTGACAGTCCGAAACAGCTCTACGAGCCTGATATTTACAAAGACATCATCAGGGCGAACAAATAGCTCAGACTGGATCAAATCAAATAGCTGGTTCCACCCTACTTCATCCTGAGAGTTTAATAGCTGCTCCTGCAAAATAAGTAAATCAAAATTTGATGTAATATAGGTTAGATAAATAGAAGGATATTAAAATACAAACTTCTAAAAGTCTTCATGTATTCTCTTACAAAAATACAATATATTTGCACTGAATATGATTTCGGATGTAAACAAAGATAAAGATACAGCCTCCAATATATTACATACTATTATACAACTCAATAATCTGCCATTCAGGTTCCTTTGGGGGAAGGATACTTTGAATCCACAGAAAGTTTAACAGGACAACAGGTTTTCTGGTCTCAGGCAAAGCTTATTAGTTTACAAGGAATCACCATCCCATGAAAGTTGTATACAAAAGAAAATAAAAAAAAGAAAAATGGAACTCCACATTAAAGAATAGTTACATATTAAAGTTAAAAATGAAAAAGCTACTTTTCTTTTTGTTTATTATTGCCATTAGCAAAGTTTAATTAATCAAGACCATATAGGAACAAAAATTACCATATTGACCATTTCAGCACACTCTTAATATAATAAATTTACTTCTACTACTTTACAGCCAATTACACTTCCTGCCATAGTATACAAAAAAAAAAAAAAAGAAGTTGTGCAAAACTTACTTTAAGTCTGAAGATGGCAGGACTCCCAGGAAAAAGCTTTGATGCTCTTTCTACCCAATATTTAGCTCTTCCATCTACAACATTTAGAGTACACATCAACTCTGCAATTCTAAGGATAAGTTCCTTCTGGGTTGGGTTCAATTCCACAGAACGCTGCAATGGCAAATAAAATAAAATATGTACAGAAACCGCATACCCTACAAGTGATCTGAATACAAACCTACAGAAATATGGCAAATACACAATTCCCTCATATGGATTACATATAACTTAAAACTACATTTTAGTTCAGCATGAGCTCACAGAATAAATCATTCATAGCTGGCCTTAAAAACCCCAATACAATCAGATCCAGAGCGGATAGTTGTGTTGGGAATGTGTAAAAAATTTGCTGCAGAGTAACAGTACTTAAAAAAAAAATCTCTCTCTCTCTCTTGAAGCCATGGCAATGCTGTTTGCCACACAATGTAAAGCTTTTGCTCCTCTGAGGACCTTTGGCGCTCATTGCGAGCCTCCCCCCTCATGTCCTTCAAGTTTTGTGCTTTGCAACGATCATGTTAGGCGCTCATCGCAAATACAGATATACAAGTACAGTTTTTAGAGCTGTGTAAATTATAAAATGATTTCAGGTCTCAGAGCATAATAAAGTGATTTAAATATGTAACTGCTTTGAGAGTGCTATTGCTGGCAGCCAATGAGCAGTAATCCAGATATATATATAACTGCAGTGTAAAGAGTAAAAAATGTTTTAGTGCAGTGTACACATTTTTATTTTCCATTACTAATTAATACTTAAATTAATGTACAAATGTATTAGGAAGTACAAAGAATTAATGTATTTATAAAGTAACGGCAGTGTAAAATATGCTATTTAGCGTATTTTTTTATTTTTATAATAATTACTTAATAAAAATAATATACTTTACTTATATGTAATTAATATATCCAGCAATCCATATCTTAAAGTGCTAACAATCTATTTATTTTCCTGCAGCATACAATGTACATTTGGGCTGTTGCAGACCTGAGGTGTAAGTGTCAGCAATGTGCCAATGGTGCAGTATTAGTAGGCTGCGTGCGCTCGGGGAAACCGTTTGTTTAGTCGGGTAAAGCGCCATTTTAGATTCATAATGTTATTAGTTGCAAGTTAGTGTTGTAAAATGGCGGCTATTGTCTATGTGTTACGTGGCTCGTGAGCATTTTCCGTCCGTATAGGGTATTTTGTACCTCGTACGTTCCTGGGTAAAAGTGGTACGCATCTGGCGGTAATTTGCGAGGTTCGGGGTCGTGTAGTCTCGTTTTCATTTTTTTGGGGGGCTGCCATTTTTTTTCTTCCTTAGACGATTTTCAGGTGCCGAAACTCGGCAAATGCGCCTTAAATTGGCGTGCAAGCTCACTCGCAGACGTCCTAACTGTTCCTCACCCCCCGCCACATGCTGTGTGAGTTTTTTTTTTTTTGCGTGTATTTTTTCATTAACTTTGTATTTTTCTAATTTTTTCTCCTAAGTCCTGCGTTCCTCAACTGCTTGCAGCCTAAGGCAATCCCGCGTTTCTTAACTGCTTGAAGGCTAAGTCCCACGTTTTTCAATGCTTCCACTGCTCACTACGCGAGGCTCGCAGCTGATAACAGTTGAGATGGCGCTCATCGGCTAAGTGCTCCGAGCTCGGAAGACTTCTGTGCTGAGAGTCTTGCAAACGTGACGACGAATCGCAGTTTGACAATTATAATATGTGAGATTATATATATATATATATATATATATATATATATATATATATATATATATATATCAGCAAAGAAGCTACAAAAAAGGTTAATGTAATCACCTTGTAACAGCCAACAGCTTTCTCCACATTTCCTTCAATCTCAAACAGATGCCCAAGGAATTTGTGAGCCTTGGGATCCCTTTCTTGAACATTTATGTATGAAGAAACACATCTGAAAAAGTAAACAATAAGACAACATTATTACATATCAGATTATGGTTTGCTTATATTGGTAAGTTTAAAGTGATTAGCTTCATAACAGTCTACAAGTTCGTATAACAAAATATATTTATTAACACCACTATTAAAAAGTTGTTCATTGACAACAGTGGAGCAACAGAAAAAAAAAAAAAAAAACGTGATAAGGGGTAATACTGAGCTTCACAAATATGCATACCAACAGTGTAAACCACAACTCTCTAGACTGAACTCTATAATAGCACACACACAGAAGTATAGAGGCAAACAGTAGTAGTAACACCAGCTCTAGTAAAGAGCGACTACATGCCAGGCCGTCATGCACTAGGAATGCTGCCAGTCAGTCCACCTGGAAGCACGTTGCATCACATAAAGTGGCTTTGTAAGGGGCGACAGGTGCTGCACATTTCTCCAATTTCTAGAGTATGTAACGCAAAAAAAGTTAACTTTTTTGTTGATTGAAAATTCACCAAGTCCAGAAAAATCCTGGGAGCAGTCTCACAGCACTTGTTTAAGCACTTTCTGGCTCTTGCTACCATTATGCTCAGCAGTCATGAAAGAAAGATTAGGAGGAGCTGAGAAGCTAATCTTGAAGCAGAGGTGGGAAGTTTTATAGGCCATTTTCCCTTCACTGGAAGCCAATGGATTTTAGCTTGGGAGAAGGAAAAAAAATAGAATTGTGGGAGAGCAGCTGCATTGAGTATTGATTGCAGAGGAGAGAGAGAACAGAGAAGCACTAAGACCAGAGAGTAATCAAGGACCTTGAGCAAAATTGTTCAATAAATAAATAAAAAAAGTGTTTTAAGCTTACATTTGTAGTCAATAAATACTTTCCAAGGGAAGATTTCCCAAGCAGCATGGCAGATGAAAGCTCTGCAGATCATAAAAGCTGATATTTGGCTTTGGTGCAGAACTTATATTTATTGCAATACAAGGCCTTTCAGTCGGCTCTGATAAACAGAAGCGACTTTCTACTATAAACGTAAGCTGCCCCCCAGATAGTGACACACACGGAGCAGCATGATATCACCAGTGAATCTGACCCAGTATCAACAGCAAACATGAATATGGATCAACTGGATGATAATGCAGCAGATTTTACACAAGATCCAGCCTCATCTCCTAACATGATCTGTGATCAGATTCACATGGCTGCTCCACCATTACAGCAGTGGTCCTGGATACCACTCTGTAGGATGATGCATCCCTGTGCTTCCCCACTGAGAAGTGGCAACCACAGCTTTGCTCATCTTTGTTTTTGAGGGTCCCAGAGGTGCTCAAGCTTCCCTAAATCTCAGCGTACCAAATGCCCTCAGCATGAACTTGGATCAAACACCACAATTCACTGTGTAGACTTTTACCATGCGGGTATCCGATTCAAGGCAAGTTCCTACTATTCTTGCTGGTACTCTCACACACTTGGGAACCTACAGACAGGGCATTAGGCAGTCCATGCAGGTATTGGCTGAATAGACTGTCTTCTCTGGCTTTTGGATCCAATGGACCACTGCTTTGACCTGGATTTGGATTTTTATATACCCGGTTACTTTCCCTCTTCAGCTTTTGAATCTAAAGGACTGCTGCTCTGGACATGACCACAGAGACATTGCTATCTGCTCTCTATACTGTTCTTACCATTGTACAAGAGTTCAGTGGCACTGTTTTCTGTAGCAATTCCTTTGCAACTAAGGGTCATTGCTTCTTCTAGGCTTTATTTTTTAGTGTGAGCATTGTTTTCTCTGAACTATATATTTTGTACTACCGAGTACTGCATTTGAAGTGTGTGTGTGTATATACATATATACATACATACATACATACACTAGCGAATTGCCCGACAAAAAATGACAGGCATGAAATTGTAAGCCAGGGAATGCCGTTTGAGACATAATGTAAACCGTGTTTTCCCGTGAGGACCTTCGTCGCTCAGTGCAAGGCTGTTGGATGTTTTTTTTTTTTGTTTGTTATTACAGGGGCTTTTTTTTTTTTTTTTTACATTTTTGTATATGTATTTTTGTATGCCAATGAAATAATGAATAAATTAATATAGTTTACCTATTTCTAAGTAATATATGCAGGAAGCATTGTACTGAAGAGCTGACAATCCGTTTCAATGTTCCTGCAGCATACAATGTAGGTTTGCACTGTTGTGGAGCTGAGGTGTAAGTGTCAGCAATGTGTGCAGTGTCAATATGCTGCGTGCGCGAGGGAAAGCCGTTCGTGTAGCGGTGTACTTCCGCATTGTGCAAGTTAGTGTTCTGAAATGGCGGCGAATGTGTATGTGGTACGAGTGTGTGGATGATTTAGCATCCTTACTAAAAGTGTATCTTTACCTCGTACGGCTGTTTTGAAAATCCGTCTGTGCTTGGTGTTTTGAGGCTTTAGGGTAGTGTATCTTTTTTTTATTTTTTTTTTCGGCGGCCATTTTTTCTCTCGTTTAGGGGACTTTCGTGTGTCTAAACTCTGGAATTTAGACTTAAATTGAGGTGTAACTTCACTTGCAGAGGTCCTGGGTGCCCCCCCCCCTGCTGTGGGTAAGCTTTTTATATATCTTTTTTGTATTTATTGTGTTTTTAATGTTTTCAGGTGTGCGCGGTTCTGCCGTTAAGGTCATAATTTTGCAAGTTCGCATCTCGGATTTATTTTGGCTAAGTCCATACATTTTGTGTTGTAAGCCGCGGTTCGTATTTTGGCGCTTGTGTGTGTGTTTGTAACAGCTTGTAAGGCGCCATTGAGACTCCACCTCGACAAATAGGGTCCGCATTTGCGACCTGCAATGAGCCTTTGGCTTATTCCAGTCTACGTTGGAGCCTCCATCTTCCGCAAATGCGGCCCTTTTCTTGCGGACCACACTGCGTCCCTCGCAAAGTTCTTGTGAGCTCGCAAAGCGTGACGACGATTTGTAGTTTGACAACGTACATACATACATACATATACATATATATAATAAAACTATTTTGATATATCTACAGCATTGTATGGCCTCTTTACTACTTTCCTCTTTGCTGCATTTACCAGGATCATCACCACTAGGAGAGGAAAGAGTGGAAAAGGGTTTGTTTTTCCTACCTGTGCATATATGGACTGGGTTTCTGCTACACCCTTTACCTTCCTACGGATTTACTTTTACCAATGTTGCCTTGGTGCTTACGTGAACACCTCAAAACTTACGTTAATCCTTAACATTCCTGCAGTGTGTCTTTGGGCCCAAGATGCCTCACTGCCCAAGTACTTTGGGGACCTACAATAGTAGATTTTAAATTCTTAAAGTTTAGTTTATATAGATGTGGTGCTGCTAATTGCAAGGTATTATATATGCTCAATATTTAACTTTATTAGGATTGATTAGAAACAAAGAGTAATCTGCTTTGATAGCCACTCGGATATTTCCCTATACATATGCCTAAACAGAATAAGTGCTCACACAGTTGGGACAGAGTAACCCTTTTATTATTTTATCATCACTATGCTTTGTTGCATAGCAGACTGATTAGAAATCAATCTAGAGCTGCCTATATGAGGACTTTCCTTCTATTTTTCCTTTCTCCCCTATATAAAATTAAAAAAAAAACGTGAAAGCTCAGGAGTTTGAATACATAAACTAAGAGCCTCATTCAAATGTGATTTGGCCATTTGAAACAGGGCTCTATATAAGCAGAGAGCATATTTTTTATTACAGAGGTTTTTAGTTTGTGAACTTCACTCCAAAAGCAAGGTCTTCACTAACTAAAAACATCTGTGAAAAATATGTTGTGTGCTTATATAGAGCCCTATTCAATTGGCCAAATCACATTTGAATGAGGCACTGTCCTATTATATACGGTTTGTATAACTATTACATTTCGTCTTTCTACATCATATCTGTGCCATTGTTTTAATTTCCTGTTATTTTCTTTATAAATTGTATGACTTCTATTTTATACGGGTGTCTATATGGGAACAAATAATTCTTATCTTGTAGAATCCTGGATGTATATTCTGCTAGCGTTTCAAATACAAAATCCAAATAATCCCACAAAAGGCATGATGCATAAGCGACTTTTAGAGTTTGAAACTGCCTGGCATCACTTTAGACACCTAGCTCTTTTTTGTAATGGACAAAGCTGTTTATTTTGAAGAGGACCTCAGAGTCTCCCAAGATGTCAAAAATCAGTAGTACTAATACAGGCAACTTTTGAAAAAAAAAAAAATCTCTGGAGACTCTTCTTACAATTATCATTATTATAACAGTATAGATACATCAACCAGAAATGCAAGGCCCTTGCCACACAAGTTGCTATTGAGGAAACCGTCATTGCTGTTCAAGATGCTTGAAAAGATCTCCACATTGAGCATTCTGCCCAATCATCTTTAGTTGCTCAATCATCTTGTAAAAGAATGGTGGAATGTTTTACATCTGTCTCTTCAAATTTCAAAGCCATTTTATTCAGAAAAAAAAAAAAAATTATATATATATATATATATATATATATTTTTCTATGAGACCGACGATCAGGAAAATCCCAAAAGTTTTGGACTACACCTTCCTCTGAACTCAAGAAAACCCTAACCGGACAGAATTTCAGAAAACCTTGAGAGACACTCATGCATCTTGATACCTGTCTGGAGTTAAACCATCTCTCTCTGATTCCTGTCAAGTCCATCAGCAAAAAGGATAAAACACTTCTTAATGGCTAATTGGAACCAAGCAAGAAAGACTAACTTCATCAGAAGGCGTATAAGTTGACCCAACATACTCTTTCAAACAGGATTAAGGAGACATGGAATGAAAAAGGGTTCTATCATGCATTTGGGGGAGAAAAAAAATGCAAAAAACATGTTTAAAGTTATTGGAAACCAACAAGAAAATCCCTCTGTGTGAGCAGAGAGTATACACAACTGTAGATCTCATTAGCAAACAATGACTCACACAGCTATGTTGCTGATCATTGTCTTTGTCCCTGTCAGCCAGTTACACATTCAAAACAGTATATTCTGCTCCAGGAACTTTATTTTTAAAAGGCTCTCTTTCAGATACAACAAAGAATATGCTTTCAGTGGTCATTTAACACAGCTTCTTATTGAGATAAGAAGTTGCCAATTTCTTATAACACAAACAGGAATCTTAAGACACGTTCTAGAGTCTGTTAGAACACTTGCGCGCGCACACACACACACACCTTATTAACCTATCCCACAATAATCCTGACCAAAATAATTAAAAGCAATTTGAAGAAAACCTTATCCACATACACTCTTACATGTGGTAAGACACAAAACAAGGCGCCAAAACTAAAATTACTTGATCATACCAGAGCACCCAAATTTTTCCCTCCCAAAAAAATAAAAATAAACTTATGTAATAAGCCACCTAATTCATGTGTCTTGGCCAGAAACAAGACTTAGATTTTTTTTTTTTTTTTTTTTTAAGAGGACAATCCAGCTAATTAACAGACATTGGCAAGGAAAGAAAAACAGTTTTAGCAGCACAAGGAAGCATTCAAGCACCTCAGCAACAAGCTAGAAAGGAAGATAGGAAAAAACTCCACTGGGGTCTTCAGCTACAAGGTAAGAAATTAGAAAGAACCCCTGTAACTGCATTGCTAGGAGACACCATCTCCAGATGCACAAAAAGAACTGAAGGTTCTCTATTTCTTGTAAAGTGTACATTTTTGTCTTGCCTCATAACTTAACCCTTGTTCAGCGTTATGGAATATGTTGGAGCGTTACAAATAATAATAATATAAAGAGATAAAAGATAACAGAATGGGAAAGTCAAGAGATCTCTTCAAGAAAATTGAGGATCTCAGAGGTACCTTTCACGCTAAAGTGGGCGTAAGAAGACAAAAATGGTAGGGAGTTAACAGAAGATTACACAAAGAGATGGCAGGAATACACTGAAGGTCTATAGAGGATGGATCTTAACAGCAGTGATGACCTCAATAGTTTGTCCAATGAGCTGGAGCCAGACATCTTGGAGAGTTAAATGAGATGGGCCCTGGGATGTCTTGCTGATAATAAGGCTGCAGGAGATGATGGAATCCCAATTGAACTATTCAAAATTCTACAGGATGATGCTGTGAAAGTGTTACTTGCCTTTTGCCAATACATTTGTAAAACAGTGACCAATAGACTGGAACAGATCAGTCTACATCCCAATCCCAAAAAAAGGCAGTGCCAAAGGGTGCTCCAATTATTGAACAATTGCATTCATTTCACATGCTAGCAAGGTACAACAATATATTGACCAAGAACTACCAGATTTGCAAGCCAGGTTCAGCAGAGGAAGAGGCACAAGAGATCAAATTGCCAATGTCTGCTGGATAATAGAGAAAGCAAGAGAGTTCCAGAAAAAAAACATTTACTTCTGCTTCATAGACTATTCTAAAGCTGTTGACTGTGTGGATCACAACAAAATGTGATATATCCTTAAAGAGATAGGATTACCAGATCATATCATCCTCTTCCCAAAGAATCTGAAGAAATATCAACAACCTCAGATACGCCGATGATACTACACTGATGGCTGAAAGTGAGGAGAAGCTAAAGGATTTATTGATGAAGCAAAAAAAAAATAAAAAAAAAAAAATGCAGAAGTTGGCCTGCTGCTAAACATTAAAAAGACGAAGATCATGGCAAACAGGAAGCTCAGTCGTGGGAAAATGGACAGAGAAGAAGTGGAGGCATTGACAGATTTTATTTTCCTTGGATCCAAGATCTCTTCAGATGGTGATGGTAGTCATGAAATTAAAAAGATGTTTACTTCTGGGGAGGAAATCCATGGCAAGCTTGGACAACCTTGCAAAAAGTAAAGATATTAAACTATCAACAAAGGTCAGCATAGTTAGAACTATGGTATTCCCAATAGTAACATACGGATGGGAGAACTGGACCATAAAGAAGTCTGAGCGCTGTAGAATTGACGTCTATGAATTGTGGTGTTAGCAAAAACTGCTTAGAGTCCCTTGGACTGCAAGAAGATCCAAATAAATGAGTGCTTCAGGAAATCAAGACAACCTGTTCACTGGAAGGTATGATCATTAGGCTGAAGCTAAAGTATTTTGACCATATCAGAAGAAGAAGACAGGATACCCTAGAGAAGACTAATGCTGTGAAAGATTGAAGGCACTCGAAGAAGGGGACGACAAGGTGGAGATGGATAGATGAGGTCACAAGCAATGAACTTGATGGAGCTCAGAGGGGGTAGTGACAGTGATATACCTGGCGTGCTGCGGTCCATAGGGTCACAGAGTCTGACACGACTGAATGACTAAACAACAATAAGTCATTCATAAGTATCAATTAAAAGGTGCATGGAATACATATTGATTCATCTCAACAGCATATTTAAAATAATATTACAAAAGCTGTTTTCTGTATTAAAAACATAAGATAAAACCTGTTAAAATTCCCTTGAAACAAACAGGAAATGCACAAAACACAGTAATGGTCTCACTGGCAGAGAAGTATTCTATAGCGGCTAAACAAGTTCATCTGGAACTTATGAGACTGCCAGTTTCGTTAGAGACATGCAGGGCAATTTTAGGAGTCAGGTTATGCCTTAACAATGAAACAAATTATTTAAAAACTATGATGTTAAGCCAAAATTTAGAAGCTCTGGCTCTGAGGATTTGGGATGCCCTGATCTACATGACTGGTTATTGGCCGACCGGGGAATGCCCCCAGAAACATTTGAATCAGTATATAATGCTCCAAGATGATGTCACATTAGGTTTTATCTTTTAAAAGGAGTATTGTATAAACCCTTTAGTTGCAACAAAAAAAGAAAATCTAAAACAAAACAATTCATTTTGAGTCCCTTTACAAAAGGGGTGGGGAAGGGCAGCATAAGACCCTCATAATCATTTGATCTGACCCTTCCAAACCCTGAGCAGGTGTCAGACATTGTTAAGCAATGCACAAAAGCACTCTCCTCCACAGGGCGGCCAGGAGGCGTGCATGCGCAACGACGAGACAGGAGAGAGAGACACAGACAGACAGGTAGATAGATACAGGTGGGAGAGAGAGACAAGGGGAGAGTTAATTAAACGTTTGATCAAATACAGCAGGCTATTTTTTAAGTTGATAACTTTTGTATGGCCTGCAAATGATGTTATAAATATCCAAATGGCCCTTTGCAGAAAAAAGGTTCCCCACCTCTGGTTTACAATCTGTAAGTGGCTAGTACGTCTACAGTAGTGCCAATATAAACATTGTATGCATGAACTGTGGGGCATAGCTTTGGGGACTGTTTGGAAGGTTTGAGTAGGGGAAAAACTGAGCTTTTAAGCACTTGTAAATAAAATGATGTTTAGATATGCAAACATACAAACCTAGGTAGTTTATTTTAATATTAAAAACAGGGAAACTTCCATTTACCTTTGAATGCTATCACTACCAAAATGCAATGTAGTACAAACTACCATGATGCTTAGCACTAAATATTTTGAATGCCAATTTCTAAATAAAAATAAAATGAATGTACATTGGGTATATAATCATAACACACTGTAATTATGGTATCAGAAAATAAATATCTGTGCATCGGAGTTCTTATCACAACAGGTGTAAAGTAACAGAAACTAAAAGCATAGTTACACACAATAAAAACAATTTACCTTTTAGCCAGTTCATATTCTTTAGCTTCATAATACAGCTTTGCAAAAATGAATCCTTTCATGGATTTCTGAAAGAAAAATATAATATGTATTAAATATCAGATGTTAACTTAGAAACTGATCACTGCATTTAAATGCATAGTAAATCAGAAAATGTTGTAAGTATTAAAAATAGCACTGAATAGTCATTGCATCAATATGAGGATGAACAAAATCGGATTATAAAACACTATAATTGCATTAAGGTGCTTGAAACACGTAAAACTGCTTTATGCACATATTCAAGATACTAATAAATAAAGTCAAGTAAGACGTATTTATTGGAATCACATTGACCCACAGGATGATAAATGTATAATGTAAATCCAGATGTTGGCTTAAAATATGGTTCAGCTACTGTATAATGAGCACTGTGAAGAATACACAGCTATGACAGGCAAGTGACACGCTCACCTATTGAGGTTTTATGCTCCCAATACCGATGGTGACAATTACTGTTAAATTGACATAAAGTAACCAGAGGGTCAATTTCGCTTTTAAAAGCGTACAGCCTATCACCAGCTGAATGCTACTTCATATATCAAAGTTTTACAGTCCAATGTTGGCAGAATATTGTGGAATAAACTTGGGAGTTTCAAAGGCCCCGTGCTCAAGAAGAATATTTAGTAAAAAGTGTATTAAGTTTATATGGTACTTCTCTACCAGAAGCTCTGAGAATTTAAAAAGTAGTATTATAAGGAAAAACAGATCCTCTTAAGGTGAATTCTGTAAGCCATGTCCTTATCTTTGGGCTATCAGGACAATCAGTATTTATTACTCTCTGGGGATGATGATTTTCTTCATAGCTTATATATAGTGTGCCCATCAGTCCCAGTCTGTCTGCCCACTCTGCCTCTCTCCCCCCATTGACCATACCCATCAGTCCCAGCCTGCCTCTTCTCACCCCCCCCCTGACCATCAGTTCCAGTCTGCCTCTTCTCCCCCACCCCTTGCTCATAACCATCAGTCCCAGTCTGCCTCTCCTCCCCCATCCCCTTGCTCATACCCATCAGTCCCAGTCTGCCTCTCCTCCCCCCCCCCTTGCTCATACCCATCAGTCCCAGTCTGCCTCTCCTTCCCCCCCCCCCTTGCTCATACCCATCAGTCCCAGTCTGCCTCTTCTCCCCCCCCCCTTGCTCATACCCATCAGTCCCAGTCTGCCTCTTCTCCCCCCCCCCTTGCTCATACCCATCAGTCCCAGTCTGCCTCTTCTCCCCCCCCCCCTTGCTCATACCCATCAGTCCCAGTCTGCCTCTTCTCCCCCCCCCCTTGCTCATACCCATCAGTCCCAGTCTGCCTCTTCTCCCCCCCCCCCTTGCTCATACCCATCAGTCCCAGTCTGCCTCTTCTCCCCCCCCCCCCTTGCTCATACCCATCAGTCCCAGTCTGCCTCTTCTCCCCCCCCCCCTTGCTCATACCCATCAGTCCCAGTCGGCCTCTTCTCCCCCCACCCCTGCACATACCCATCAGTCCCAGTCGGCCTCTTCTCCCCCCACCCCTGCACATACCCATCAGTCCCAGTCGGCCTCTTCTCCCCCCACCCCTGCACATACCCATCAGTCCCAGTCGGCCTCTTCTCCCCCCACCCCTGCACATACCCATCAGTCCCAGTCGGCCTCTTCTCCCCCCACCCCTGCACATACCCATCAGTCCCAGTCAGCCTCTTCTCCCCTCACCCCTGCACATACCCATCAGTCCCAGTCGGCCTCTTCTCCCCCCACCCTTGCACATACCCATCAGTCCCAGTCGGCCTCTTCTCCCCCCACCCCTGCACATACCCATCAGTCCCAGTCGGCCTCTTCTCCCCCCACCCCTGCCCATACCCATCAGTCCCAGTCGGCCTCTTCTCCCCCCACCCCTGCCCATACCCATCAGTCCCAGTCGGCCTCTTCTCCCCCCGCCCCTGCCCATCGGTCCCAGTCTGCCTCTTCTCAACCCCCCCCCCTGCCCATCGGTCACAGTCTGCCTCTTCTCAACCCCCCCTGCCCACCAGTCCCAGTCTGCCTCTTCTCAACCCCCCCTGCCCATCAGTCACAGTCTGCCTCTTCTCAACCCCCCCTGCCCATCAGTCACAGTCTGCCTCTTCTCAACCCCCCCCCTGCCCATCGGTCCCAGTCTGCCTCTTCTCAACCTCCCCCTGCCCATCGGTCCCAGTCTGCCTCTTCTCAACTCCCCCCCCCGCCGATCAGTCCCAGTCTGCCTCTTCTCCGCCCCCTGCTCATACCCATCAGTCCCAGGCTGCCACTTCTCAACCCCCCCCCGCCCATCAGTCCCAGTCTGCCTCTTCTCAACCCCCCCCTGCCCATCAGTCCCAGTCTGGCTCTTCTCAACCCCCCCCCCCCCTGCCTCTTCTCTGCCCCCTGCTCATACCCATCGGTCCCAGTCTGCCTCTTCTCTGCCCCCTGCTCATACCCATCGGTCCCAGTCTGCCTCTTCTCAACCCCCCCCCTGCCAATCGGTCCCAGTCTGCCTCTTCTCAACCCCCCCCCCCCCTGCCCATCAGTCCCAGTCTGCCTCTTCTCAACCCCCCCCCCCTGCCCATCAGTCCCAGTCTGCCTCTTCTCAACCCCCCCCCCCCCTGCCCATCAGTCCCAGTCTGCCTCTTCTCAACCCCCCCCCCCTGCCCATCAGTCCCAGTCTGCCTCTTCTCAACCCCCCCCCCTGCCCATCAGTCCTAGTCTGCCTCTTCTCAACCCCCCCCCCTGCCCATCAGTCCCAGTCTCCCTCTTATCAACCCCCCCTGCCCATCAGTCCCAGTCTGCCTCTTCTCAACCCCCCCTGCCCATCAGTCCCAGTCTGCCTCTTCTCAACCCCCCCTGCCCATCAGTCCCAGTCTGCCTCTTCTCAACCCCCCCTGCCCATCAGTCCCAGTCTGCCTCTTCTCAACCCCCCCTGCCCATCAGTCCCAGTCTGCCTCTTCTCAACCCCCCCCCTGCCCATCAGTCCCAGTCTGCCTCTTCTCAACCCCCCCCTACCCATCAGTCCCAGTCTGCCTCTTCTCAACCCCCCCCTGCCCATCAGTCCCAGTCTGCCTCTTCTCAACACCCCCCCCTGCCCATCAGTCCCAGTCTGCCTCTTCTCAACCCCCCCTGCCCATCAGTCCCAGTCTGCCTCTTCTCCGCCCCCTGCTCATACCCATCAGTCCCAGTCTGCCTCTTCTCCGCCCCCTGCTCATACCCATCAGTCCCAGTCTGCCTCTTCTCACCACCCTGCCCATCAGTCCCAGTCTGCCTCTCTCCCCCCCTGCCCATCAGTCCCAGTCTGCCTCTCTCCCCCCCTGTCCATACCCACCAGTCCGCCTCTCCACCAGCCCCCCTGCCCATACCCACGAGTCCCAGTCTGCCTCCCCGCCAATACCTATCAGTCCCAGTCTGCCTCCCCCTGCCCATACACATTACTATATCCCGTACTCTGACCTCTCGCGGTGACGCGGTGCTGCTCTGCACGCTCTCGATGTACTTGTGCACCTCCGCTTTGCTTCTCCTCATGATGGCGGCGTCCCGGTGGTCTCAGCCTACTCACGCAGGCCCGGCTCACAGGAGGGACGAACCGAAACTTCCGAAAGCGCGCTCACTCGCAGCTTGCGAATAGGCGGAAGTGACGTTCAGCCTGACGTAACTTCCTCCTGTCGCCGGGAGTGTACTGTCAAGAAATGGAAAGTGCCAGGAGCGCGCTGCGTGTAACGTCATGGTGACTGTGTGATGGTCGCTTCTGTTTTGACGCCTGAGAAAAACTTTATTTAAAATAGAAATGTGAACAATTCGTTAAATTCGAGAAATTACAAATATTTGTAAATAACTTGTCATGGAGCATGTGTGTGTGGTTGTTCATTACATACATATGTATATTATACGAGGGTTCAGTCATGTGTCATTCAGTTTGGCTGAATGTATGAACATATCAGGATTATTCAGTAACTATCATCAATGTGGTGACATAAAGGGGTGACTTGCACTGTAAGTGGGCCAGATTCTTTATTATTTATATATATATATACACATATCTTTTTTTGTCGTTCAGTTGTGTCTGACTCTCCGTGACCTCATGGACCGTAACATACCAGGACATGTTTATATCCATGATCATGCTGATCCACTTGGTATTCATGGCAGAGATACTGGAGTGGGTTGCCTGTTCCTTCTCCAGTGGGCCACAGCATACTGGTAACCCTATGGTATTCCTATGTGGTCTCCCATCCAAGTACTGACCAGACCCAACCCTTCTCTGCTTCAGGGTGATGCGATCTCTTAGTTCCCTGACTGGAATCAAACCCAGGGCACAAAGGTGAATCCGAATCCTAACCACTGGACCATCAGGGAACCCTATCTTATCTTTTATCTTACCCCATATTCTTGATCAGTATAGCATGGCATCTAGCAGTGTTTCCTTATAAGCTTATGTCTGACAATATGGGACAGCCACCCAACCTCCCTTCATTTGCCTTATATTTGGTGGAGACCACCAACAGTTGAATCAGTTCTTTAAAAGTTAATTTACATTCAATGTTGCTTTTTTAAATGATTGAATATGAATTTTGTTAACGACCAATGGCTAATTATTATTATCGTTTCATTAATTAAAACTTCTAGCTCCAATAGCGAGGGCATAACAGTGTCCTAAACATTTCACCCACAAACGTTATATCTATGATTTTTAATAATTTCATTAAAGCAACCTTTTTTCTACATGGCTCGTTGTATTACTTTATTCGATACTCAATAGTAAGTAAAATAGAAATAGAAAAACAGCCATTAAACATTTCACTTTCATATTCAACAATTTTTTACTGGGCTACTTCTTGCTATGTCTCAGTATGGGGTACTCTAGCAAACCAATGATCTTTCAATTAATTCTATATAAAGCACTGATAGTTTTAGCTGCCACATAAAATAGTTGTGCTCTCAAAGTCTTCTCCCACTTTAGGAAGTTGGTCAGTGGAAACTCAAAACTGTGGCATAATTGCAGATAAAAGATAATAAACAGGAGTTTATTTTACTTTTTTTTTTTCAATTTTGCCCGGCTCACAGGAGGGAGACATTTAAGAGTACATTTTAAATATATGACTATGGTGGTCCTTTAATTTTGTTACATGTTTTTATCAATACCACATTACAGCTGACAGAGCGCTGGTGGTGCACAGACCATAGTTTTGGAACTTGTGGACTAGAGATATACAGTCTTATTAAATTGCGATTCAGCAAATTTAAAAGGGCTCTTTTTAAGCACACAGCATATTTTGTTACAGAAATTTTTAGTTAGTTAACTTCTATCCAAAAGGAAGTTCTTCACTAACTAAAAACTACTGTAAAAAAATATGCTATGTGCTTAAATACGGCCCTTTTCAATTTGCAGAATCGCAATTTAATAAGGCTGATAATGTATAAGAAATAGCACAGAAGAATCAGGTATAATATTAGTTAGTGACTTGCACAACATTAGTGAAGTACTGTAGTTATGAAGAGCTGAAACCTTTATCAAAGAATATTGGAAATAGACAAAGAATGTGATGCCACTCACCATGACCGTGGACATGCCTGCATGTGCAAGCTTCTGGTGGTTTGCTCCCAATCAAAACACACAAGAAAATATCTAGCACACCTTCATGATATACAAGCTCCTTTATTGAGTCATGGCTGTACAAAATCAGTACCCTGAGCAGGGAGCAGCCATCATCCATTAACATAGGGTTCCCTGGTGGTCCAGTAGTCTGGATCTGGTACGTTAACCTCTGCAACCTGGGTTCTATTCCAGTCAGGGAACCAAGCCGTCACACCACCCTGAACCCATGTAGGGTTGTGCCTGGTCAGTACTTGGATGGGAGACCACGTAGGAATACCAAGAGCTGTATGCTGTGGCCCACTGGAGAAGGAACGGTCACTCCACTCCAGTATCTCTGCCATGAATACCAAGTAGATCCACATGGTGTGTTACGGTGCATGAGGTCACGGAGTGTCGGATGTGACTGAACAACACAAACATACACACTTTTTGAATCAGTTCTGTAAATCAGTGCAGTGTTTTCTTTCCTGAGGGCTGTAATCAGTGTCCAGGTGAGAGTGGGTGTGGCTTGGCCTGTGTAAGTTATATCTGTGTGCATTTGTGTGAGGTTGTGTTTGAATCAGCTCTGTAAATCAGTGCAGTGTTTTCTTTCTTTTGGGCTGTAATCAGGGTCCAGGTGACAGTGGGTTTGGTTTGACCTGTGTAAAGGTATATCTGTGTGCATTTTGTCGTGCTCTGTTTGAATCAGTTCTGTGGGGCAGGGCAGTGTTTTCTGTCCTGTTCTCGTTTATCATTGTACAGGTGAGTAGGCAAGGTCTATTTTAACAAGGGAAGAGCGAGCTTTGGAGCTTGCAATCATTTCTAGTGTAAGTGTGGTTAGTGTGTGAGAGATTGAATAAAAGGAGGGAATTCAAAGGAAAGTGGTGTTATAAGAAAAAACAGAAAACAAACATATTTTTTTCTGTTTTGTTTGGGTTAAGGTGTAGAAAAGCAATCTTTATACAAATACATTGATTTGTTTTCTCACTGTATTTTTGTAACTGATAATCATGAGTCATTCCAGTGGCAACCTCACTCAGTGTACATCCTGCCACATGTATGTACTGCTGGAACAGATGATCCAGGGTCCATACCTCTGTGACAGGTGTGAGCATGTTGCCTCTCTGGAAGCTCAAATTGGAGATCTGGAGAGGAGAATTGCAGCACTAAGTGATATTGCTCCACTGGGAAGGGAGTTGGTGCTCATAGAGCACAGTTTAGCTGGGCCTTGCATGGAGGGAGGAGCTGGGGCTAGTAAGGATGTCCAGGGGGTTAGCTGGGTTACAGTTAGAAGAAGAATCAGGGGGAACAGGAGGAGGCAGGCCAATATGACGTTGGCAAGCACCAACAGATTTGCCAGATTAAGTGAAACTGCTGGGGATGTCCATTCAGGAATGGCAATGCCAGATAGAGCTGTTCCCGCTAACAGCCTGGAGAACAGTTCTACTGGAGGAGAGGGAGTGCAGAATAGGCAGAGCAACAGACATGTTTTGGTGGTAGGAGACTCTATTATTAGGAAGGTAGACAGGGTGATTTGTCACCAAGATCCCAGCAATCGAACAGTTTGCTGTCTCCCAGGTTCTCGGGTTCGGTATGTTGTGGATGAATTATTGGGAGGGGCTGGTAATGAACGGCGGTCTTGGTACACATTGGTACCAATGACAAAGTTAGTGGAAGATGGAGACAGAAGGAGCTTAGGGAGGTTAATACGTGGCTAAAAAAGTGGTGCAGAGGGTTTTGGGTTTTTAGAGCACTGGGCTGACTTCTCACTTGGGTACAATCTCTATAGCAGGGATGGATTGCACCCTAATGACAAGGGAGTTTTTGTGCTAGGGGATAGGATGGTAGAATGACTGGGGGAGTTTTTAAACTTGTATGTGGGGGGGAGGTACTATATAGAAGTATTGGGGTAAAAAGGGTAGAGAGGGAAAGGGATGAATTAGTTACCCATGGGGGAGGAGAACGGAGAGGGTTACACTAGACAGTAGGGAGGTATTGATGGTGGCCTCATATACAGTGGCAAGCACTTCACAACAGCAGAGCCATAGCAACATGAAGTGTATGCTTGCTAATGCAAGAAGTTTGCCTGGGAAAATGGGCGAGCTAGAATTATTACCAGTACAAGAAAAATTGGGCTTAATAGGCATTACTGAAACATGGTGGGATGAATCTCATGACTGGACTGTTAATCTGGATGCTTATAACCTATTTAGGAAAGATAGGGGAAAATTTTGGAGGAGGGATCTGTCTGTATGTTAAGCCTGAATTCAAGCCTATAGTCAGAGAAGATATTTATGCTGGAACTAACGGCAACATTGAATCTTTGTGGGTGGAGCTAAATAGTGGAGGAGCGAATTCTAAAGCTTGAGATTGAATATAAAAAACTGAGTTGTAAGGGCCAACAAAAACTCTAAATTTTAAAAGGGCTAACTTTAATGGGCTACGGGCAGCAATACTACATATAGACTGGGACAAAGAACTTACAGTAAAAAATAATGAAAATAAATGGACAACATAAGGAAATCAACAAGGCTTGCAAAAGGGCTATTATACTGGCTAAAATAGAAAATGAGAAGCCAGTTGCAAAGGAAAGTAAGACTAACCCTAAAATATTTTTTAAATATATTAATGAGAAGAAGGCGAGGAAGAGGAAGGAAGCTATAGGAACATTACAATGTGACACAGGCGGTCTGACAATCAGTGACCAGGAAAAGGCAGATGAGCTAAATAGGTTCTTTTCATCGGTATACACAAGAGAGGTACCAGTGGTTGGGACACCACAACATAATGGGGCTACACTACCATCACTAAAAAATTGGTTAACGTAGGAAGAAATCCAAAAGAGATTGGAGAAAATAAATGTTAATAAAGCCCCAGGTCCTGATGGAATACATCCAAGGGTACTGAGGGAGCTGGGTTCTGTAATAGCCAAACCATTATATCTAATCTTTCAAGACTCACTCACTACAGCGTCTCTACCAGATGACTGGAGAAAAGCAGAGGTGATACCTATATTTAAGAAGGAAGCAAGAGCAAATCCAGGGAATTATAGACCAGTGAGCCTCACATCTGTGGTTGGGAAGCTTTTAGAAGTGTTAATAAGGGGCAGAATACAAGAATATGTCTATTTGAACAAGATTATAGGTAGCAGTCAACACGGATTTATGAAGGATAGGTCATGTCAGACCAATCTAATTAGTTTCTATGAGGAGGTTAGTAGGAACTTGGATCAGGGCAACTCAGTGGATGTAGTCTTTTTGGATTTTGCAAAAGCTTTTGATACAGTGCCTCATGAGAGACTTTTGAGCAAACTAAGGGATACAGGAATTGCAGTAAATATCTGCTCATGAATCGAGAGCTGGCTAAAAGACAGGTAGCAAAGGGTTGTTGTAAATGGAACATACTCCAATTGGACTAATGTGGTAAGTGGGGTTCCTCAAGGTTCAGTATTAGGTCCTCTCCTTTTTAACATATTTATTAATGATGTAGAAGTAGGACTCGAAAGTAATGTCTCCATTTTTGCTGATGACACTAAGTTGTGCAAGGTAATTAAATCAGATAATGATATACTTTCCCTACAAAGGGATTTGCATAAATTAGAGAAATGGGCGGCTAAATGGCAGATGAGATTTAATACAAATAAATGTAAGGTTATGCATTTGGGAAGGAAAAATAGCCATGCAATTTATAATCTTAATGGAACAAATCTAGGGGTATCCGATATTGAAAGGGATTTGTCAGTATTAGTGGACAACCACCTAGGTAGCAGTGCTCAATGCCAAGCAGCAGCTGCAAAGGCAAGTAAAATATTAGCATGTATTAAGAATGGTATAGAAGCAAGGGAAGCAAATATGATTCTGCCACTATACAAATCCCTAGTACGCTCACATTTGGAATATGGAGTACAGTTTTGGGCACCACTTCATAAAAAGGACATTTTAGAGTTGGAAAAAGTACAGAGAAGGACAACAAAACTAATAAGAGGAATGGAGGGGCTAAGTTATGAAGACTAACCAAATTAAACTTATTTTTTCTAGAAAAAAGGCATCTACAAGGGGATATGATTACTTTATTTAAATACCGTATCTATCGGCGTATAACACACACTTTTTCTCCCTGAAAATAGAGAGCAAATGATAGGTGCACGTTATACGCCGATATTCCCTCCCCCCTCCTCATCCTCAACCTTCCTCCTCATTCTAAACTCTCCTCCGCATTCTAACCCCCCCTCCTCAACCTAAATCCCCCTCCTCAACCTAAATCCCCCTCCTCAACCTAAACCCCCCTAAATACCTCCCCCTCACTTACCTGCCTCTGCTCCGGCCTCCGCTCCGCTCCTTGACCCGGCGCGTATGTGACGTCTCATGCACCCACGTCATTAGCATATACTGGGTGAGGAGGGGGGTTTAGGTTGAGGAGGGGGGTTAGGATGAGGATGGGGGTGTGGAGGAGGGGGTTTGAGGAGGGAGGTTGTGGAGGGGGTTGAGGAGGGAGGATGAGGAGTGAAGTTGAGGAGGGAGGATGAGGAGGGGGGTTGAGGATGAGGAGGGGGGTTGAGGATGAGGAGGGGGGTTGAGGATGAGGAGGGGGGTTGATGATGAGGAGGGGGGTTGATGATGAGGAGGGGGGTTGAGGTTGAGGAGGGGGGTTGAGGTTGAGGAGGGGGGTTGAGGTTGAGGAGGGGGGTTGAGGAAGGAGGATGGGGGGTGGAGGAGGGGGTTGAGGTGGGAGGATGAGGAGGGAGGTTGAGGATTTTGCTTCAAAGTTCTTTATTTGAAATGTTTTTTTCCCCCCTGAAACTTCCTTCTTAAAATGAGGTGCGTGTTATACGCCGGTGCGTGTTATATGCCGATAAATACGGTACATCCCAGGTCAATATAAGGCTTTGTCAAGTGAACTTTTTGTAGCAAGAGATTTTCACCTGACAAGAGGACATCCTTTGAGGTTAGACGAAAAAAGATTTCACCTTAAACAAAGAAAAGGATTCTTCACAGTTAGGGTGGTTAAACTGTGGATTTCTCTACCAAAGGAGGAGGTGGCAGCGAATTCGATAGATAACTTCAAAAAGGGGTTAGATATATTTTTGAATAAAGAGGGCATTCAAGGTTATCCTAGATAACTAGCGAAGGAATATTGATCCAGGGAGAAATTTGATCGCCAGTTTCTGGGGTCAGGAAGGAATTTAGCTTTTTTCCCCTTATGAGACAATTGGCAAAGTTTCAATGTTTTTTTTTTTTTTCTGTTTGCCTTCCTCTGGATCAAATAACAAGTTGAACTTGATGGACTAACTCTTTATTCATCCTCAAATACTATACTATTAATAATTAACAACTAATTAATTAATAACTAATCCGCCTATTGCAGATCAAAGGAGATCTTAAAAGGTTAAACTTGATGGACTGAAAGTCTTATTTCAACCTCAATTACTATGTAACATTTAGATTAGGCTTGGTGGGGACTATGGGAGCAGTGATGGATGGAAAGGGATAGGGTACAAGTTTGGACTATTGTATTGTATGCTGACTATAGTGAGCTGCATTATTATGGAGAGTAGTGTGTTTCATTCTTGTAGTCTCTTACATGTACACGTTAAGCAGGTTGCGAGCGCATGCTAAAACTAGTTATTTAAGTCCAATACCCCCAGTGTATGAGACAGTAGAAATTGCGTGTGTTTGTTGTTTTTGTTTGCAGGGAAAATGTAATAGTCCTGCAAAATGCTTGTAGCAGCTTACTAAATGTTTTTTGCAGGAGTCATGTAATTGAGGCACAAATTGGTACTTATATTACATGTGTGTAGTAAAATTACTTAACTCCCCTCTGTAGCTTCAAGGTCTAATGTATATAATCCTCTTGAATTGCAGAGGGCTGGTGACTCTTCAGAAAACTAATCATATTTCTAAATATTTTACTATTGTGTAAGCCTTTTGTGGAGCTGCCTTAACTTTGCAGGTTCTGCAAGATTAAAAAAACACAAGCTACCTGATAAACTTTCATTGCTGCAACTAAAAATGTCAGCTTATTTCTTTGGGTTGTTTAGATATTCTAATCCCACCTGTGAGAATTTCAACCATAAACTCAATAAATCCTGTGGGGCAAGTCAGACTGCTACAGGATCTTCTCTGTTATGTAGCCACAGCACCACCTGGTGATGAAAAAAAGTTAGTACAGGTAAAGAACTATTTCCCCCTCCGCCGTGGTGCAACTCAACGACGCTGAATCGACAGCGAGGCCATCGCTATGTTCGGCGCGGGCACTCGGCCCTCAGGCACGCCTCTCATAGCTCAAGTGCTCTTCTGTTGGCGGGCCTTATGCGCCACATCGGAGGGGGGGGGGGGTGGGGGACATTGTTTTGCCTGCAGTAACTTTTTTTTGCGCAGTGTTCAGACTATGTGCAGCTACATAACAAAAAGGACCCTCCTACAGACTCAACATAAACAAGCAGTTTGAGTTCTATAAGAGATTAAAGAAAAAAATGTTTATAGATTTTCAACTTTTTTTTGTGCAGTTGTAAAGACTTTTCTGATGGCCCTTTAAGAATTTGTGAGGATTATATGTATATAGTAAATGTATTAAAGCAGTGGAGGCCTGGTAGAAATGGGCCGGAGGTCATTATTCACTATTTCCACTAGCTTTGTGGACTACTGTAAGTGTATGTATGTATATTTGTTGAGGATGAGGAGGGAGGTTGAGGATGAGGAGGGAGGTTAAGGATGAGTAGGGGGGTTGAGGATGAGTAGGGGGGTTGAGGAGGGAGGTTGAGGATGAGGAGGGAGGATGAGGGTTGAGGAGGGGGGTTGAGGATGAGGAGGGAGGATGAGGAGGGGGGTTGAGGATGAGGAGGGGGTTGAGGATGAGGAGGGGGGGTTGAGGAGGGAGGTTGAGGATGAGGAGGGGGTTGAGGATGAGGAGGGAGGATGAGGAGGGGGTTTGAGGAGGGAGGCTGAGGAGGGGGTTGAGGATGAGGGGGGGTTGATGAGGAGGGGGTTGAGGATGAGGAGGGAGGATGAGGATGGAGGATGAGGATGGAGGATGAGGAGGGAGGTTTAGGAGGGTGATAAGGGAGGGGGGGAAGGGACACAGGGAAGGGAGAGAGGTGAAGAGACACAGGGGAGAGAGGGGGGAACACAAGAAAAGGGCACACAAGAGGGGGACACAGAGGGCACAAGAGGGACACAGGGGGCTGCTCATTTCCCACCCTCGGCTTATACTCGAGTCACTCATTTCCCCCAGTATTTTGTGGTAAAATAGGTGCTTCGGCTTATACTTGTGTCGGCTTATAATCGAGTATATACGGTACTTTCCCTACAAAGGGATTTGCATAAATTAGAGAAATGAGCCGCTAAATGGCAGATGAGATTTAATACAAATAAATGCAAGGTTATGCATTTGGGAAGGAAAAATAACCATGCAATTTATAATCTTAATGAAGCAAATCTAGGGGTATTTGATATTGAAAGGGATTTGGGAGTACTTGTGGCCAACCACCTAGGTAACAGTGCTCAATGCCAAGCAGCATCTGCAAAGGCAAGTAAAATATTAGCATGTATTAAGAAGGGTATAGAAGCAAGGGAAACAAATCTAATTCTGCCACTATACAAATCCCTAGTACGCCCTAATTTGGAATATGGAGTACAGTTTTGGGCACCACTTCATAAAAAGGACATTTTAGAGATGGAAAAGGTACAGAGGAGGGCAACAAAACTAATAAGGGAATGGAGGGACTAAGTTATAGTTAAGAGGGGATATGATTACCTTATTTAAATATATCCAGGGTCAATATAAGGCTTTGTCAAGTGAACTTTTTGTAGCAAGAGATTTTCAACTAACAAGAGGACATCCTTTGAGGTTAGAGGAAAAAAGATTTTACCTTAAACAAAGAAAAGGATTCTTCACAGTTAGGGTGGTTAAACTGTGGAATTCTCTACCAAAGGAGTTGGTGACAGTGAATTCAATAGATAACTTCAAAAAGGGGTATATATATTTTTGAATAAAGAGGGCATTCAAGGTTATCCTAGATAACTAGTGAAGGAATATTGATCCAGGGAGAAATTTGATCGCCAGTTTCTGGGGTCAGGAAGGAATTTAGCTTTTTTCCCCCTTATGAGACAATTGGCAAAGTTTCAATGTTTTTTTTTCTGTTTGCCTTCCTCTGGATCAATTAACACTTAATAACAAATAGCCCACATATTAAAAAGATCAAGAGAGATCTAAAAAGGTTGAACTTGATGGACTAACTCTTTATTCATCCTCAAATACTATTAATATTTAACAACTAATTAATTAATAACTAATCTGCATATTGCAGATCAGAGGAGATCTTAAAAGGTTGAACTTGATGGACTGAAAGTCTTTTTTCAACCTCAATTACTATGGCCCTCATTCAATTGCGATTTGGTTAATTGAATAGGGGTCTAAAGCACAAAGCATATATTTTTTAAAGAAGTTTTTAGTTAGTGAAGACCTTGCTTTTGGATAGATGCTTACTAACTAAAAACTTCTGTAAAAAAATATGCTTTGTGCTTATTTAAAGCCCTATTCAATTGGCCAAATTGCAATTGAATGAGGGCCTATGTAACTATGTAACATTTAGATTAGGTTTGGTGGGGACTATGGGAGCCGTAAGGGATGGAAAGGGATAGGGTACAAGTTTGGACTATTGTATTGTATGCTGACTATAGTGAGCTGCATTATTATGGAGAGTAGTGTGTTTCATTCTTGTAGTCTCTTACATGTACACGTTAAGCAGGTTGCGAGCGCATGCTAAAACTAGTTATTTAAGTCCAATACCCCCAGTGTATGAGACAGTAGAAATTGCGTGTGTTTGTTGTTTTTGTTTGCAGGGAAAATGTAATAGTCCTGCAAAATGCTTGTAGCAGCTTACTAAATGTTTTTGCAGGAGTCATGTAATTGAGGCACAAATTGGTACTTATATTACATGTGTGTAGTAAAATTACTTAACTCCCCTCTGTAGCTTCAAGGTCTAATGTATATAATCCTCTTGAATTGCAGAGGGCTGGTGACTCTTCAGAAAACTAATCATATTTCTAAATATGGACACAAAGTACATATTATTGTCAACGCATAAAACTGTATTTGTAGAAGTATAAAATGGAATGCATACTATGGCTAAATATGAAAATCATAAATTATCTACTAAAACGCAAATATGGCACTTAATATACAGCAAATATAAATAGTAATGCACAGGTAGTCAAACATTTGCAGGACTGGAATTATTTATAATTAGCAAATGTAATTGTGGAATTCATATTTTATTTTAGATAATGCATTCAGGTAGAATTGGGATGTTTACTTAGTGAGGAATTATGTCCCTTTATTTGATAGCTTTAAAGGGACATTAAAGTCATCAGTAATGCTATACATTAAACAGAACACTGAAAACTAAGAATTTTTTTAAAAAATTTTTTTTTAAAGCTAATGCATATTTTACTATTGTTTAAGGCTTTTGTGGAGCTGCCTTCACTTTGCATGTTCTGCAAGATTAAAAAATCACAAGCAACCTGCAAAACTTTCATTGCTGCAACTAAAAATGTCAGCTTATTCCTTTGGGTTGTTTAGATATTCTAATCCCACCTGTGAGAATTTCACCCATAAACTCAATAAATCCTGTGGTGCAAGTCAGACTGCTACAGGATATTCTCTGTTATGTAGCCACAGCACCACCTGGTGATGAAAAAAGTTAGTACAGGTAAAGAACTATTTCCCCCTCCGCCGTGGTGCAACTCAACGATGCTGAATTTGACAGAGAGGCCATTGCTATGTTCGGCGCGGGCACTTGGCCCTCAGGCACGCCTCGCATAGCTCAAGGGCTCTTCTGCTGGCGGGCTTTATGCGCCACATCAGAAAGGGGGGGGAGACACACATTGTTTTGCCTGCAGTAACTTTTTTTGGCAGTGTTCAACCTCAGTGTTGAGACTGTGTGCGGCTACATAACAAAAAGGACCCTCCAACAGACTCAATATAAACCAGCAGTTTGAGTTCTATAAAAGAGATTAAAGAATGTTTATAGATTTTCAACTTTATTTTGTGCAGTTGTAGACTTATCTGATGGCCCTTGGTTTATATGTATATAGTAAATGTATTAAAGCAGTGGAGGACTGGTAGAAATGGGCTGGAGGTCATTATTTACTATTTCCACTAGCTTTGTGGACTATTGTAAGTGTGTGTATGTATGTATACATACATAATATCATTCAAATAGTGTATTATCCTACTCCACCTAAACACATCAGTCCTTTTTTGTATGACCAGACTTGCATACTGCAGTTGAAGATCATCCTCTGAAGAGTAATCAAGAACACCATCAGGAAACAACATCTATGTCAGCTTCTTATCCACAATTAGAAGTACTTTCAAGGAAACCAGCTTGTGAATTTAGTTTTTTAATGTATGATTATGGTTCTCATGTTGTTATTGTGTATCCATACAGGGAGGCAGGTCATACTTAGTAATGTTAAAGACACCACCACTGGATATAGATAGAAATCATTTGCTTTGGAAGAAGAGATGTAGTTTACAATGACCGTTTGCAACAAACATCTAGATTTAAATGAGGATTAAAAGTGGCACAACAATGGTCCGAATTATCCCAGAAAATTAATGAAATACAAATAAATATAATTGCAATTAATTTTTAAAAATAAAATTTGTTTTATTAATCCATCTCTGTACTTTGTTCTTATCGCCCCCAACTGTATGAGTTCATTTATATCCTTTGACAAGAAAAGCTAGAGAGGGAGGGGCTCTGTATAGATAGTTTATTTTTAAAATACCCAACTTTCAATCTCAATTATTTAACAACAACCAATTGCAGTTATGTATCTACTTTCTGCAAAAACTGGGGCCTTTTAAAATCTCATGTTCCCTTTGTCAAGAGCAGCCAGGAGTCCCCTGTGCATCTGGAGACTTCCTGTATGTGTGTGATGTCAGCATGGAGGAGGATGTTGAGGATGACTAGGGGAATTTTGTTACAGCCTAGGTGATATGCAGGGGACATCTCAGTCTCCCCTGCATCAAAATATTTAAATACAATGTACATCACAATGAAGAAAGCATGAAATAATTTTTGTGATTCATTATGCCACTTAAATATATATCTGTATTTCATTATTTATATGTGCCCATAAATACAATTTATTTTGCACTATAATAAATTGATATGAATAAAAGTCTAATCTATGCATCTATGCTATGTATACATTTTGACCTGGATTTTTTTTCTCCTTGAAAATTGATGTCAAGTAATCTCACTACGGAATATGTTGGCGCATTACAAAATAAAGGTTAATAATAATAATAATAATAATAATAATAATGTGAAAGTGTCCAATACCACAGCAGCCAGACATATACATTGCATTACTACATTAACTTAATACAAGACAGCACAAGCAAAAACACTAAGTGTATAGACTTTATTAACCATTTTGTAAAACTTGCAGTCAGTACGGTTTATATATTATAACCTGAGGACATATTTTTATGTTTACAAGCAAGATATAAGATGTCTGTTGAATTCCTGTAACATGATTCGGACTGCACAAGTTTTCCTTTGTGCTGGAATTATAGTGAATAGCTGTCAGACATTGTACTGCTGGTTAATCATCTCCACAAGTGGTAACGCATTTTGTAAAAAGTGAAATATTCATCTTACACAGTAAAGTATAGAAGAGGTGTTAAGTATAAAGTCATGACTAAATAAACATATGTATGTTTATAATTTGCAATAAAAATACTTCATATGTTCAAAGTAAAAGCATGCTGCCTTTGGGAATGAACAGCACGCGTTTACTGCATAGAATATAACAAGAAAAAGCTTACATGTCTATATATATTTGGCTACAAGTTTGTTAGAGTCGGATAAAAGGATAAGGCACAAAATATAAGCAATTAAGATAAATGAAACATGCACAGAAAGAAATGTTGCAGAACAGACGAGTAATTCAAGTAGTTCTCATTGTTACTCTGCATGAATTGCACTCCATTATTCCCTTTATGATATTACACCAGTTGTGATTAGAGATGTATTTGCTTTCCACATTGTGGGAAAAGGCACTAGTTCTGCATTGGTTGTGCAAATAAGTCCAGGACTCGACAAAACGCCATGTTTCTCAGTTATGTGCATATTTGGCAGTCTCATATTTATCAAATACATAGATTCATTAAAAGTTAAAAATGTGGACCTACATTGCTTTGGGTTCTTTATCTGCTTAACATTAAGAAGATAAGTTGATCATTCCCTCTCTAGCTGCCCTGTCATAGAACTGCTGCTATGAACGGTGTACACCAGTGGTTCCCAAACTATTTTTTTCCTGTGGGACTATGTGCTAAAATGCTTTTATTTGTGGGTATTTTTATACGGTTTTCGACTTATACTGTAATACGTTAAGTCTATGTGCAACTACACAAAAAAGTAGTCCCATCTATACAGTAATTGGTTTCATATTTATTTTATAATCAAATCTGCTCCATGGACTACCTGAATGAAGCTAAAAGCCCACTGGTGGTCCACATTGTACAGTTTGGGAACCTCTGCTGTAAGGGTGACACCTTTGAAATGACTGACCTAATATGTTAACACTGCTTCTTTCTCAAACCGTAAATAATTTATATTATTAGTATTATTTTTTTAACACTTACATAAGTACTACAAATTAGATGTTTGATGACATAATTTTGACTTTTGCAATTCTAATCTGGTTTTGCTTTGATTTTTAGTTCTCTATTTCCCACATCCGTTCCATAAAGGATTGTAGGAGTTATCCAGTGTGCTGTGAATATTATTCTACACACTATAGCTTTTATAGCAGGTAGTTTCACCCTCCGGGTAGGTGCAATTTTGGCAGGGCAGCTTTTTATAGCACCGAAGAGAACATTGGCCTAACCCTCAATTAATTATTGGCCCATATAGATTCCTCATAGAACGAAGCGAGGCAAGTACCACAGAAGCAACAAAGTAGTATGCGCTCTTTAGAGGATAAGGTGAAAGAATAAATATCCTGTGCATGGTAGTTTAATGCAGTATTCATGCAGATAAATATTTTGATGTGAAGGTTAGTGCAGGTAACAGCCTCAGTGAGCAGAACAAAGTCAAGTAGGATCTGTGATTAATGCTCGGTGAGCATGTTGTTGTTCGTTGCGTCGCCTACTCCACAGGTGACTTTTTATTTTCTTGCTAAGGTTTCTGAGAGTTTCTTAAGCCTTTTCTTCAACTCCAGGGGGAACTTCTCATAGCATTTCTTGCAGACAGGCTTCATGTCGAACTCCACAAATTTGTTCCTAGGTAAAAGGAATAACAGTTATGTTGTATAATAGTAGAAGTTTTGCAGCACAAGTGAAAGAACCTACAATTACTACATTTGCTAAATAAACGGTTCAGTGGAAGGCAACACAGTATATGCAATCAAAGATGTGCCTTCCCAATTGATTATGCATGTTTGGGAAAACAAAAACACAAAATGGCACACAGAAGTACATGTACATACAAAAAGTGCACAAACATACAAATATATTTGGTAAAAGCAAATAAAGTGCTAATTTCATTCATGCAAGTGAGGTTAATGATGTTTTACAGCACATTTTCACTGAAATAATCTTAAATAAATAATTTCACTTGCTGGTACAGAGATGTAAGTATTGCTGTATTATATCGTACACATATATTTTTGTTTTCATGTTGATTAGTTAATATTACAAATATATATATATTTTTACAAGCTTTAGATAATAGCATATGGAATTCCTCAATAAATATATATCTGGTTTTATACATTTTAGGTTTAAATACATGTTTTTCATGTCAGCATGGCTAAAATAGACAGAAATACATGCTTTTAGTAGAGTGTTTGCAGCATAGTTACATAGATGCCAAATAAACTCCATATCATATTATATTAAAGCATACAAATATAGCTTGCCCAAGATAAATGCCTGTTGCTTAATGATTAACAGTCCAACGCTTCCTTAGATAAGGTTATATCCTCTGCTGTAACCACAATAGACATATCACTTAGCGACATAGTGCATGTTATCCTTCATTCGGTTTTGAGGATATCATTATTTCCAACTCATAACTGGTTAGAATAATCCATACACAGTATTAGTACAAACTATAGAAAATCTCACACACGCAGGCCACTGACCCAAGGGGTAAAGGATAGAGGACAGTAAGAGTTCACAGACAGGTCCCTTTTTTCTTTTTGTCTTTGTCCTTTGCCTCTTTTGCTTCCTTGGAAAGGCGGCGTTTAAACTCATCCGGCATTTTCTCGTAACAGTGCTTGCAGGTGGGCTTTAGATCTATCTCAACAAACTTATTTCTTTGAGCAGAGGGAAAGACAGAATAGGAAACAGTTTAGAGAAGAAGCAAGAAGAGAAGCAGGAGTCCAAACACTGAAGGTACTAGTGTGAAAGAGAAGATAAAGAAAATGTGCTAGTTTTACAAATAAAGGATAATGATAATAATAAGAATAAATACAGTAAACTGGTGGAACGACCATCCTCATGGTTCTTTATGAGAGATTGGATTAGTCCAGGGTTAAAATATGAGCCCAAAGGAAGATTATGGAGATATAGAATTACATCTCAAACGAAGTCAATGTAGTCAGTTTATGTGAAGACTCCATTGTAGCAAAGTTATCAGGGGCAGAAAAAAATAAATGTTAACTATTTAGGCAGGTTTTCTAGGAGCCAAAGAAGGTAGGTAGTACATTTATAAAGGTACATAGTACTTCTAGAAAATATTTAGTATCAGGAGCTCCCAGGATTTCCCCATCCTTGAAAGCCATACATTAGAGAATATATATATGTTAATTTAAAATGAAACTCATTAGTGAAAATAGGATGTTCTAAAAATAAGTATACAAAACATATCCAAAGAGTAAATGCCTTTTTGTGTTGATTAAAAAAGGTTCATGTACTACTGATTAGGAAAAAGTGACTTATTCCTAGGTTTATTTTACCTCCTCTTTATAAGAACAAATACCTAAGTTTGCAAGTTTTCAGTATTGATAAGTGCTTTAGGGAAAACACTGTGCTCTTTTGATTTTAAGCTCAAAGACAGGGCCCTCCAGTGTTTTACATTGTGTTAATATTGTTTTTGACTTGAACTTACGCCTGTATAGCTCTAAGTAATATGCTGGAGCGTTACAAATAAAATAAAATAATAATAATAATAATAATAATAATAATAACAATAACAATAATAATATATTGGCATTGAAGCTTCATATCATGTCTCCTCTCAAATGTTAAACGTATGACAAAGTATGGAAAAAAACAACAACAAACACTGAAAGGACATCATTTTTCACTAAGGAACAATGTATTCATGTGAATGGACTTAGAATTGAACACTTCGAATAACCCCCATTTTTTGTATGTAACAGAGTTAAGGAAAAGTAAGAGATGGAAATATATCTTCGAAGCAACCATCAAAAATCAAACCCACATATATATTTGTGGGCACATTTGCATGTCCAAGCTCGGCTTCCCAGAATGCAGTGTAATAACTGTTTTTCTCAGAAATTCTGAGCTGGAAGCAGGTTTTTTAACTTGTTTTAGACATTCAAATGTGTACTATTTTTTTACTTACTTACATATACATACATACATACATACAAAAACTATATTCTGATACTAAGCATTAACAAACCAGATAATACACAGAGCAATGCTAAAACGGCAGATATAGACAAAACAGAACAGCCTAAGTAAGAAGTGAAATAATATCTGATGCAAAGAACAATAAAACTAAAGAACTATACACAGAACAATGCTAACTCTGAAAATTAACAATGGAGTCTAAAAAGTGCAGAAATTATAAAGAAAACTAATTCTTAAAAAGCACCACCAAAGCTCAAGAGAGCATATCAGATCTGTTTAAGCTATGCCGACAAAAAAAAGAAAAAAAAAATAGCAAATCAAAACACCCAGACAGAAAAGAAGTTCCAAAAAGTGCAAGACGAGCTCTAAGGAAAATTCAGATAAATATTTCACAGGAAGAAAAACAAACCCAGAGGCAACTGAAAGAAAACCTATTAAGTGTAAGCACTGCAGCTACAAAGAACGAAGTAAAAAAAGAAAGATCTAAGTGTGAAGCTACTCAATGAAGTAAACAAGGTACTGAAATAATAATGTAGATTATAGAGTACAAACTCAAGAACCCAGGGGCTTTCCATGGATTACTCTACAAAGACATGATCCAAGTAATCAGACATATTTACTGTAAACAAGGCACTCCGATTCTGAAGTCAGCTGCTTAGAAGCACCAGTGCACATCCTTTTATTTTTCAAGCAGCAACATTAAGAAAATCTGTACATTATATCACAAAAAACACTTGCAATGCTATAAAAGTCTCGGAGCAAGCAGTGTTTCACTAGCCTCTTTGACAGACCCCCCCAAAACTTCATAAACATCATACCTTGCACAATTTTAAGCAGAGGATTAAACCTTAAGAATTGTTGTTTAATCCTCTGCAAGTTATTACTCCTCAAAAACATTTTAACGTGCATCTTTTTCTCATTTCACAGCTGCTCTCCAGAATTGTTGGCTTAACACTGAAATGTTTAATTATTATGGGTGAAAAAAAACATTTTTAATTTTCATTACCGAAGTTGTTGGTGTGCCTTGTTTATGAATTTGTGGATAGACTGGTTAACTGTGAGTGCCTCCTCTAAGTTATCTATAGACACACAACTTCATGAAAACAGGAAGTTATAGATGACCACGTCAGAGTCCCTAAAGACTCAGGTGTGCTCAAAAAGGTAAAATATGAATACCTGTCAACTAGGTTTTGGGTTCCAATAATTTCTGAAAAAAATATTTATTTTTAATAGATTTTTTTTTTTACCATTTCAAAATCACTGAAAGGTTTCTCACATGTTTTCAGTTTAAGATCAAACTAATAAATAAAGACATTTTTCATAGCCTTTTTTGCTCATCCTGGCAATAAATTATGGAGGTATACTGTATATGGCAATTACTTACTTGAGAGTTAACTTTGTGTTGCAGGTAGAACATGCGAAACAATTCACACACCAGGCTTTGTTCAGGGCAGATACAACTACAAGGAAAAATAGTAAATATTACTATAAAATTACAAGCTGATGTGTATCCATAAATGGGCTGAAAACTAACTTACAGAAGACAGAAAATTACAAAATATTCTTTATTCACTCAACACCTACGTATGGATAAAACTGAAGCAGGAGTGACATCAGTGAAATGTTTCTACTATTGAAAAAATGACTGTTTTTAAGATGCTTCTGCAATGTAAGTTGGTTTTAGGTAAGAACCACATACTGGTACATCCCAATGGAGATTTCACTTTTAAATCTAACAAAAGCCTTTGTGGTTTATTTTCTGGGAAAATGCATAAATAAGCTTACCCACATATTGGATATGTTCAAATCAAGTTGGAAGGTTATGGTAGGTTGGCGGAACAAAAATAAAGCTCCCTCTGATATAAATTCTAGTTTTATTTTAAAAACAACTTAAGATGTCTAAAAAAAAAAAGTTTGTTACAGACAAAATAAGCCATTTGGTTTTTCATCCAAAAAGATGCTTACCATCACCTTCAATTACACGGTTGCAATGGAAGCAGACATCTCCAAAAAGCTACAGAGAAAGAGAATTGTTATTAAAAAAGCATGATATATATCTTCTGTTAATTATAATAACAACAACAACAATAATAATAATAATACTTCGGTTACAAGATTTGCTAGTAAATATCCTATACAAACCATTGAACCACACAGCAAAATAAGTGATAAAGCCTTACGATCTGTAAACACTTACCTGGTTGTAATGAGTCTCACAGTAAGCAAGTCCCTTCCTCTCATAATGACGGTGGCCAAGGAATGGTTTTTCACACTTGGCACACACAAAATGCTGCAATGATAAAAAGACAATGTATGAAAAGGTCATTATATACCCAAGTTATTTCCTAATGAGATCAAGAGCAGGCCATTCCAATAAAAAGTTACCTATTAACATTATGTAAGGAAGATGCTTTAATTACTTTGCATTGAATAATCTCTCAAGATAAGACTTATAAAACTGTCTCTTATAGTTTGGGAGCCGTAAAATGTTAAAAAGTAAAATATCTGCAGTGTTCTGAAACCGTTCTATATAAAGGCTCTTACTAGCTAAAAAAAATTAACAATCCTGAGTTTTATAGTAAAAAAACATAAAAAGGTAATTTTCTTAATTCTTAGCAACTTATTACTTTAATACTTTTAAGAAATTACATTTTCTAAACTTTATTTATTTTGTGCTGGTTATTGACATGGTTAGAAAGAACCAGGATACTCCAGTTAAGCCCTTATTTTTAAACATGTGGGTGAATGGACAATTAAGTCTTCCTTTCTAGGTCTGTTTGAGGAGAGGAGAGAAAAATCACATTCTACAAAAGGCATCAGACACAGAGAGGACAAAGTACCTGGGCGAAACTTGTTCTTACAGTTTTACTAGGAAATAAAGTTGTAACGGTCTATCTGTATCAGACAATGGATGAGATTTCATACCTCCACATGCCACTGCTTTCCCATAGCATTGACCACACGCCCTTCAATCGGTCTCCTGCAAGCCCCACAGATGGGGACGCCCATTTTGTCATGGCAGGGTAGACAGTACAGCTCACCTTTCAGTTCACGGGCATCAGCAGTTAGCTCCTTACTGTAACGAAAATGGAAGTATGTGAGAAATCTGACATATGGACTTTCTATCCAAAGACCATCTCTGATCTTCATCAACCATACCGCAAGGAAGCAAAAACATAAATTGAAAGGTTTTAATACATTTTTACTTTTTGGTTAACGAAGTACACTTGTAGGGGATAGAAAGTGAAGCTTCAAAAGTAATAAAATATTCTAATATTATAGAAGCATTTCGTTTAAAAAGGGATTTTTATTTGTATAGCAGAAGCTTCAGTGTACTTTTAAATACGCCTAGTGGGAGAAAGCTCTGGACAGTGCAAAGGTTTTATTACTCAATTTGTGCTGTAGTATTTAAAACATCCACATGACTGCAGCATATACAATGTGAGGGCTCATTCTTTAAAACTGCCGCAAGGGGGCTATTTTCTTCACATAAGAAAATGAACAGCTAAAGGCCATAGGCAGCTGTTGGTCTGGAACAAACCCGCAGTTGGCGCAGTTGAAGTGATCCGGGTGGTAAGGATCATTCTTGAAGATCAGAGGCTGCTCATCGATGATCGCATGGCACTTCTGGCAAATGTACTTGCCAAGACCTCTAGCTTTTTCTCTGTTGTGGCAAGGACGGCAAAGGTGCCTAAAAAAAAATAAATGTACCATGTTGGTAAATCCATGTGAACATCCCTCTATACACAGAACATGACAGTATAAAGAATTATTATTATTCTAAGTGTTACATATATAATGTTAAGATTCAGACACAAGAAACATCAATGAATACTGATGTTTGACAGTCAATCTTTTCTAATGAGAACTATATAAATATGATTTTTACATTAACTCAGCAATAGGAGAGAAAGGGAAAGAGGCAGAGAGGAAAAGATAGGTGTGTGTGTGTGTGTGTAAACAAGGGTGACTGAATGTTCGCTTTATCATCTACTGTATATACAGTAAATTAGCAGCGTTTTTCAGCCCTTTTTTTAAGGCTGAAAATGGTCCCCTCTGCTTATACTCGAGTCACCACCCCATTGTCCCCCCTCCCCCCCCGTGGCTCTCTCCCTCCTTAGGAGCGCGGAGGAGCATCTGCTGATGGAAGTTAAGTGAGGGGAAAGGGAGAGAGGGAGGTAATTAGAGGGGTTGAGGATGAGGAGGGGGGTTGAGGAGGGGGGGTAGAGACACAGGTGAGGGAGAGGGACACAGAGGGCACAATAGAGGGACACAGAGGGCACAAGAGGGGGACAGGGGGCAGCACATTTCCCACCCTCGGCTTAGTGTCAAGTCACTAAGTTTTCCCAGTATTTTGTGGTAAAATAGGTGCCTCGGCTTATACTCGGGTTGGATTATACTAGAGTATATGCAGTAAGTCAATTGCTGTAAGCGAAGACTGCATAATATTTAAGTGGTATGTTTGCATCTTTGGTATTCATAAAAAAGAATGAAAAAAACAGAAAAACTGCTTTTAAAGGGCCAGTTAATTGAGCACAACTAGGAGCACAACACTGAAATGTACCCCTGAAAATATGTTGAAATTGTCCTATAACATCTAGAAAATACTCTCGGTGCTATAGCACTGACCCTTCTAGAGAGTCTCTTACCCACCTGCCCGCATTCTTCACAAATCCAATATCTGCCAGAACTTGCTGACAGAGGTCACAGCGGAAACACTCGGGGTGCCAGCTATTATTCATTGCCTTGATAACACGACCAATGATGAATTCACCTGGGGAGGAACAGCTCATAGATTAGTAATATGGTGACAAAGCGACACATTGCACAGGCATAAATATTGAAAAATGTAAAATAGTTTGCTAGATAAGCTTAGGGCAGATCTTCAGAAAAATACAGAACAAGTCAAACCGATATCTTTTTACATATACCTTTACTAACTTATAAAAGCTATGTATACAATAACTAAATAGTGTGTTAATCTGAGATGGATTTAAGGGTCCAGATATCTTTATTTAATTTTATTACTCATGATAACCCACAAAGGTTAATAGCTTAGAAAAGATAGGTCTTCTTTTTTTTTTAAGTAGATTTAAAACAGGTTTATATTTATGATGAAAAGTATCTTCTGTGACATTGGGAATCTGGTAATTATGTCCTTCGTGGATACACTAAATGTTAAAAGTCTAATAAAATTAGACAAGAAGCCACTTCATGATAAAACTTTTCAATATATCCTGCATTTAAAAACATGTTTGCACGTGTGGTTACTTCATAGATGCTCACCCAATGTGTGAGAGCATCCTCTGACAAAGCAGGTCAGAGAGTGACACGGATGATAAGCGAGAGGAACCCTACACTTGAAATGGAAAAGTGTTTCAAGAAAGTGAAAAAGCCTTCAATTTATTCATTACTTTGTAAAACTACAATGTAGTGGGATACTTTTTGTTTATCTGCTTCTACAAATTCAGAAATCTTGAACTTAGAAATTAAACTACTTTTAACACAATGTGGCAATCCTTAGTGCCAATGCTTTCATTTGGACCAATTGATATCCCATCAGTCTACAAGGCAAGAAAAAAGAATAACTGCATAATCACATATATAGTTGTGAGCATTGTGGGTTATTGCTAAAGCTTGCAGGCTCACTGTGCCGCAACTGCGGGTCGTGTAAAGCAAGGGCCGTAGTTGCTGGCAAGGAGCGCCTAATGCGCTCCTTGTGCTGGTGGAGATGAGCGCCATAGGCGCTGATCCATAAGGCCCTGTACGATGATTTGTATCATGCTCTAGGGTTCTCGTGTTTCAAACTAGCCTAGGATGTGTAGTCTGTCTATCTACACACATACACTTGTGCTCCGATTCAGCTGTGGGCTCAGACCCCACCCAACCATCTGATTCCATCCTGCAGCAAGTACTCCCTTTGAAAGGTCAAACTCTGTATCTGTATGCCTTTGTGTACTTGGTTATGTAAGCTCACAGTGGGTGTGCAAAGCTAGATTTTACTCTCCTGCCTATAAGTTTGTAAGTGCACAGAACTTTTCTATACAACACATATTTTTGGATAATCACTGCCTGTTTCTTACCAAACATTTCAAACACATATATATATATATATATATATATATATATATATATATATATATATATATATATATATATATATATATATATATATATATATATATATATATATATATATATATACACACACACACACACACACACATACACACACCTTTAACTAAAATTACACTTGGCAACACTATCCCTCTACAGGCAGAGGCCTCAACTCATTGTTTTTCAGAACATTGCAGGTTGCTCTATGACGGAGGGATATATACTAAGCTATCACAGGCTGTAATGAGGATGGATATTTACTAAAGGGTCATGGGGGCTGCGATGTGCATCCCTGTATTCATATTCAATATGCAGCACGTTCTATACGTTACCATTACCATCACAGTCCATCCCAGACACTATAAATAATAAATCTTCCCTCTCATCACAATCCATGTGTAAATATCCCTCAGTGAAGGAGTTAAAAACAAAATGTACGCCTTGAGGACATCACAAACTTACAGACACAAGTATTTTGAATGAGAAAAGTGGAGTGATTTATGAAATGTCCCTTAAACAGGAAGCTAATACAGCAATGGAAAAAATGACCATAGTGGAAAAACACACAGTAATACGTACCACACTGGTGGCAGCAGGGGGCAAAAAGCATTTGGAAATCATGTTCACAATATTTCCGTCCCTCAAACTGCAAATGAGCAAAAGAAAAAAAAAAAAAAAATGGGTTAAGCAATATTACTTCAGAGACATGTAGCACAAGAAAAAGATGTATTGGTTTTACAAAGAAACATACGTAAGGAGACCAGATGTGATTTACATGTTATATACATTTATTAGTTAACATACATTCCAATGGGGGGAAAAAATGCATGTTATCAGGAAACACTATGAAGGAAAAAAAAATAAGTCACAAGACAAGTTGTGTTGCTTTGCTAAATTTATACATGGGTACATAAATAATGCGGGCTCCCAAGGCTTTTTGAAAGAGTTTGTTTTGTATTTTCGGTTTTGTTTGAATTAACAGAAAGAGCATATTAGTTCCTGTAAGTTATCATTCTAGTTCAGGGGCATTATTATTATCATAGTATTACATTGTATTACCACATATGAGCCAATATCATATTGTTTTTATTATTCATTATTAAATGCAAGCTAAAAAGACTCTCTCAGGAAAGTATCTTGTCCGTAACCCGGGGACGCCTGTACTTATGAAAAGCTGTGTTGCTTAAAAATGTAAGCACTTAATAAATGCATCTGTTACTTTAGTTGGATTGCACCATCTATCTATTCAATGCTTTACCATGGTAAAAAGTTGCCATCCCATTATGGTTTACAATGGCATTTCCTTCTGGGCTTTCAAATTTCTATTCAGGTCAGATACAAATCTTTACGCTTACTTTGTGTTAACATTTGAATGTCTAAAGCAGGTTAAAAAAAACCTGCTGCCAGCTCAGAATTCCTAGAAAAACAGTTATTACACTGCATTCTGGGAAGCTGAGCTGGGACATGCAAATGTGCCCACAAATGCCTCGCTCTTCAATCCATAGCCATTTTCAAACAAACATGGCTTCCTTTCAGCTTATGCCTGCGGTACACACACACACACAGTATTTCACAAAAGTTAGTACACCCCCTCACATTTTTGTACATATTTTATTATATATTTTCATGTGACAACACTGAAGACATGACACTCTGCTACAATGTAAAGCAGTAAGTGTACAGCCTGTATAACAGTGTAAATTTGCTGTCCCCTCAAAATAACACACACAGCCATTAATGTCTAAACCGTTGGCAACAAAAGTGAGTACATCCCTAAGTGGAAAAGTCCAAATTGGGCCCAAAGTGTCAATATTTTGTGTGGCCACCATTATGTTCCAGCACTGCCTTAACCCTCATGGGCATGGAGTTCACCAGAGCTTCACATATTGCCACTGGAGTCCTCTTCCACTCCTCCATGATGACATCACGGAGCTGGTGGATGTTAGAGACCTTGCACTCCACCTTCCATTTGAGGATGCACCACAGATGCTCAATAGGGTTTAGGTCTGGTGATATGCTTGGCCAGTCCATCACCTTTACCTTCAACTTCTTTAGCAAGGCAGTGGTCATCTTGGAGCGGTGTTTGGAGTCGTTATCATGTTGGAATATTGCCCTGTGGCCCAGTCTCCTAAGGGAGGGGATCATGCTCTGCTACAGTATATGTAGGCATTCATGGTTACCTCAAAGAACTGTAGTTCCCCAGCGCCGGCAGCACTCACATCTTACCACTGAGTTTTTGGTCATTCCTCGTTGCACAACTACTACAGCAATCTTTAAGTCTGACCACAGATTTTCTATTGGATTGAGGTCTGGGCTTTGACTAGGCCATTCCAACACATTTACATGCTTCCCCTTAAACCACTAAAGTGTTGCTTTAGCAGTGTGTTTGGGGTCATTGTCCTGCTGAAGGTGAACCTCCGTCCTAGCCTCAAATCACGCACAGAGTGGTACAGGTTTTGCTCAAGGATATCCCTGTATTTAGCACCATCCATCTTTCCCTCAACTCTGAGCAGTTTCCCAGTCCCGGCTGCTGAAAAACATCCCCACAGCATGATGCTGCCACCACCATGTTTCCCTGTGGGGATGGTGTTCTTTGGGTGATGTGATGTGTTTGGTTTGCGTCAGACATAGCGTTTTCTTTTATGGCCGAAAAGTTCAATTTTAGTCTCATCAGACCAGAGCACCTTCCTCCATAAATTTTGGGAGTCTCCCACATGCCTTTTCACAAACTCAATCGTGCCATTTTGTTTTTTGCTGAAAGTATTGGCTTTCTTCTGGCCACTCTGCCATAAAGCCCAACTCTATGGAGCATACGGCGTATTGTCGTCCTATGTACAGATACTCCAGTCTCTGCTGTGGAACTCTGCAGCTCCTCCAGGGTTACCTTAGGTCTCTGTGCTGCCTCTCTGATTAATGCCCTTCTTGGCCGGTCCGTGAGTTTTGGTGGGCGGACGTGTCTTGGCAGGTTTGCTGTTGTGCCATGTTCTTTCCATTTGGTTATAATAGATTTGATGGTGCTCCTGGGGATCATCAAAGATTTGGATATTTTCTTATAACCTAACCCTGACTTGTACTTCTCAACAACATTGTCCCTTACTTGCATGGAGCGTTCCTTGGTCTTCATGGCAGTGTTTGGTTAGTGGTGCCTCTTGCTTACGTGTTGCAGCCTCTGGGGCTTTTCAAAAAAGGTGTGTATATGTAATGACAGATCATGTGACACTTAGATTGCACACAGGTGGACATCATTTCACTAATTATGTGGCCTCTGAAGGTAATTTGTTGCACCAGAGTTTTTTTATGAGTTTCATAACAAAGGGGGTGAATACATACGCACATGCCTATTTTCTGTTTCCCATTTCTAAAAAATAGTTTTATGTATATATTTTTCTCATTTCACTTCACCAACTTAGACTATTGTGTTCTGATCCATCACATAAAATTCAGATTAACAGAACATTGAATTTAAGGCTGTAATGTAACAAAATAGTTAAAAAGTCAAGGGGGGTGAATACTGTTGCAAGGTACTGTTTAATTTTTTATATATATATATATAATATAATATATATAATATAATATAATATATATATCACACACACACATACATACATATATCTATATATCTCTCATTTTGGTCTTTTGCTCCATAAAATCTATGATGGAGGAGGCAATGTGAAGCGTGTTACAGACAGCACAAAATAATAATAACATTATCACAGTGCTGAATTCACAGATCTGAAAGAGCCCACTGGCAAACAAGATGGCCTACATTTGATTGTGATCATATAGATAAGACAAAAAAATAAAAATAAAGTATAGTAACCTGTAATCTATACTGTGGCCAATTAGAGGTTTGAGTCAACGGTTGTTGATTCTGGTTTAATGTTTTTTTTATTATTTTTTTTTTGTGAGATATGTGTCCTAAGCCTATAAACTACACAATTATACTTTAGGACTAATGGCTTTCTGGGTGCACCGACTTTTGGGTGACGGAGCCCTGCGCAACGTCATGTGCGCACCCACATGAGTTAGCGCCCACCCACCCTCTATCCATCTCTGTAACCCTCTAATTTCCCCCCTGTACCAGGTCTTACTTCTGCTGTGCACACCATCTTACCCCAGGTATCTCTCTTGAAGGTCTCTCTCTCCTCCAAGTACTCACCGGCCACTGCGTTGGTGTGTACTTGGAGGCAGCCGGTGAGTACTTGGAGGAGAGAGAGAGAGACCTTAAAGAGAGATACCTGGGGTTAGAGGGTGAGCACAGTGGGAGAGAGACCTGGGGTTAGAGGGTGGGCACAGGGGGAGAGAGACCTGGTACAGGGGGAAAGTTAGAGGGTGACAGAGCTGGATAGAGGGTGAATTCGCGCGCGTGTGGGTGCACGCATTTGTCAGGCAATTTTGGCGCACGCATGACGTCGCACAGGGCTCCTTCACCCAAAAGTCATGCTACCATTTTTTGGACCCCACTGGGTATACACTTACATATCGATTTACTTGTATTATTATTTATACACTATATACTATTATGAGATGCTTGAAGGCTCCTTCTGCCTAAAATCACATCATTTTACCTAATTGTGTTGCGTCTGACCTCTGACAGCTTAATTTGAAATGCATGCATGTGCTACTATGTCCTCTCTCAAGTAGCAGAATATTCCCACAAGACCAGGTTAAAGAGAGACAATGTGGTAATTATCATGTTTTAAACATTACAGAAGCTTGATTTTTGTCAAACACAAATAAACTAATTATCATTTCGAAAATTGTACATTAGTGTAACTATTGAGGGGATGATATGCTTACTCCTCTTGTGCCAACATCTTAAATGACATTATGGGAGGACAGAATGAGAAATTAAACTGCAGTCTTGATATAGTATACTTTTCATTTTGCGTAATAGCAAGTCTGTGTATATTCATGCTAACCAACTGTGTAAATCTCTTTCCTTCTGTGATGAACATTTTGAGACATGTGTTCCTTTAACAAGCAGCTTATTCATAGTAACTAGCCCACCTGTGCCCGAACACTTGAGAACTATAAACACCCGCATTGGTTCTGGAACACTAGCCCTTTTAGCAGTAAATGTACTACACTTGCCTTCATAATGAATCCCAGAACATTTAAATAAAAATCCTAAAATAATCAGTAGTTTGGACTGAAGGTACAGTAAATGACAGTAAGTGAATCTATATATAGTATTTGTAGCAGAAATAGGACCTACCCCCCCCCCCCCCCCCCCCCAAGAAGCTCAGCAGATAAAGAATGCTTGTAATGCGAGTCAGTCTATGTCACTTACTTCACTTCCTTCACATCTAGGACATATCTACCTACTCTGTAAATGAGGGTAAATAAAAATATACTTAAGAAGCGCAGATTGTTCAATTATTCATGTAGCAGATAGTGTGATTACAGCCATCTAATAACAATCATTTTTCAAGAAAAAGCAGTCATTCCCTAATACTAATTATGTATCAGATGTATTTTGCAACAGAGACTACGGATAGTAAGAACAAGTACTCAATCTTCTGAAACACAAATAGGAACGTCCACATTGACTTTCAAGACTTGTTAAACAGAGGCGTACAGACTGCACTGTCAAAGCAACAATACCCAAAGAGGCTCACGCAGTCTCATTACAAATATGTTGGTCGTATTAAACAAGAAAAAAGGAAATAGGGAGCTGCTATGTCCCCAAACATTGGCAAAAGCATATGCTATTGCCACATGGTCAGCAATCCCCAAATACAAGAAGTCCTAGTGCATATTACCTCATCATCACATGACTTATGTGAGGCTATTGCTGAGCTTTCTATATTGAGCTTAAAACCACCAAAATATGGATGGATGAATGCAAGATGGAGTAAAACAAAAGATGCATGTGTAGGACTGAAAAACATACTACAAAAGGTTTACTGTCAGGGTAATTAGTCACAGATCAGGAGGAGAAATGTCACAAATTAACTCCATGTCATACAACTGTATATATTACTCATCTACACAGTAGACATTGCCAGCCTTGAGAAAAAGTGTTTAATCATAACCCTCATGTGCTGAAAATGTAATTATATAAATTTTTCTTTCAGTTTATAACCGGTCACAATCACATGTTTTACTAAAAAAAGAAAATGAAACTAAAATCATTAGAATATAAACTGGTATCTTAACAAAGCACTTTGGTTTCTCTTAAAATGAAAGGAGAGTGTTATTATGGCTAAGTTTGACAAAACAAAGATAGCTTTAAAACTTGGTCTTGGCCTTCCAGAAATATCCGTTTTAACAAATATTTAACTCTCAAGTGACCTAGCCACCCCCTCCCCCTTACAGAAAATTTTGAGGGGGCGGGCTGATAGTCCTAGTGAAAAAGTATCAGCTCAGGGTACATTTTTGCACAGGTTCTACCCAATCCATAGGGCTGAGTGCAGAGACTGTTTGAGTCATACTAATCAAAGTCTTACTTTAACCACCAAGGAACCTGCAGTTCATACATCAGAATATGACAATTTTTGGTTTGACTGCTTTACAGCTATCTTCACTAAACCTTTTTGTGATGAAGGTTTTCTAACCACAATTATTTGAGCTTCGAGGCCATCAGATAAAGGCTTGTGATTTCAGCTATTTGAGATATGCACAATTCAAAATGTTGCTGAAGGATAAAACTTTAAAAACACAAGAAAATAAAAAAAAGTCTATATATCTTAAATAGAATATTAAAGAACACACATCTAGTTTAAAAAAAGTGTATTATAAAAATTCAAAAGATGGGGTTTGATTGTGGAAAAAAAAAAATGTCATATTGTGAATTAACCATTTATTGTATATTATTACCATGTATATGGCTGTAAAATCAACATGATTGTATTACAATGTATAATGGTCTGTGCAGCTGAATCCCTCTTCCATAATGAGAGAAATGTAAAGACGAGGAAGAAACAAAACAAAAAATCATGTTCCAAGAGATGCAAGCTAGAATACTTCAGATCAGATAACCGTTAGTATGGACCTGTACCCCCAAAGCAGGTTGATATTAGAAAGCTAACAAAGGATTCTGGGAGAATATTTACAAGCAGTGAAAATGCATGTGATAATTGGAAACAGAGTTACCTCATAGAAGAGTCCTTCTGGGAACTGCTGGAAGCACTGAGCACATACAAAGCACTGCTCATGGTACAGCTCTCCATTGCTGTTCACAATCTTCTCAGCAGGAGCAAAGCCTGCCCGACAACGCTCACAGATTGCATTTGCAAGAGCATTGGCCATATTGCTGTAAGAGAAGAAAAACAGACGATTTGTATGAAGCAATAAAACATATAAAAGTTTTGATTTATTTCCCAAAAAACTGTTAAAATTGTTTGTGCTATGTACATAACCCCTGTACAGCGCTACGGAATATGTTGGCACGTTACAAAAGGAGAATAATAATAATAATAATAAAAATAAAGGAGTATAGCATTATAAGGTTTTACCAGTTTTTGACAACGCTGTCTTATTGATCAGCACAAATCCAACATTAGATAATGGCAATATGAGTCATAATGTACAACAAAATGCTTTGCTAACTATGGCAGAAGGTAAGAAGCTCAACATAAAATTTCCACCATCAGCCAACTGCATTTCATCCTGGAAATAAATGATAAGAAATCCCCAAACATCTTTCTGACACTACAGGGTGGGTAACAAGAGATACTTCATGTTCCTCTATACTATGGCAGCGAATCATCATCATCGGTTAGAGGATACAAATATTGCAATACTTGGCGGAGTGGCCCTCAGGGAGTTTGCATGGGGTTGATGAAGTAGATAACTCAGAGCTGGGTAATCTAAAACAGTAAGGTGGGAGGCAAATGCAACCACTGTTTAAGGAAATATATAAGCAATACCTACAATGTGATAACTGTCTTTGTACACAAATAAAATAAACGGTTTCTATGATGCTGTATTTTAAAGGAATTTCTATAAAATAAATATTTGTGTCTTGAGACATTTTCCTACATTTAGAGCGATTTGGCGTAGCATTTTTGTAAAAGCAGGTTGGTCATACGTAACTTCACTGAACAGGTCATCAAGGAAATATGAAGACTCCCCCAAACCCCAAAAGAATATGACCATTGAAAGTGCTAAATATCAACATGGTTTTTATTTGATTCAAATTTTGCTAAATCATAAAAAAAAAAAAAAAAAAAAAACACACACTACCAGCAAAATGGTTGCAGCAGTGAAATCTGTTCTCACACTGCAACTTCATTAAGACAGACATGGAACTCAGAACATGTCTTAAGATTTAGAATTGTTTTTTGTTTTTTTCTGCAGGGACAAAAAACAAACAAAACAAATATTTATAAAACCTGATTAAATTGGGAAGAAATGCACAGACTATACGGTTGTAGGTTATTTAATTGGCTAAAATTGATGACTCATACAGCCCTATTACTGCTTACTGGCAAAATACACAAACACACAATATATATATATATATATATATATATATATATATATATATATATATATATATATATATAAATAAATAAATAGGAACACACAAAGAAAAAAAAAGTGTATTACTTTAAAACTATATTACTTTAATACACTATTTGTAAGGTCACAATATGGAGAGAACAGCTTGCCTGTAGCATGGATGCAAACTTTTTTTTATAAAACATACAACCAAATTTAAATGTGCTAATCCCACTGGTAATGAGCCAGGTACCAGCCTATGTTTGGCTGTGTTTTGGGCTTCAACACCACCTACACCAATCCTGTTGGCTGCCTACGAAACAGAATTCTGTATTTGAGTGGTTTGTTATATTGGTAGAGCCATCTAAAAAACTGATGCAACTGTATCATATAGTTGTGCTTGAACCGTAATGATCATCTTCAGCAGTTTATCTAACATTACACCTTCGTAAATGATCATTGTCTTCTACCAGGTATGACAACATTTATTTCTGAGTTTAAAAGATAAATATCTTAAAGGGTCTCCTGCAAAGGTCATTTTAATCCATTTATAAACGTTTTTTTTATTTTTTAAAGAAAATCAGTGTCTTGGTTGACTAAAATATCCAGCATTGAGGTATCCAGTAAGACACAGAAGTAAAATGTCGTTGAGATATAAAAATATTTACGCCTATATATAGAAGAGTGTAGGTGATTTAGCCTATCGATTAACCTCAACACAATATGGCAAACACTATACAATTGCATTGCTTGGAATATCTGACATTTTGGTACAGAATAAACATGATATTTTAAAAATAGAATATACATAAAATTATATTTTTATCGCTAAACTGCAAATCACACGCAGGTCATAGTGAATATATTCAACTAACTCTGCTCCCTTGTTACGACATAGTGGGAGATAAAATTAAGGTAGCCTTCAAATGAGAAAACAAGGTCATCACTGTATCATGGTCACATGTTCCCTACTTATGGCTCATCAAATATCCAACATGTCAACCTAATTTTTTTTTTCTCAAAACCATCATATTTTCAAAAAGCATACATAAGTTAATGCTCTGATTATAGGGATGAATGCTGAAACCTCCCAAAACAAATCCACTTACAATCTTGCATAGAAGTCACATATTTCTTTGTACACTTTGACATCACTGCGCCTTCGTTGCAAATTAGAAACTGGCTTTTCATCTTCTCCCCCACTTTCCTGGGGAGCGTAATTATCGACGACTTCCATGGGTGGCAATTCCCCATTCTCTGGAATATTTGGGTGGGTCCTGGACTGAAATTCCATGGTTTTGGCTGTTCCAGGAACTCTTTTATAAAAGTGGGGACTGAAGATCTTCAGCAAGGAAAACTAGAGCCGGGCTTGGCTAGGGAGAGGTCTGAGCTTCTTTAGCACACACTGCAATACAGCACTTCCAGACTGACACGGAGTAGCACTGGGATACATTACTGGGCTGCCCCGCACATTCCTCAGCACACAATCCAACTAAGGCTTGCAGTCAGGGACGTCACTAGTGATAGGTGGGACTCGGTTGCTTACTGATGTTGATGTTAAGAATTCCATTCCCTCCAGAGAGTGGAAACTTCACTGTGAAACTGCAGCCCAAAATGATTTACTGCTATGCTGCTGCAACAATGCTTCTTCTGGGGAATCATCCTGTTTTACATGGCACTAATATACTTTCTATTTTAGATTTTTGAACCTTACTGTGAGCAAGAACATGCCAAGCCTAAAACATGTTTTTAAATATCTAAGACAGTGGCACCCAAACTTATTTTAGATGGACCACTTAATAGTTTATGCTCCAACATATTCCGTAGTGCTATACATGGGTTATGATCAAGGCAAAAAACAATAGCAATATTAACACACTGCAAAGAATTGAGGGCCATGTCTTTGAGCTTAGAATCCAGTGCCCATATTTTTTCCTAAAGCACGTTGCAAGATTGTAAGTTTGCAAGTTTTCAATCTAAAAAGGTAAGCACATGAAAAGCACAACAACTGGAATGCTACAGCGTAACTGGGTTGTTAAATTAAAATGTATGAGAATTCAGTTAAGATCTTAGACACAGAAAAAGTCATTGAAATTACAGTGATTTAACCAACTGGGCATGCTCTCACACCACCATGTGTGTTTATAAGATACCAGGCAAGTGGGTAGATCCTGAAAAGCAATTTCTCCCAACATATAGCAAAAATCAAAGTGAATTACCTAACTTTAGACTTTCTTTTTTAAATAATGACAAATAAAATTTTATTTTCTCCCAAACTTGGAAAAAGTTACATGACCATATATGTATAAAACCCATCTAAAGTACCAATCCCTTCACTATAAAACCTTAAATTGTCTGTTCATTGTTAAACGGTCAGAAAAAGCCACTGCAATCTATGCACAGGTATCATCTTCAGTGGTAATAAACCAAGGCTTTACATAGGGAGGAGGAATTCCTGTTGCACATGCTCTTGAGATATACTTCTCATACACATTTTAAAGGTGTAATGTATTTTTTTGTAATATTATTATTATTATTATTATTATTATTATTATAGCACATATGTAATTCTTACCAAATCTGTCTGGCACTTATAAATTCTAACTGTCCCCATAATTATATGTTTTGCTTATCCTTACATTATTTTATTGTAGTAAGAATGATTGGCGATACATTAGAATTCATTTAACATTTCTGTTAAGCAAAACTAATCATTTATAAAAAGGTCCAGTGTCTACTGCAAGAGTTAAAAAGGGTTAGCAGTATTCTATAAAATCAGTTTAGAAGACTTATGGTAAGATAATGTATGTGCCATCTTTTCAAATGTCATAGAAACATGCAATATTTCACACATACACAATCCCTTATTTGACCTTTTTGTTAGTAAACTGGACCAAGTCTGAATGATATGGGACCGTGGTCTAGAAGTTCTGACCGACAGCTAAATACATTAAAGGATTTTTTTCTATATAGATATATATGTGTTAACAGCTTTTAAGATTTAGTTTAAACATCGAGCCCTGAAGAAGCACAAGATAAGAAAGAAGAGACAACACAAACAGTCTGTGCTGCACAATAAGGCACTATGGCCCAGATTAAGGTTTCAGACTTGAGGCAGTGAAAGGGTTATGAGGAACTGAAGTCCATCCTTCCAGTGTAATATAATGTGACAGGAGGAGGGAGAGCAGAAAGTGTATATGATTGCCTAACACCACAAGCGGCCTGCCCCGTGGAAATCCTTGTACATGTCTGCCGATCCTTATAGGGTTGTATCCTGTGTCTGACACCAGACTCTCTGGCCCTGGACCACATACTTATTATAGCTATGACTGCACACAAACTTCACCTTATGCCCCAACCTTTATTAGCAATGGGGGAAGGGAGAACATACCACTTTGTACCACTGTACTTTGTATGTATGTAGAGTAAATATGGTCACACAACAGGGCCCATCCAGGCCACTCAAACTCTTATTTTGCAACTGCTCGTCTGCAGCTTTGTGAGCATCAGCAGAAGAAAGCCATTACACAGTCTGCCCGTTCGCTACTAATATATTGTATCCCATTCCAGCAAGAAACAGGATCATTGTCATTCCTGCTAAAATGTTACAGGGCGAGTAGCTAGACATGGGCAAGATCCAAACATACAGAAACTGAATGTGTTTCTGGGCTAGGATGGTAATGTATAAGTGCATTAGAAGGGTTTGTTTGACTGAATAGATGCTGCCCTAGGCTATGTATACTACATTAAAAATAGTTTTTATTCTTTTGTAACTTTCTAAAAGTTGTGCCCATTGCCAATTCTTCAAAAGCATCTCAGCATAAACAGCGGTCACATACTCTCCCCCCCCCCCCCCCCCCCCAAAAAAAAAAAAAAATTATATATATATATATATATATATATATATATATATATATATATATATATATATATATATATATATATATATATATATATATATATATATATATATATATATATATATAAAATATTTGTTGTTTTTTTTATTTTTTTTTAAATAAAAAATATCTTGAAATCCCTCTAATGATTATGTTGACACCACCAGGGGGAGTCTTACACTGATCGCCCCCCCCCCCTCCCCAATCAGCTTGCAGCATCAGGGGAGCAATATAAACCCTCTATTTACCTGCTGTTGCTTGCTCCGCCAATCTCCTTGCAGCTTCCGGTCATAAGCAATACATAGCACAGATCAGTAATACACTACATATGCCAGGCTTCTTTGCACCACGAACAGGAACCCAGAGTCAATTGAAAAGTTTCAGCTAACCAGATTGGGCATATCAAATCATTTTAAAATGTTATGCTAAATTAACCTGTGTTTGGAGGGTTTTTGCGGACTTCAAATGTAAGTGTTTTAAATGTTTATTCTGGGATTTTTTCATGAAAAAAATGTTTGAATACACTACTATTTCTCCTCTATTATTATCATCGTTTATGCATTCATAATCCAGCAAACTTTCCCTTTAAGTATCTGCTTACAGTGACTGAACAAAAATCTTCTTTCCATGCTGCTTCAAGCAATATAAACTGAACCTTGCTGAGAGGGCAAACATACAGTTTGCTGAACATACACACTCCTGCAGCAAAGTTGTCAAACAGTAAGCTATACTGACTAGTGCTACACATGTAAATGCACATAGTCTCAATATATTATAAAAAGGTCAGGAAATCTTGCAACAGGGCGTTTTTCCATTGTTGAGGTTTGGGTGTTTCCACAGCAATACCCTTTTGGCTAACTTGTGGCAAGGGGTATATATTAATAGACCATTATATGAAAGCAGTACTAAAGAGGGGGCCTGACAAAATCAGGAAATCTGAAAGGTTATAAACGGACGGCTTACACAGTAGTCACAGGTCCATGCGAGTTTGATCCTTTCATCAGTGGAGGACAGAAAGTGACGTTTTTTTTCTCCAAATAATAACTAAAAACATAAAAATACACAAGCAGAGACAACTATAGCAGTCCAAAAAAACTAAATCAAAGTATGCACCAGCTTAAGTAAACAAGCGAAGTACAGCTATACCTCGTTGAACGGTGTAGATAGGTTCCAGGCAATAGGAGTGTTAAGAGAAACAGGGCCAAACGGGGCAGTTCAATATGGGGAAGATAGGGATAGGGGAACTCATGAAAAAACATTAATTTCAATAGAAATGTAAAAAGGTTTTAGCTTTATATGAACTTCAAAGAAACAGCAAACATAACACTAACACAAACTGAACATTAGCAGAAATATAAACTTAAAAATGATTGATGTTGAAGCTTCTGGGTCATCCTGGATTTGGTTTTCTTTGGAGGAAAAGAAACCGTATTATAGCGAATCAGAGGGTTAAAAGGGGTCCGGTTGGCAAAAACAGCGTTATAGCAGGTTTAGCATTAAAAGAGGTCTGGCAGGAAAAACATCTCTATAGTGAATTAGCTCTAAACGGGGTATGCCTGTATGATACTGTATGCACATAAAAGATGAAGAACTACTATATAAGTAGTATTTGAGGAGAATGGTGATGCTGAACATACATCTCAACAACTCCATATAACACATCGGCATCCTATGCCTGTTCAACATGTAGATATTTTGTCATTATGAATTGCACCACCATAACTAACCATGGAACAGGATTAAAGGAACAAGGAGTGACTTTGTGCTCTAAATAAGACACACTCGCAGTGGAGGTTCCAAATATGACATACGTTAAAATACACAGGTACCAAGTAATTTAGCAATTGGATTTTATTTAAAAAAGTTGCATGTTCTCAAAGTAAACACATTGAAGTTTGTAATTTTTATCTGTCAATCCCTCAACCAGAAATTGGTGATTATATCATTACCCTGCACGCACTCACTCTAGTCAATATCAGATGACTTTAGACTGAAAACCACGCAGACAGACACCCAGTGGGGAATTAACAGTTTGTAACAACTAAAATAAGAGAACACACAAATTCAATAAAGTTTGATTCCTTAAAATATAAAAATGATACCAATCACCACTATATAAAAAGTGATGGAAAAATCTCATGTGCTTTATTCCTAAATATTTCTTATATAATTTTATGTACTTTGGTCCAGTGTTGAAGAAGATTATTTTGTAACACAGGTCAAGCAACAAGTACCCTTGGCTTAAAAAAAAAAAAAAAAAAATGAAAAAAAAAAAAAAGGGGTTGTACGGGATTTTTTTCTTACATGCCACCGCAAGATCAGATAATACACTGCAAAAATGTAAAAAACCCCAATCCTTTGAGCAAAAGTAAAATTACTTATGGTTAGACAAGTTAATAAGTCACAAGGGGTAGTTCAGTGGCAGAAGTATATAGACATGAGAGAGCAGGTGGTTATTACCACAATATACATGAAAGCTGCTGTGCCGCAGGCCTTGCCAATAATGATTATATGTAATGTAATATGTGAAGACATGTGATTAGCCAGCTCTATGGTTACACTAAGCACAAGTAGGGACAGGGCATGACACGGCTTGATGGTCTGGGACCCCTGTCAGACAATTGTTGGTCTCAGTCACATACACTGTGTAACATGGAGCGGAAGCAGACTGCTTACACAGTATGCCGTATACACAGACCTCACATATGCAAAACCTTGAGGCTACAGGAAAACCCCACGGGTAAAAAATCTTCAGATGACAAAGGATGTGACGCAGATATGAGGTGGGTTCATTTTCTTTCACTTGCTGTCTTCTAGATTTTGACGGTTAGAGGCATGTGCACCGAAAATTGAAATGGAGAATGAAGTCACAAATTTACTATTGTGCATTTAAAGCAATAGCAATGGTCCCAATTATTGCAGAAATCAAAAGTTCTTATTTAAATATAAATGCAGATTGTTATTAACAAGAATGAGTGAAAGTGTTTGATACTCAAGTCAATTAATAGCCCTAGATTATGAAAGTTAGAGAGAGAAAAAATATATTTTCTGTATTTCTGTATGTACTTTTAAAAATTCTAATGTTAGAGCTCAAATATCTAAAAAAAAAAAAAAAATACAATAAAAAAAAAAAAATAACACTTACAGATATAACTAATTGCAACTGGTTTTCAACTTAAAAAATAATAAAATAAAAGGGCTTTTTAATCCATAATTTTTCATACAATGAGTTTTATAAAGGCCAGGACCTTGTGAAATGTTTTAGCTGTATCAGGTTAATCCATGAGAAGGGGGAAGTATATAAATTTGTCCATACAGATTAAAAATTATCAGCCTTATTAAATTGTGATTTGGCCAATTGAATAGGGCTCTATATAAGCACAGAGCATATTTGTTTTACAGAAGAAGTTTTTATTTCGTAAACTTGTATCCAAAAGCAAGGTCTTCACTAACTAAAAACTTCTGTAAAAAAAAAATATATATATATGCTCTGTGCTTATATAGAGCCCTTTTCAATTGGCCGAATCGCAATTTAATAAGGCTGAATATTTTAACCATTACATTTACTTTGAAAGAAAAATCAGTGATGCAATGTTTAACACCGGATTTCAAAAAAATAAAATAAAAAAAATTGCATGATCGCAAATGTTTGGCTTCCTTAAGAATTTTACCCCCTAAAAGGGGGCTGGCTAAAACCTCAGAGCAGTCAGGTTTATTTTGAATCAGATTTTGGTGTATCAGGGATTTCTCTGGCTCATCACAAATTAATACACTTTATCAAAAATATAAATCCGTATATAAATTGAGGGAAAGGAGTGTGGGGTTTATTAAGAAAATGCTTTTTATCTCATTGAGCTTAGAAGCAGGGTTTATACTCCATGTGTACAATCTCAGGAAGTCCTTTACCAATAATGACATTGCAATTTTGGTCAGTCTAATCAGCACTAGGGTACCCTGGTGGTCCATTGGTTAGGAACTGGTGTTTACACCACTGTGACCTGGGGTTACACCACCCTGAAAGCCAAGCAGGGTTGGGTATGGTCAGTATTTGGAAGGGAGATCACCTAGAAATACCAGGAGCTGTATGCTGCGGACCACTGGAGAAGGAACTGGCAACCTACGCCAGTATCTCTGCCATGAAAACCAAGTGGATCAGCATGACCATGGAGATAAGGATGTGTCTGGTGTGAGGTCATGGAGAGTTCGAAACAACTGGACAAGAGGGGAAAAAACAAAAAAAAACAGCACTAGCTGATTACTTTGGATGTGATACTCTGATGCTATAACTGAATACCTACTAAAGTCAACTTAATTATGAAACAAGGCTTTTTATTATAAACACGTCCGGTAGAATTCACTGTGACAGTCACTAAGAAGAAGGTCATGTTGCTTTACCTCGCATACTTTTACAAAATAAGTATGCAGTAATAGGGGCCAATGAGCCTTATTCCTGGCATAGGGCATCCCAACCTGAGTGCCAAACACGGTGCAGAGGTGCTGCAATCACTGCCTCAGATGGTCCAGTTGCTTTAACCTGGGCTCTGTCCTGTGTACCGAGAACCTTCAAGAACTACACTAACTACCCCATCTCTAGGCTACTGGAAAGGCAAGAAACACAAATAAAGCTATATGAAGGTTCTCCCCATTTCAAGCTGGTGTGTTCATCCATGGCATATGCAGATTATATACCAAATAATGAGATTTCTATATACTTTTTTTTTGCAAAGACCCCTAAGAATTTCACTCAATAACTGGATTTTTTAAAAATTTTTAGAAAGACCAATTCATTTTTTCTTTATTAACCCATTCTCAAAATGAGATCATATGTCAATCTATCAATGCCATCCAACAATTATTACCATTAAGCAAACACTAAAAGGAAACCATGACAGGGAGAGACCGTCCTATGTCAAGAATGATTAAGAGCAGACTCACACAGCCAGCCCACTCAATATCCTGTTTTCTAGAGAGTGATAAGGCAGCAGTTTATTATACAGTTGTGACTAATATTCTTATTCTTCATGAAACAATTTACAGGCATAAACTGGGTAAAATGTACTGTTAAACGCAACCACAGAAAAAGTCCCCAATCATCAATATGAGAGAGAAGAGCTAAAATATAGGTTTATACATACATAAACCTCCAATAAATATATAAAAAAATAAAAAAATAAGCACTAGTAGTTTGTGCTTTTATAAGATTACTATCAAAACCAATATACATATTTTTCAGCCCTTCAGTATATATAAAGATTACAATCTCCTTATGGAAAATAAAACAGAAATTCTTCTGCCCTGTGTCAGCATGCTTTGGGAGTGGTTAACGCGGTAGCATGGGAAAGTTCATTATTTGTACAACATAAAGGCTTTAAAGCAGAAAAGAACCAAAAACGCATCAAGCCTGCCCATTCTATTTACCTGAAAGTGTTACTGCATTAGGCTTCAGGATAGCCCATTTCATGGCTTGACACATCCCAGGAGTCAGGGCTCTGAAAACATTATTGAGAGATAGAGATACACACACACACACAATTAAAATTGTAAGGCTGGCAATGCTGTTTGCCACACAATGTGAGGCTTTTGCTCCTCTGAGCTCCTTTGACCCTCATTGCAAGCCTCTCCCCCATGTACTTTAACTTTCCTGCTTTGCACTGATCACATTCGGCGCTCATTGCGCGCCTTTCCTCCCGCCTACTGTACGGGCCGCTCATTGCAGGTTTGGTTAACCAGCAAGTTTTTTGCTTGGGAATGCCATGTGTCTCTTTCCACCATGTCCCGCCTATTCCTTCCATGTGTCCTGCGTGCCTGGTGTCATTGGTCTAAATGTTACTGTCTTTGCCGTCGTGTATTTTCTAAGTCCCTCGTTTTCATGCAGTTTCAGAATTTTTTTAATGTTTTTCGTCTGCCATTTTTTTCCTAGCTTAGCCGATTTTGGATTGATGAAAAACCCCTAATACTGCTCAAAAATCACTTGCATCCTCACTCCCAGGCTTCCTGGCTCTCCCCCTGTGCTGTGTGCGAGTGTGTTATTATATTTGTTATTTTTGTATTTTATTATTTAGGCTTTTTAGAGTTACATGCTTGGCACTCTGTTGCGCCCCTCACAATGCAGCCTAACTCCTGCGTGCTTCAATGGCTTGCCTTGCTTCGCAGATGAGCGCCTTCTGTGCTCATCCAGCCTAAGTCCTGCGCCGTACATGGCTCGCCTTGCGAGGTCACAACTGCGTAACCAACACAACTAATTTATATATATATATATATATATATATATATTTTCCACTAAGTTTATTAAATAATTTGATATATTATAAAGGTTTTAATCATATCACCTTGGCTCCTTCTGAGCTTCAAGATATACATATTCAGGTCAAGTGTTCCATTCTAAGTTTTGGTTTTCAGAACATGCACTATTTAGGTCTCCTTCATTTGAATGGTTTCTATTTTGAACACAGTAAAAAACTGTAAATACAAATCAAATCAGGAGTGAGAGAAGAAAAATCTTGGTGGGGGGATACCAGGCAGTGCTCCATCTACAGCCCACTGGAAAGCAAATTCACACATCCTCCTAGTGGACAAAGTCAAGTGGTACCTGTGCCCAAAACATGGCGTCACATGTCAGTGGAACCTCTTCTACCATACACTGCTAATTGGACTTATACATAGCCAGACTGGTTGATGAAGAGGTCCCTGGAGTGGCCCTGGAACACTCAGCGCAAAAATAGAAAATGTGGGGGTGGAGAAATAAAGTCAAAACTGCAGGAAAATTCCCCTTTTTTACAGAATGGACAAGTGGCTGGGGAGTGTGTGACATTAGCCGGGTACTCTCTCATGCTCCCGTCTGCTGGTAGGACACTTCTCAACATGGTAATTTGGACAGAAAACTCTAGTAAAAATAGACTAGGCATCTATAGTGTAGTATCTATGTTTCCGGTAAAGGTCCACTGTGGTCATTTTTTGTCTACATGTTATTCAGAGTAACTACATTTGCTAAAAGTTTTTTAGAAAAAAAAACAAAAAAAAACAGCCTTTTATTTTTTTCACTTTTATATGCAATTATTCTTTACAGTAGGCTGACATTTGCATTACAAAGCCTGCTTCTGGCAAGTTCTGTTTCAATGGGGTCATAAGCTTTGCATTTGTGTCAATATCAGCACGGCCTCATTCCTATTGTGCAGAGACAGCTTCCTCATTGCATTCACAATGTACTCCTATTTCTGGAAGTAGATCACTGGAAACTAGAATGGTCCTCAGCAGTGTAAATGCATAAAAAGTAATTAGAGGCTGTATTATTGATTATAAGAACATATTCTTTAAATTAAGGCCTTCAAAAGAATATATTGTAACTATATCACCTCTTCCAATGCAACCCAACATGATACTGGCTTTTTCTGCAGCTTTGTTTCTAGCAGTGACAAGTTATTGCTATAAATAAAAAATAATAAATATATAACATGTAATACTCATATAAATGGTAGATAACATTTTACAACTATACTTTCAAAATGAAAAATGTATTGTGACTAAGCACAGATATGCTAGATTGGTTATGGCCTGTCCTTAGGGCTGTGTCAGTGTGATATACCAATGAATGTATCATTACAGAGGAACTATTTTCTAAGGGCCGAGTACTTGTGGCCACCTGTTTTCAGGTGTGTGCATCTCGCTTTTTATAGAGTAAATCCACATGTAAATCTATTGATCACTGTTACTAAGGAGAGCAGCAAAGGGTCAATGTAGGGAGCAAGGAGGCGGAAACATTTGGGGTTACAGTCAAAAAAGCTACAGGAGATTCCTTCTAGGAAATGGTATAAGTGATCATACAATATGGCACAAAAATGCTGCCTATTTTCAGGTACACGCCTCAGCACACAGGCAAGTCACGGCAGTGGCACGTTTGTTTATATGCACACTGCCAGCGCTCTGCTGCCCCAAACACAAACAGGTTAATTTTTAACTAACCACATAAACTTATTTATACTATCCACAAGAACCAAGTGCTTTTAACAGTCTTCAAGCAATACAATTTACTTAAAAACAGACATGTACTGTGCCTTAAGAAGCATAGATAAAATAACCAGTGCAGTAGAATCCCAGTTATCCGGCACTCAACTAAACGGGACTCTCAAGCAACCGGCACTGGCATCAATTCCCCATTTTTCAAAAAACTCCGGCAGTTCAAGACTGAAAAAAATAAATAAATAAATAAAAAGCTAAACTTTTTAGGGCTCGAAAAAAAAAATTGTTAGCCTTTTTTTTTTCTTTTCTTTTTTCGGGCCCTAAATGGCCCAGTTTAGGTGCTTATGCCTTTTTAAAAAAGGCATTTTGAGGGGTCTTGTGGGGTTTTCGGGTCGTTTAGACCCTTAAAAATCGTGGACTCCTGATTAACTTTCAACTGCAGTTATCCAGCAAACAGGTGCCGGATAACGGGGTTTTGACTGTATATTGATTGAGGTTAGAGATACAGCAATGTGTTCGTTCTCCAACAAGGGGTTAAATAAAGAATGTGGGCAACTCTATGCAGTCCAGTCTGGACAAAATACAGATAAGCTTCATGAATAAAGAAAAAACTAAATTACATAGGTCTGAACAGCTAAAATCGCATTTCAACATTTTCTTGAAGAAAAAAAAAACAACAAAAAAAAACATAGAAGCGTTTCAGCAACAACATTACAAATCCTACGGCAGTCACCATAACACAGTCATTAATGCAACCAACACCACTTGGTAGAGGGCACACAGACAGGATTAGGATGCTTTACAAATGTCAATTTCTGCTGAACTGGGAGGTTGCACCACAACATTGTAAACAGTTCCCCAACAAGGGAATGGTTAGCATTTGAAAAGAGGAAGTAAACATGCATTTGCAGCTGCTTGGAGTTTTAAGACAACAATTCGTAAGAGATTCAAGATTTCAATCAACTGTTTGATATTTTACGGAGATATGCTTCAAGTTAAGTAATAAAATGTATGGATATAGGATGCGAAGATCCCCTCCACCATGTTTTTAAGACCATACCAACTGTACTCATAGCAAACATAAAATCTCCACGCCCTCCAAAAGTTACTGCAAGTGCCTTTTTCACTTGTGTTACAGTAAAACAGAATTAAACATAGATTAAAAAAATAAATAAATAAATAAAAAAAAACTTTCAGTGGATAGCATCTTGTTGAATTAATAATATACTAACAGGATCTGCAAGTTTCCAGCTGCCAACATAATAAGACAGAAAACAAATGTGAGAGCCGACAGTACAAGCAGACAGCAGAGTTTACTTTTCCACTTGCCTTGTGTAAACTTGTAGTAGAAACCTATCATAAAGCAAATTCATGTTACAGGGTCTGGATTTGGGAAGGGTAATATAAATGGCCTGAGTCTTGTTCTGATAGGCTGACGGTCTATCTAGAGAAGTTAGCCAGTATCCCACATCAGTGCTTTATACATATTATATCTACGTCAGTATAGGTGTGTCTAAGTGGAAGAGTCACCTTGAGTAACCAATCTATACGGATGAGAAATCAAATATAATACTGGTTTATAAGATACAAACTGTAACAAAAACGTATATTTAGATTTGGTGGCGTCTCTTGCCAGGACGTTGTACGTCACTTATCTTCCCATCTTGATATATCTGCATGAGTTACTATAAAATAGTCTATGCAAAACAACTTCATATTTACTTTTTCACAAAAGTCTCATGCAAGATAACACAAAATTACAGAATACAAAATTGCCAGTTCTAATATACACCAGTTGTATATAACATTTTACAGCCAGTAACTATGTGCAATGGTTATAAATCTAGCAATGAAAATACATTTACAGCATTTCAAATACAACCTTTTAAAAATACGGTTTTGAATTTTAAACTGCGGAATCATCATTAAAAAAAAAAAGTGAGAAAACTACATAGAACCGGCCATGAAATATATAAAATCACTAAATATGTTAAGATAGAGGACTATGAGAAATTAAGCTCAGTACAAAGAGTGAATGGAGTCGCTCAGTCGTGTCCGATTTTCCATGACCTCATGGACAACACAACATGCTGATCCACTTCGTTTTCATGGCAGAGATACTGGAGTGGGTTGCCAGTTCCTTCTCCAGAGGGCCACAGCATACAGCTCCTAGTATTCCCAGGTGGTCTCCCATCCAAGTACTGACCAGTGTGTGGCCTCAAACCCAGGATGCTAATCACTGGGCCACCAGGGAACAAAGAGTAGAACAGTCTTAAATCAGCAACACTTCTTTCACACATACAATTAGCATTCAGTCTCCTAGGTAAGGAATCCTTGTTGCTGCCCAGAGGAGGTCACAAGTAGTTCTACTGCATTCTTCGGACTAAAGCCCCTTCAATCAGCACGAGATAGGAGAATAAACAGGATCTAACATGCACCAGGATATCAACACACGAAGGGGATGGAGCAAGAGACGCAAAGAGGCCAGAGATACAGAGCATTCCTAACTTCCCACTAACACCACAGTGCTGGCCATTCAGTGCTTGTGTACATGTGTATATGTATGTGTGCAAGCATGTGCACATAGATGTAACACATTCTATACCCCTTCTGGATATCTACCTGGTAGTGGTAAAGCAGATTGTAAACCTCAATGAAGCTGTGAGCTATACAATTATGGACAGAGGTAAAAACAAAACCGCAGCCACTGGAGAAGCAGCTGCCAACAGGATCTTTGGCAAGAAACCCTTATGGATAAGCACAACCAGATACATAAAGGTTGTGCCTGGTGTGCTGCTGTCCATAGGGTCATTGAGAACTAAACAAAAATACCAAGAAAGAGAGATACACATGCAGCTTGAATGAAAAAGACCCAACATGTAGATCAAGTGCAAGAACAGTTTACAGTAAAACACTAGAAAATGCAAAGCTGTTAACATGTTTCTAAAATTTGCGTTAAGTGCAATTACACTGGAGTTCAAAATCGTACATATTTGCTAAAATGAGTATAAAATATAGGAGCCAGCCAAGATCGCGAGGAGCCAGTCGCACTACGTTTAGGAGCCAGGGAAAGAACTATATATATTTATAATAATTAAACAGACAGGACCAGTAGTAAAATGTTATAAGCCGTAGCTTCCTAAATTTGTCAAGCCCTGCCATAGTGGGTGACATATGGAAGATCTACATTTCTAAATTGAACATCGCCACAAAGAAGAAGGAAGGGACAGAACGTATGGTGATTATGTGCTCACCTCAGTTTGTCGTCATGTAGCCCATTGAGTCCCAGGCTCTCAGGTCGCTCCTTTCGTCTCCTGTACAGATCTGACTGTGATAACGCTTTGAGCTGTAATGCGTTCATATCTCTTCTTACACAAAAATGCTGTTGTATCTATAGAGAATGTGAGCTGCCAAGTAGCCTGCAGAGACAGCACCGTGCGCCTGCACACCTGCAGCAGGACAGAGCCGAGCCAGAAGCACTCACAGCTTCCTGTTCTCACTGATACACACCCACCCAGCAAGGCCACTCCGGTATGTGCTCCGTATCACAGGCTCACACACCTTTGGGACGGCCCAGGAAAACTATTTGTAAAGAGGCGGGTCCTCTGTGCCTTTTGTCCTCTAGCTCGGAGCACATAATCACATATTGTTGTGTAAGTCACCCACACAGCACAATGACAACTAGTCAGAGGGCTGTATGACAGACAGACTGCTACCAGGACTTCACACTGCACACAAACCCTGTCTCTTTAAATGTACTGATGGGCCCTCTGACACCAGGATGTTGCTATACAAATAATCCCCTTGGTAAGAGGCCTCTGCAGGGAGCCGTGTCCAAATGTCTGGATGCTACCTATATCATCCATTGCAGCAGTGATATGTGCATGGTGCTCATTGCCAAGGAGGAGTGGTTTCCAGTACTTCCAATAACTAAATACACAGCACATTTATGGATGTTATCAATTAAAAAGCAAAATAAAGACGATGGACCCCACAAAGCCTGTAAATGTAAATAAGTCGATCAGTCGTGTCCAACTCTCTGTGACCTCATGGACAACACACCATGCTGATCCACTTGGTTTTCATGGCAGATATACTAGATTGGGTTGCCAGTTCCTTCTCCAGTGGGCCACCGCTTACAGCTCCTGGTATTCCAAGTGGTCCCCCATTCAAGTACTGACCAGGGTGACCTCTTGGTTCCCTGGCTGGATTTGAACCCAGTATGCTGGGGTGAAAGCACCTGCATCCTAACCACTGCGCCACCAGGGAACCCACAGCCTACACACTACTAAAAAAGCAGCAAGTTGTCTACTTTGCACGCAATTGATTGAGCCATTGCCATCTCCTAACCAAACTTCTGCATTATAAATCTAGGTCTTAATACTGCAGTATTATAATTATTTATATGATTTATTTTTTTAAAGTGATACTTTTTTATTGGATAACCATTATATTTTAGAGTGATGAGCTTTCGAGAGATGCACTTCTCTGCATCAAGTCAGAAGCAATACTAGTCAGTATTAAAGACAATTAAAAGACATCCTACCTGTAAGGCTTCCATTAAAGATTTTCTTATCTGTAATGTGAAGCATGGTATTGTAGACATCTATCTGCAGTCGTGGTTCTAAAAAACTATGTTTGATGGTCCACTTGGTTATGGTCTTGGTGGAATATTTGAGAGCCTTTGCCGAGTTTTCGGTCTGCTGTTTATACTAGAATACACACAATAAGTGCTTTGTAGTCATTAAACAAACGTTTTAAATACTTGCATTTTATTATATCAAGGTTTTGTAATTCACGGATAACCTTAATGAAGCTAATGGACTACTGCAGAGATGGGTAAAAAAGGTACTGCTTGCAATACATAGGGAAACGGACTATCATATAGCAGTATGCGAAAACAAAAGGCTCCTAAATTAAGTATGCTTTTGGTTATGCTCTTGTAGATACATAAGACCACTTCCACTGGAAGGCTGTTCCACCGATCTTTTCTATAAAGTAGTACTTTCTTACAGGAAGGGTAGGAGGAGTAGATAAGTGGAACAACCTTACAACAAAGTGGTAGAGCCAAACAGTTAAGGAATGTAAGCATACCCGAGATATTCATAAGGCTATTTTGGTACTTAATCAAGCCAAACATGTCGGTGGATAGAATGAGGAGACCACAGTAGCATTTATTTTTTTATCTTATTTGCTGACAAATCTAAAATTCTACATATAGCGAAGCCACAATGTGGGAAAAGGGCGATAGGAATGGGAGAATCCTCTGGCTATTGTCATGTAAGTGCCTAGTACACACAGATTAAAAGGTGTGCGCGTCTAATCCATAGCCAGGGGCATATTTAGACTTTATGTTGCCCTAGGCCCAATAAGTAAATGGCTCTCTGTACCACAGACAAGCCAAGAAACCATGTAAAGTACTACATTACGCTGTTAAAGCAGATATAGCGAAACTGTATAAGACAAAACAAAAAAAGAAGGACCAAGTTATAGAAAATCAATATACATAAGTGCTTCATGGGCATCAGTGCAGCATATTTTAAGAACATAATTAAGAAGAAGAGAAGGCAAACTGTATTAGGGGTCATTTGGTTACAAACCTTCCTTGCTCATCAATTTGAAAGAAAAATAATCATCCTCTTGCTTAAAGTATTAAAGCAGTGCGAGTCAGTGCAGCAAGCTCCATGCAAATGGACTTGTGGCAACTATAAACAGGTCCTCCTCTGCTTTCTACATGTAAATGGCATCGCTCAGTCGTGTCCAACTCTCTGTGACTTTATGGACAACACACCATCTTGGTTTTCATGGCAGTGGGTTGCCAGTTCCTTCTCCAGTGGGCCACAGCATACAGCTCCTGCTATTCCCAGGTGGTCTCCCATCCAAGTACTTGCCAGTGTGACCTCTTTGTTTCCTGGCTGGATTCGAACCCAGGATGCTGTGGTGATAGCACCTGCATCCTAACCACTGGGCCACCAGCAAACCCTCTACAGGCATACTAACCCGAGTATGCATTTAGGATCTCCCTGAATATCTGAGTGCCCAGAGTATCATAAAAGTATTGTGTAGGGTATAGGGTCACCTTAGGTTTTGGATCATGTCACACATTTTCGATAATGCACTTAAAAAAAAAAAAAAGCAAATTTTAAAACACTAAAATGTATTTTTTCCCACCAGAAATTTATACTAATGTGGTTTCAAAAGCAGTTTATATTGGAATTAAAGTAAAGTTTAAACCTGCTCTTTTAAAACAGGGCTTTACTTATTACACATTTATTTCTATGTAAAAAATGTTAGGTGGGCTCCCAACTAATCTGGCTGGCTCCTAAATTACAGATTACATTTGCAAACCTGTTTTAAAATGCATGATAGTAAATCTTTAACTTCAGTTTTCCTTTAAAAAGTAATACACTGGAGGATCTTAAAGTGGTAGAAATTTAAAATTATAGGGTACGATTACCTTATTTAGATGTTATTTAAAATGTTTATTTTTTACCAGTAAACCAACAAGGAAGTTGGCCATTTTGAGTGTCTGTCAGAATTTTTGATCCATCCCCCAAAATAGATAATGTAATCTTTCGTTTATGAGAGATCATTGCCATTCATTCATGATTAGCCATGGGCATGGGGGGCGGGGCACAATGACGTTTTTAGGTGAGATGCAGTGTGCACAGTACTGGTTCCACTCTTTACACCTGGGGTTCATCAGTCATGGTCTAGCAAGCTGGAACAGTCACAGTGAGGCCCTCAAGGGCACCCCGACCCTCGCGCTCAGCTGTATAGTGCGCCGTCATCAGCCGTCATCAACTGCGCTCTGCAAGGCAAGCAGGGTCTGTTTCTCATGTGCGAAGTTCGTGGTGCCAGATTAAGCACTTCTGCCTGGACTGACCCCTATATCATGCACCCCTTAACTATACCACACAAGGGGGGCGGCTCACACCGCACCACACAAGGGGGGCGGCTCACACCGCACCACACAAGGGGGGCGGCTCACACCGCACCACACAAGGGGGGCGGCTCACACCGCACCACACAAGGGGGGCGGCTCACACCGCACCACACAAGGGGGGCGGCTCACACCGCACCACACAAGGGGGGCGGCTCACACCGCACCACACAAGGGGGGCGGCTCACACCGCACCACACAAGGGGGGCGGCTCACACCGCACCACAAAAGGGGGGCGGCTCACACCGCACCAGGCTGGAGTGCTGTGTGAGCTGCCCCTGTCTGGTGCCCATAATCCGGCTATTTCTCACTGGGCAGCTGAGATTCTGTGATTTGTTATATATCCTGTCTGGTATAGTTTAGGGGTGCATGATATAGGGGTCCAGGCAGAAGTGTTTAAGCTGGCACCCCGCCCTGATGACGGGGTGCTATTAAACTCCGCGCAAAGGACGTGCCACCGCCCTCAAGTCATAGGTGTTATACTGGGGTCTCCAACTTGGTCCTCGAGGGCTGCACCCAGGCCTGGATTTGTGGATATCCTTGCTGCAAGCAGTTGAGAATATTGCTTCTTCAGTCATCCTGATTGACTCACCTGCGCACAAAGGAAATCCTCAAATCCATGCCCGGGTGCGGCACTCCAGGATCGAGTTTGGAGACATCGGTCCTAGATGGATCTCCTGACAAGAGCTGCATCTGCCCGGGTTTGAAATAAGAGTTTATCTTCTCTTAGGCTGGCTGCCAACCAAGGCTAACAATCTCAGCCTACAGTCATTACCTACTCATTGAGCATGCCTAGTCTCGTTCTGTGAAGGCGCCAATGCCAATGATCTCTCGTTAACATGTCACCATGTTGCATGGATTCAACTGAAACATGTCTCATGAAATACTTCTATGCTATCTTTTCCAACATAAATATTGGAATATACACTCAACCCTTATCTGATCTAGCTTTGGTAGAGGTTGCAGTGCTCATATATGCAGCTCTATCCAAAGGGCTAGGGCGGTCTAGCCTATTGTACGCCATGTACATCTTGTACTCCAAGTAAACAATGCAACATGAAAGGGTATGTCCATATGGAACTCTGTATATACACCAGAAGACTGCCAACACTAGATAAATATCTTACAAATATGCAAACCGTGTATGACTGCCACATAATGCATGCAGTACATCTTTTGTAAACAATATGTCCATATAGGTCTTGGCCCAACACCCAGTTTACAATTATTCCTCAGACAATTACACATATTTATCTCTTTCTTGTAAATCTGCCAAAGGGACATATACCATAAACAAAAAATATTAAAAAGAAGAACAATAGCAATGTATCAGAATAATGAAGGCCTGTCAACAAAAAAGGACACAAACAAGAGCACAAAATATTTAGACCGTTTTCTAGTGTCTGAACATCAAGTAATAATAATAGTTACTTACAGACATGGCGACCATCCCCCACAATAACAGCTACATATATGTTAGTCATAAAAGCATCCTCAATTTAGGTGCCTTGCTTCATGGAGTATGTCAACTTGCACGGCTAGTCTGCCTGTATCTTGAGGGGGAAGGATACCATAGTGAGGCTGACCCTTCTACCGAGTTATAACTTCAAGTGGCTAGGTGAAGTAAGACTCTTTCAAATGAAAGAAAGGTTTTCTAAACCTGTTAGAGTCACTTTAATGACAGCAGACATATTTCCTTTGCTTCTGTCACCCCAGCATGAAATTGATTTACTTCCAAAATGCATAAAAAAACTGGATATATATTATACTGGCAATTATTCTCTACAGCAAATCATTTCTGAAATATTTAGGATAGCTTTTGCAGCTCCAGTACATCTCAGAGTACTTGATAAGGGTTGATGGGGGTCTAACTACCACATAACATTGCAGGTCTTTAATTTGCTTACTACAGAGATAGCCAAGCAGACTGTAATCCTAATTATACATCAAATCAACCAACATATTTTTTTTTACATTATTTTTGTCAAGTTCTTCATAAGAGCACACTTTAACCTGGTATTATATTACTCTACAGTGCATGATAATATATATATATATATATATATATATATATATATATATATATATATATATATATATATATATATATATATATATATATATATATATATATATATATATATATATATATATATATATATATATATATATATATATATATATATATATATTTGGGCATAGTAAGTCCCAGTACATGTCCCTGCTCCTGTAATAGATACCAGTGTAATGGTCAGTGGAGGACCCACCACACACTGAATGCTATGCGGTAAAAAGAAACTTTCAATCCCAATCAGTTTTAGAATCTGCTTGGAAATGGCGCCATCTAGTGAGAACAAAATATCTAAGCATGTACTTAAAAAGGACTGGACTCAAGCTTAATGCTATATCATTTCATGCGGTTTTCACGGTTTTATAATCATGTTCAAATGAAGCAATTTTAGCTTGTGTCTGCGGCCATTAAATAGAGAGAGTTATCTGCAGGACAGACGCACCAACTCAGATTATGGGAAGAAAAAGCTGAAATTGCTGATGTCCTGAATTATACATTGCCTCCAAGTGCTTATATACTCATCCCTGCAGGGTTATAGGAATATATCTGTTTTTGTTGTTTCCGTAGTTCTAGTACATACGCATTTGTACAGTGCTTGTGACTTTCGGCCCGTGTCATGTTCTGGGTGACAGTGAGATAGTATGTGTGTGTATTTAACCCCTTTGTGTGCTTCACAACGCTGGTGCTTTACAGTTACCAAGAACAACACAAATAAAGTGGCTCACGGAACAAATATCTGCTTAAAACTAAAAGATATTTGGAATGTTCCCCGTTTTCCCTGTATCTAATCCAACACCGGCTGCTTAGATCAGACACACACTACATTAAGTCTTTCTATACACACACAGATTTATTTTATTTACATTTTTAAAAAAAAAATGGTATCCACACCCCAGAGCTGTTTACAAAAAAATCCCATGCTGCAGAAGCTGAATCTCCATATTGCTACAATCTTGTAGCTACCTCTGATTGAGTACAACAAATTATGAATTTTATGCTATTTAGCTAGAATTTTTCAGGGCCATTCCTTCCTAAAATCAACTGCCAGAAAATTAAAGAAATGTGCAAAAAATGTTTGTAAACACAACAGATTCTTCTCTATCAAATACGTTCATAATCCATGAATCTGAAATATGCCTTTAATGGTTATTAAAATAAAAAAAAATACGTTTCCTATATACAAAGTAGTCATAAGTGTGGTCTTACTTATAACTTAAGCTTTCTTATTAAAACAGTATCTGTATTAGCAGCTATCTTCATTTTTAAAAATTTAGAACTGTGCAAAGATTGTTTATGTCTTTTAGAAAAGACAAGTTTAATAAATCAGTAAGGTAAAAGTTGTTTATATTGATCATTGCTACCTTAGTGATTAAATCTCGATTATTGGTAGTGGGTGGCAATAAATTAAAACATTCTTCCATTGCATTTAAATAGCATGTTTTAAACAATAGAATTTGTTTTATAAAATCCAGCCATCTTTCCAACCTAAATCTCAGGGCAGAGAGAAAATCAGGCTTTGGCTGACCCAGCATTGTGACAACAAAAACTGATCCCTCAAGATGGCCGGCAGATTAAAGCAGACTGGTTAGTGATCTGCAAAGCTTTTGTATAACTAAATTAAAGAAACCTCTCACAGCTAATTCAAAAAGCATGAAGCTGTGCTGGAGGATGCAGGATGACAAATGCATTATGTACAAGGTAGCAGCCAGCATGAACGCAATTGATAAACCAAGATATTGTATTTATTTATTTATAAAATGGTGCTCTGAAAATACAGACACAAAAGCAGCGGTATATTTATTCCTAAATGGAACAATATATGTTGCAATGCAGCTGTGCGTTTGAGATTATTATGCAAATTATTTGTTTGGTGAAGATATTTCAAACCTACACCATCACTTATATAGACACATATTATAAGTAGACACAAGCAGGGCCATATTGTTAGGGTGTCTCAGCTCCTTCAGGATCTAGGGCTTGTTGTCTCCATTACAAGGATCAGTGAGCTGAATCCGGAGCTACGTTTGTGCTACTCGAGGGTATGGTGCACGAGTCCAGGAGACAGGACGGCACCGAGTGCTGGCAGCTAGATTTATATAGGGTAACCTGCACAGTACTCATATATTTCAGACCCAGACTATCCTATAGATGTACTGTAATGTGTGGACCACAGTAGTGAATAGGGCCTGGTATATGTTTTCAGTACTAGATTACCTCATGAATGTGTTAATGGCTTTCTTTTGCATATGGCTTCTAATGTCTTCTGAGGTGTCCTCTGTGAAAAGCCAGATTCTACTAAATCGGAGAGACATTCAATATTGTGGTCAGTACGTACTGATAACAAGACCACTCTGGCAGGAGGATCTCTTGAGCTGATTTTTAGTCAAAATGTAGAAGACTTATAGCTATTTTTCAGTTACAAAATTTATTTTCTTCCAATTGTAAATATTTAGATATTTTGGTATGTTCCACCCCTTAGAGGTGCTCAATCTGAGAACAAACACCACATAAGTAGGTGTGTCCTATAGGCCTGGTTACCTACTCTGAGAGCTTACTCTTATCTCACTTGTGCCCTACAAAAGGGAGAAATATCCTGTAGTTTATCAGTCTGGTCTCACTCAGTGATCCAGCCCCGAAATACCAGGCAGTTCTACCCTGAACTGAAGAAACAGCAAACCCCAGACGCGTTTCGGCCTCTCTTGGGCCTCACCTGCTGTGATTCTTCAAGGTAGATTTTCATGCAATAAATATAACATTGTTTTCTAACATTAAAAATATGACTTCAAGTCAATATTTTTTACTGTACGGTTCCAATTTTTACTTGCTAACAGTTTTTGCTACATATCCCTGCCACAGCAGTGACAAAATAAAATGAGTAGTCACTTTTTAACAAAGAAAAAAAAAAAAATTAAATCATATATATGCACTATAGTCATGCTTCAAGATCATGAGCAGAGCGATGAGTAGAAACACTGTTATATATTGCCACAGGACTAGGCCTGAAATATTTTGTTTGTACAAAAAAAGATGACTGAATCACCAAAATATTTTACATTCTTAGGGCCTCATTCAAATGCGACTCGGCCAATTGAATAGGGCTCTATATAAGCACATAGCATATATTTTTACAGAAGTTTTTAGTTGGTGAACTTCTATCCAAAAGCAAGGTCCTCACCAACTAAAAACTTCTGTAAATAAAATATGCCGTTTGCTTATATAGAGCCCTATTGAACTGGCCAAATTGCAATTGAATGAGGCCCTTAGTCACAGAAATGTTCAAGCCAACGGAGGCACAACTTGGGAGAGACTTATTCCTTGACACAACTCTGCCATTAAAGGCACAGGCTACAGCTTTTATATGGTTTGGTAGAAAAAGAGAAAGCACAATTTGTACATCACTTCAGACCAGGGTGTTATTAAATAGTACAATAATCTAGCACTAGCTCCTTCAAATAAGTCCACCACAGCAGGACATGTTAAATTACTACAGTATCACCTAAAATCTTTACATATACTATGTAAGACTTAAGGTACAGTACATGATTTAGAGCAGTGGTTCTCAACCTGTGGGTCGCGACCCGTTCGGGGGTCATTTAACAGAACTTTTTGGTAGTTAGTACTTTCTTACTAAAATTGTCATTTGATAGATGTTGGCAGACAATTTAATCATAATAATAAACGTTTCCATTCTTGTAACTTTACTATTTTTAACTTTCACAATAAATATTGCACATTGTTTTTGTGATTAATCACTAAGCTTTAATTATGTTAAATTTGTAAGAATGAAACTACATCCTGCATATCAGATATTTATATTTACATTCATAACAGCAGCAAAAAAAACAGCGATGAAGGAGCACAGAAAATCATTTTATTGTTAGGAGTCGCGGCTCTAGAAAGGTTGAGAACCGATGATTTAGAGAATCAGAAAAGGAACAATGTAATGCCCTAACAGGAGCGATATCATTTTAATTATGCATTAAACATGCATACAATTCATAAGCAATCATCAATAGATAATGAAACTTGCCACAATCTTTTGTTAGGGCATTACAGTGGCCATTTAATCTTACAGGACTCTGCTTTATTACAATTGTACAAGTAGCTTCTTGCTTTAGGCGTTAATATACCAGGAACCTCCTCGTCAGATTATCATAAAAGATGGCTACAAAGGCATAAAACCCATGGCCTGCTCAAATCTCTGGATTCTTACATAAATAAAATTAGTTTTTTTTTGTTTGTTTTTTAATATATAAAGTGTCATAGTGGAGTGCTGTGAGCTCCCAGGATATCCTGCCCTTGGCTTTGTATCACAGCTCTATATAGGAGTAATGTTTCAGAATCGCATTTACATCACCTTATTGTGTCACTCTTCTTCTGGGTCGCTACCTTGTCATGGTGATTGGGCTTGTGTAGCTCGATGCTGTGAGAACCCATGGAGGGTCACCCAAGATGAGCAGGTCATAGAGAGAGGTCAGACAAACCTCAGTCCACTGGAGAAGGAGCTAGTAACCCACTACAGAAAACCTTAGGGATAAGCACAACTAGAGACCTAACAATTGTGCCGGACGTGCTGTGGTCCATAGGGTTATGGAGAGTCACACATAGCTAAACGATGACAACAATTGTGTCACTATACTTAAATCTTTGAAAATTGAGAAAATAATATCCTAAACATACAATCAATTACAAACTTACCCCAAAATGCTTTTCCATGAGAAAATGGTATTACATCCAATAGGGTAAAAAACAATGTACTGAAGATAAAATTCCCAGGGTTTTTCACAATGTCCATCCCTCTGCCCACACTATGGTGTTTGCACATGCATGACAGACAGCATGTCACCTCCTGTGGCAGGAGTGCTGATCTACTTCAACGCTTACCTCTCAACCTTCTCATTTCCCCTTTGACACCTTTCCTCTCCATATTCTTCTCCTATATCTCCAATTAGTTTCTATTCTTCCTCTTATCTGGTGTATCTCCTAATATGCATGCCTCAGAAGACGCGTCTGTCCCTTCATCTATATACAGACATATCAGGACATGTTTTTCTCGCCTCTTTCTAATATAGTGCTGGTGGTGCTGCACGTAGAAGAGAGGAACAAGGAAGCTGTTGGGGAGTCTGTATATCAGAATAACAGACATTAAAACAGGTAAAACAAGAGAAAAGCAATGCTTTGCCTTGTAATTAAAATGTAATCAATGCACCCCATTCTTGTTCTTACCTAACTTAAGACAATCTACTATTTTGTACAAAATGCAAGTGAAAAGTAATGGACGAACACACAACACATTATAAGGTCTATGGTGGTTTATGTGTATTCTAGGAGAGGGCACATTAGTATTTTTTGTTCCTACCTGGTAACAATAGATTTGCTGCATGTGCCTCTATTTCCTAACTTAAGAAGAATATATTCTAGAACTCAAACACTGCTTTATAAGAGCATGGATCCAGACCAAGTAATGTGTTAATATCACACACTAAACAAGAAAGCACCAAGCCGTTTTAGCTGCCAAATGTCTTCATAGTAGGGGCATGCAAATTACCATATATGGCAGTGGTTCCTCTTTTCTGTTTCCTAAGAAATCATCATTGCTTTGTTGCTGCATGTCAACATAGACAGTTAACTTTTCACAAGCACACGTGCCTGGAGTCACTTCTGTTTGTGATCCAAGTCTCAATCACAAGACAGACCTGCTGAAAGTACTGGCAGTTATAGCTGCCACATTACCACTTTGCCTGTATAAGTTAAGCAGCTAGGATAGTGAATGACATCATAAAGTAAAAAAAGTAAGATTATTGCAACTAGACCGAACATCAATATTTTATTCCTTACTCTGTTAAGGGTTTTCAGAAGTTTTATAGGATATACTGCCTGCCATGAAAAGATAAAAATCCCAGTTCTCCTTAAAGTGCTTTCCATTTATTTGGTAATATCACCATAGGTTAATGTTAGCTGAGCAAATTGCTAAATATAGACTCTAATTTAACCACCAGAGGGAGGCAGAGTACAATTTACCTAATTAGTATAGGAATCAGAGCCTTAATATTTTTTAACAACTTTTGTTTAAATGCATCGTTTCTTTATCAGATTGAACATATTGGGTAATTTATATATATATATATAGCATCATCAAAAGTGAAGAGAGTTGCCTTCATAGAATAAAAGAATTAGAGAAAACACGGACGACTCGCCAATACAAGATTTATATTATATTCACAAGTGTTGTACATTTATATCAAATAAAAATCCATCCTCTAATATAAGAGGACTAGCGTATTGCCCGTCAAAAAATGACGGCAATGAGATGTGTATGTTTGCAAAGTTGTTTAGTTATTAATATACATATGGAATTGTAAGGCAGCTAATGTTGTTTTGTGTGTACTACTGAAATATAGAATTCAAATTAATATAAATTAATATACTTTACCTATTTTACCTATGCATTGTGTTGAAGAGCTGGCAATCTGTGTTGTTGATGTTGCTGCAGCATTAGTGGTGTGGAGCTGCTGTGTAAGCGTGCTGAATGTGTGCAGTGTAATAGTGTGCGTGCGCGAGCCGAAACCGTTAACGTAGCTGTGTACTTCCGCATTATCCTAAAATGGCGGATAATGTGTGGTATGAGTTTTAGCGGATTATCGGTACGTGTTTTCCGTGGTTATAGTGCTGTAGCCTCGTTTTCGTTTTGTTCGTCCGCCATTTTTTCTGCGGCGCTCATTGCCAAAAGTACTAAGGTTTAACGGCTCGGGCTATGAACGCCTGCGGCGCTCATCGCTAAGCCTGCTAAAGTACTACGGTTTAACAGTAAATATGGTAAAACGGTAAAATGACGGTCAATAAAAATTAAATGTTGTGAAATTTGCTTGCAACACAACATGACGCTATATTTGTCCCTTTATTTTTTTTCTTAAAATAGACACATTTTTTTTTTTTTACTTTTAACTTATATTTCATCAAATGCGTTGTTTTAGGCGGGAAATCCGATGTGGCGCGAGACAAAGGCGATCTGTGTTAATGCGTAAGTCTGTAATTGCGTTTCGTAAAATGTACTCGCTACTGTCTTTTTACTCATTGTGCGGTTATTGCGCATCCTTTATCTCGTTGTTTTTCAAACACATACGTCTGTGGCTGTGTTTTACGCAGTTCGTAGAATTATAGCCTCGTTTTAATTTTTTTCTCGCTTAGCCGATTTTCGATCTTTGTAATTTGTCTAAATCGCTGTAAATTGGAGTTCCAACTCACTCCCAGACGTCCTGCCTGGTTCCCTATGTTGTAAGTGACCTTTTTTTATTTTTTGTGTGTATTTAGTGTTTTTTTATTGTTTTGGTTCCGCTGCTTATCTCGTAATTTTTTTCATCTTGTATTTTTTTTCTAAGTGCTACGGTTTAACGGCAACCCACTCCAGTATCTCTGCCATGGAAACCAAGTTGATCAGTATGACCATAAGGCAAAAAATAAATAAAGAACGTTTAGGAGCCATGGCTCCCTGAAGTTTCCACCCCTGTGTAATGTATTTGCCATATTGTAGCCAATTATATCCCATTAGTTTGAAATTCAGAATAAGGTAGGAATGTCATGAAATGAGCAAAGTTGAAAACTACATATTCTATGCTGTAAATATATATGTTTTTGGGAGAAGATCTGATGCCATAATAAACAATAGCTTGGTTAGGTTAGCCGCCTTATACAGTTTCCTACTTGGTGGTGGGTGAGTAGTCTCTCTAGAATGTGACAGCACAGATTGTAATAAGCTCCAGTCCAAGATATATGGAAACAAATTAATATATTTAAAAGCTCCAAGAATAATAAATACGACTTGTAGTAAAATGGTACTGCTAAATAGTGTAGAAGGACCCTGCTGTACTAAGGTATAAGTAACAGGGCTCAGCACTTACTGCCATTATGGCAAAGATATGAATTGGTTTCTGCTCTCTTACCTTGCTCTATGTATCGCAGTTTTAGATTCAGAAATCTTTCATTCAAGTCACAGAAATTCTTTCATTCCTTCATCTTCCAGGAGTAGAAACTAAAAGAAAGCAGGAAGAGCTTCCAAAGACTCATTTACACATTCTTATCAGAGCAGACATCTGTTTCCTGTGCTCAACTTCCTGCCTTGAGCTGCACCAGTCCATGGTCACTATGGAGTTCCTCATGCTTTGCACCAGTAGCGATTCCCCCAGATACCACTGGACTTGGCATTGTCATAGTCAGCAGTCCAAACAAGTGAAGCTATCATTATGCCTTCTCAGGGTTTTATACCGCTCGAAAATGCTGAAGATCTGTAGCGGCTACATGTAGAATCATCACGTATATAGTGGTCGTAATTGTGAGATTGTTGATAACGCGATGTTAAAAACATACAGGCTTGCACAATGATCGCCAAAGGTGCTCATTGCAGGCCTCGCAATTGTGGCCTTTCAGGATCCTCTGTTCAGTCATACATGTTGTTATTTGCCAGAGGACGCTCCACTGAAGGCGCTCATGGCGATGCCCACGATCAGCGCCGAAGGCCGTAGAACTTTGGCGCTGATCACAAGGCACGCAAGACTTTGAAAAAATGACGACTATTTTTTTCAAGCCCGTAACTTGGAAGGCCACCAAAAAAAAACAACCTAAGCTAATTTTTTAGGCTTAATTGGCGTTTTCCGAGGGATAAAAAAAAAAAAAAAAAAAAAAAAAACGGCTGAGCAAGGGAAAAAAATGTCGGCTCAAAAAACTAGGCCGAAGCCCGAAACTCATCAACTCGAGGCCTGCAAGATTTTGTAAATAAAAGCAACGGCGCTCATTGCGGGGCATGCAAGACTTGAATAGAGACAAAGAGGAGAAAGACACAGTGGAGGGAAATAAGGGAGGGAAAAAAAATACAGGACAGGGAGAGAGGGGGAAAATCAGACACAGGGGAGAGGTTCGGCACTCAGCACAAAAGTGGTGGGTTGGATGATGTCTGCTATGAGCACTCATTGCAGGGCTCACGATGAGCACCAAAGGAATGAAAGTGGCAGGTTGGCTGAGGCTTCGCCGCTCATTGCAGGGCTTGCGATGAGCACTACAGGCACTCATTACGAGGCCCGTAAAGTAGACGGTGGGAGAGACTCGCAATGAGCGCCAAAGACATCATCGCGAGGCCCGCAAGTTAGAGGCGGGAGAGCCTTGCATTGTGTGGAAAACAGCATTGCCAGCCTTCAAATTTTATTGCAGTCATTTTTGACGGGCAAGCAGCTAGTATCATTATGAATCTTAAATTAGACCATGCATTTTAAATAACACCATGTAAATGCTAAAATACTACAAAATATGTTTTGGGGCATGCTCTGTATAAACAAAAACAACTAAGTCAGAGGTGCTCATCAGAGAACGAACTAACCTTAATAGGTTAGTTTTATGGACATGATAACCCACTCAGAGAGCACCTCTTATCTCACTTGTGCCCTTCACAGGGAGAAATTTCCTGTTTTTTATCAGTCTGGTCCCACTCAAAAGAGTGACCCAGCCCCGAAATACCAGGCAATTCTACCATGAACAGGAGAAACAGCAAACCACAGACGCGTTTCGGACTCTGTGGGTCTCGTCAGTGAGGTGCAGCTGAACTCCCTAAAAGCACAGTGAGCAAGGGAGTTGGGAGGTCCTGACTTTGTTCAAATGTAGTTTGTACAGGGATTTAAAATGTATATTTAACCCTTGCAGCACTCTTTTGTGGAAACACCACCACCACCACCACTCCCTTTAAACCTGATTATTTTCTAAAGATAAAAATCAAGTCAGCTGTAAATTTTTTCCGTTTAGAAAAAACAAAATGCTATTTTAGAAAAAATATATTTCCATGCCTGACACCATATAGACTTCTGGACAAAAATATGAGATACACGATTCAGTTCAGAAAGGCACATATCTGTCTGTTATGGGGATTCAACATCTTGTCAATATCTTCCAATAAAAGCAGAACTTCTGTCTGTAGGATTGCCTTATAAGGATACTGGCTCAGACAGTGCTGCAAGAGTGAAGCTAAACTGGAGTAATTTAGTACAATGGAAAGGACATTAACAAATGGCTGAACATTATGAAACTGTAGGTAAAAGGAGAGTAGGAATAGTCTAGAAGAAGTAGGGGGTGCAAGAAAAGAAGTTTACGCCTAGAGACATTGTTAAATAATTAAAATGTTAGTATAGTATGTTAAAAATAGGCAGAATTGTAGGTAAGTGGGATACAATATATTTATTAATGTTTAGCAGTAGAACAATGATAGAAGGGTGGGTAGCCAGTGACTGACCTTCCCTAGGTTGGACTGGTCTGTAGCTTGTGTCATAGGAAATCCAAAGTGCAACATTCTCCACAAAATTACAGAAAAAGATCACAGAATTTGTGAGCAAGCAAAAGTTAGCAAAAACATGTCAATTTAAACTACCGTATATACATTTTACTCTTAGACTATATAAAATAGCAAGACACACATTGTCCAGCAGGTGGCACCCAGTGACCACTCCCAGCCAACATGCAATGTCACCTTCCCATCATATTTACTACTTCTAGGTCAGAGAGACACAGGTTATGGAGCGGTATAAATTATGCCCGTTTGTCATCAAAGTTCATTTGAACACAATTTCTCCTTTTTCAAAATATAACCTTTCTATTGGCGATAGATATGAATCCATGAAACAATTAGAGGATGCAATACCTGTTGAAGAGTTTAACCTAAGCTTTTTTTACATGCATTTAGAGGTGGTTATACATTCTCCAAGGACTAGTCTAGGAACCACTGGAAAATATTGTTGTAGCTTCTAACAATTGTGTGTTTCTGGTCAAGACTATTGTTTTGTGGATGTTCAATCACTTTCTGGCTTAACAAAAATACATTGGTATTCCAGCTTTTTCCCCCCTCTCTTTCACTCACCAAAATGGCTATTATTAAAGACACTATTTAAAGAGCAGGTTTGAAACATAAAAAAAATTTGCATGTAAAGGACAAGTGCAATTGTGAAACAAATACATTCTTAACATTTTTGCAAATGCAGCTGGCAGAGGAATTAAGAGTTCCTTGTGACAGACTCTTACTGTGTGGCACAGCACCAGCCAAACTATGGAGCTACATGGAGAAATCAATCACTCGCTCAACAGGCAGATTAGCGGCCGTGACATGGCCAACTAGAACTTGTCAGAGAGCCCTTGAATGTTTATATAAACTTAATAAAAAATGCAAAGGGTCACAAAAAAAAAAAAAAAAAAAAAAAAAAAGTGTGCTGCTCCAACCTGGAGGCATCCATGACATTTTACTGGGAGTTGAGTTTCTGTAAGAGGGGTGTTTACATCTCTGGAGAGCCTGTGAAATCTATATCACCCTCATGACCCAGCTCTCATGATGTGATATAACAAAGTCCAATAGATTCCTGTACTTCAAATATTTTGAGGGGAAATCAGAGTATTTGATGTACATCCGTTTATGTTAATTTGTTGCAGACTTCAAAAACAAATGCTTTTTCTTGAACTACAGTGCTCCTTTAGAGCCAGCCAAATAGAGAACCATTCACCTTTAATATATAATGTAATAAAATACCAGCATGTCCAGGACAGACAGACATAGATCCAGCATTAATGTTTTGTCTGGTGATCCTAAGTCTCTTACATATGGGATGGTAAACAAGTCATACCAAATGGTACATCACAATGTAATACAATCGTAGAATAATGGAATACAAATGGTTTCTGGTTGCAGCTGCTGTTTAAGTTGGAAGTGACTAACATATAATGTCTGTTCCTAAGCTCAGTTGTTTGATGATGAAAGACATGAAACACAGATGTTCCCCATTAAGGTGTTGCATTACCACATGTGGAAAGAGTGGCCGAGAGTAAATGGGAAAAATATAAATGGATTCTCCATTTGTGTGGAGATCTATCTACACTGGGCTGGTTTTACAACGTATGATCGTCATCAGCTCATGTAAAACAATCATAAGTTTAGGGCAAAACCACCAAATGGACTGGTAAACGTATTTTGTGGATGTCCAACAAGACCATTGTATTTTAGTTCCAGTCTGTGACATCCCCTGGGCTTACATGACCACTGTAGTCATACATTTAAAACCAATCTCTTGAACTGCAACTGATAAGGAGTAAGCTGTTTTTATAAAGTAAAGAATTCCAGTCTTCATTACCTTTTATATGCAATTATACTCTAGTGCGAACCAACATTTTGGTTTCTGCGGATACGCTTTGCACAGATGGGAGGAGATTGAATGCAGATGGAGCTTTTATGGGTAAGAATGGAAATGTGACAGTGAAGTCAATAATTTAAAAGTTAGTTTACAAGGACACGCCCTTCTGAAAAATGCAGCTACAAGAAGCAGACCACCACTTTAGACCCAAAGAGTATAAAAGAAAAAAAAATGGTATTTCAGTGGCCCATTAAGCAAAGCAATGCTTCAGTATAGGTGGGTTTAAACTAAAAGAAAAATTCAAAGACAGTTCAAGTAAAGACATCCTTAAAATCTTGTCCTGTTTAAATGTCTTAAGGAGTGATGCAGAGAAACTCTAATCTTGGTAGGGAGTATTGCAACAGATTTTTCTTCACAATAGCGAACAAGCTCCTTGACACTATAAGATCCAAGATGTCATGACAATTGCCTCAGGGAAAATTAAACAAAAACTTAAATTAAATTAAATGCAAAAGCTCAGCAGAGCTCACTAGACATTTACTAGAGAGCACTGACAAAAGTCCTTTGTTTCTGAAGAATGTAATTATAGTGGAACCACATTAATGGCTACCATTAGGCATCATCTCCCAGCTTGGAATATATAAATTAATTGATGGAATGTAAAGTTAATAATCTGCTATTGTAAGGCTCTAAGACACTTCATACCAGTATAAACATTCTTTAAGTCTGACATTTAATGAGACAGAGTAGCATTCAAGAGCTCTTTTTAACAGGATGACCTTATAGCTGACCTGACAAAATATAAAAGAACAGATCAAGTCTACGAGCAGTGTTTCTTGTAAAACATGAGTACAAACTGCTTCAGCCAGCAGGCTATCTGTGGGAGGCCAGGGTCGCAGATCATCACTTTCTATATCCTTGGGGGGGGATTAGTACAACACGGGCCCTTAAACTACACAAAATTATTTCTGCCTTTATATTTAAAAAGAGAGACAAAGTAAAAAATAGGAGAAGATTAAAGTTACAAATATGATTTGAGTGGCCACATTTTCTTATCACACAATAAAAAGAATACATATATAGATAGAGATGGATAGAGATCACCCCTTCAAATAAAAAGAAAAAAAGTGTGTATCTAAAGTAGTGATTCTTAACAGATATCTGTTATCTCAAGGATGATGAGAACGTAACACTGCCATTAGACCGTTCATTATCATAGTTGAAATCTTTCACTTCCTTTCAGTAGTGCAAAGGCAGAACAGAGGGGTTGAGCATTGCGCCACAGCACCACCTGGTGGTGAATTCTCTTTTACTGCAGGCAAAGAACTTTCCCCCTTCGACGTGTCGCATCTTGGACGGTGCCGAGTCGACAGCACCCCCAGGGCCTCTGGTGCACCTCTCATAGCTGAAGGCCTCTTCTGTCAGTGAGCCTTATGAGCCAGATCGGAGGTGGAAATAGTTATTTGCCTGCAGTAAATTTCTTTCACCACCAAGTGGTGCTATGGCGCAGCACTCAACGTCAAAATAGAATAGGACCGTCGGGACAACAATTGCCATTAATGAGGTAAACGGCGTTTTTAAATAATATATTCTGGCTAAAGTTTTGCAAGTGTATGTTTATGTTAATTCATGGGGGAACAAAAATATAGGTTTAAAATGAAAAGCACTTTAATTGTTAACTTTTCCTTTGTATTATATATGTTAGAGATCACACTAACAAAAAGAATGTAAGTGTTCCTCAAGCCATTTGAGACATTGGGAAGTATGGAAATAAGGACATATATCCTGTATTACACCACTAGATGTGTGCCATCTACAAATATTTAGAATTCCAAATTATATAAACTGTTTTTGAAAATAATTATAAATAATCATTTAAACAAAATTATGTTAAAGATTTTCAAAATGTAATGAATGTATATTTACATATAGGTCATTGTAAGTCAAGGGTTAACAAATGTATCTAACTCAGGAGCCAGCCAAACATTAATAGGAGCCAGGCTATGGATCATATGTACTATGCTGTAAGATTTACTAAGAATCAACATACATTTTAATATAGGAGAAGCAGTTCCCTATTAGGAATGAATCATGCTTCTTGGGACGAAGGTCAATAAATTGTGCTGGAAATCACCAGCCAGCGAATAAGTAAAGTGATCCCATACAGAAAGTATGAAAGTAATTAGTTACTCAGAGAGGGATGCTGGCAGAGCCCATCGCTACTGGGAATATGCAGGTCCAAGCACATCTGGAGACCGAGCTTTACTGATGAGACAGACGGCATTTGCAACAAAATATATAGGATTTCCTCCAAAAGCCAACGCCAATAGTAAATATTGGACATTAAAATGAAGTAGCCCGTCAAAGAGCAAATGTCTAACAGGTGGTAGCCATACAAAAAAAAAAAAAAAAGGCAGCTGGTTTGGGCAAATCTTCTAGTGAGTCCATTATTTTCTCTAAAAATAGCTCATCCTTACGAGACATTGCTCTACTACTCCAGGCAGATTTTTTTCCAAATTCAAACTATGGTTACCCCAGTCATATTCATAGAAAACTTTTATTTTTGTTTGATTTTTTATTATGACGCATATTTCAAGTTGTGTAGTCCATTACGTGATTTAACTCAATGCAAGCTCTTGAGTAGTGGCCAATTTAGCCAAAAATAAATAGAGTAAATATACAGATAAATACACTTTAGTTTAACCAGAACTTGTAAAAGGCTTAACTATACTTATATCAATGCTAGCTGGTGAGTAATCATACAACATTTTAGGAGCCAAGAAAAGGATTGTGCATAAAAGTAAAAAATGAGTGACCCTAGCTCCTGGTACTTGTCAAGCACTAGAGCAAACAAATCAATAAGAAGGAGTCTGGGAAGTCACAGAGCAAACAACAAGTCTGACAAAAGGTAACAACTATACAGATGTTCATCACTGCAAGACGCAGAGCAGACAGTTGGGCTGGACTATTTGGCCGACATAATCAGAGGAAAGGCACAATGGCAAACAACCTATTCAAATATATTTAGTATTGCTTGATCAAAAAATAATGGCAAAGTGTAAAACGATTACATTGTTGACACTGTAAGTGCAAACACACCCAGGCTAAAAGTCTTGCCGTACTGACAGAGTTCAGAAAATACAAGGCTCCAGGCAAAGGAGGGGAGCAAGCGGGAGAAGTGTGAGCTCAGAACACACATTCCTGAGTGATGCGGCACGGATTACCAACTTGTCACACACTTCAACTGCATTTCTAAGCCTGAAAACAATAATGCGAGAGTAGGGAGCAAATATTGATGACATTTTTGTTGGGTTTATGGTATGATCGTACAGGGACTCTGAATACATGAATACTACACTACCATTGTATAGAGTACTCAAAAATCAACTAGAAAAAGCTGTATTTTCATTTGAAGCATTTTCATTTGAAGCTATTTTGAATGCACCATGTTAGCATTTACAAAACTCAAATTGTCTATCTGCATGGAGTCATCATAGGTCACAGGCTTTAGAGAATTTTTTTTTTTTTTTTTTATCAACCTCTTAGGTCCAGAAGAGACCATAAATTACAAGCTCCCATTAAATTAGAATATACGATATCCACTACAATAATACATTCCACATTTTCTGGTTTTATTTAGGTGTCCATGTGTTTACTGTAACTAGCACTACAGAATATGCTGGCACTATACATATAAAATATTACAATTACATTAACAAGCTGCCATTTTTTGGATGCAGCTAAAGGAGTGTTTATTTGTTAGGATCTGATGTCACAATCTCTTCACAACCGGCAAGTCTAGGAAGCTCCATACAACCAATATATATATATATATATATATATATATATATATATATATATATATATATATATATATATATATATATATATATATATATATATATATATATATATATATACACACATATACACACACACACACCTTATAAAAATGAAAAATAAAAAGTGAAATACGTATCACTTAAAAATGCGAGACCTTTATCAGTACAGATCTATACACATCAGGGAGCTGAAACCAAATGAACAATTCAAGGTCCCTTTAACAGTGACTTAACACAGTCTTCTTTTTCAACCTCAATTACTATATAACTATTAGTCCATCAAGTTCAACCTTTTTAGATCTCTCTGATCTGCAATATGCATGGGAGCTGTTAATTGATCCAGAGGAAGGCAAACCGAAAGAAAACCCATAAAAACTGCCAATTGTATCAAAAAAGGAGGGATGGGGGGGGGGGGGGGGGATTCCTTCTTGACCTCAGATACTGGTGATCGGATTTCTCCCTGGACACAAGTGGTTACCATTTCTGCTTTGTCCAATAACTGGTGGTTTCTTTCCCCATTTCATTTCATACCAAAGTTGTATTGGCAATAAAATTGTGAGATTTTCAAAAGCTTTCCATAAACCACTTTTTATATATCCCATTCATCCCGGGCACTTGTAGACATAGAAATTATGACTGTTAGATGAGTCACCTCGCCAAGCTGGCAGTAAGAGACGCCCAAGCTTAACATATGCTTGTGCTGGCAAATTTAATTTTAAGTCAGCAGTCTGAAATTTCAGCTAAACGATATGGTTTAGATAGAAGAAAAACAAACTAATGTCTTAAGATACCACGCTGCTTATCTGGGAAGAAAGCCCAAGAGACACTTTCACATTTGTTACATATAAACTAGACATTTAGCAGACAAGTCTGAAGAGTCAACATTGGACACTATCCCATATGTTAAATGATCAACCCAAATAGATTTTATCCCTGGAAGATGCCAGTGTTGTACCACCTAGGGCAGGGGTATGCAACGTTAAATTATACAACAACTAACTGCAGTCTGGTAATAATCATATGACAGTTTTGCCATCACCAAACAGTTATTAATATCCAGCCAAAATACAGCTATCAACTTGATTTATTCTTACTCTGTAACAAATCCCTCTATAAAATATACGTCTGAGCAACAAAAAGGCAGAGAGGCACATTACATGTTTACTCAATGTATTTTGAACTTGCAAGCCACTAAAAAGAGTCTCATAATAAAAAAGTAGAGATAAGCTATTATATGAGTAACGGCACCAAACTGCTGAACTGTGTGAGACTAGAAGCAAAAAGGTGATGGGATACGATGACAAAATACTGTACCTCAACCTAGGTCTAACACACATTTTAGGAATATTTTTGTATAAGTATTTGAGGAAACAGAAGAACAAGGTTATTCAGAAATAAAATCACCAACTAGATATTACATTTAGGAAGTGACCATAAAGGATTTAACACCCCATCGTAGCACCTAGATAGCTTATTAAATGATGCATGGCTCTTTAACACAATCACATAAAATTATGCATTTCTATTTTCCGCCATTACCATTTACTTCAAGGGGAGTGCCATGTTGGTCTCTCTCCTTCCATCCATTCCTCTGAGTGTGTCACTGTATGGGTGATGTGCATAATACTGTACTAATTCAAATGTACACAGCAAGGTCTTCTTTATATAATTAGGCTAATAGGGCTTTCTTTAAGATCGATGCAAATTATACTTTTTTTTTTTTAAAAGGCAGTGACGTGCTTTTCCACTGAAGTGTCCATTTTTAAGAACTGAGATCTGTGAAGGAACATCCTCACTTTTTGATTTGGAACCAACCACCTTATCACACTAAATACTGCAATAATGCCAACTTTGTATAGATCTCATAAATTATTTCAAATATTTGACTAATTTCTTCATATACTGCATATGAGAGGAATCCTCAATAAGGAAGGGAATTCTTAATGTTTGAGAGTCTTCCACTGTGAAGGGTTTAATACATATCATACATTACCTAAGAAACTGGAAAAGAACATGCTTAGAGAATACAGTGGAAGGAACCAAATACAAAAAGTGACATCAAGGAATACAGATTAATGCTCTATTTTTTATTAAAAGATGCATTTAAATAGGATTACATTTATATAGGGCTTGACAAATATGGGGACGCACAGCTCCTAGAATTTTACGGCTGGACCGTCATTTTGTTACGTATATTGTAAAATGATGCTTTTCATGGCTCCTAAGAAATATGTCTTGGCTTTTCAATAATCTGGCTGGCTCCTAACTTGTAAGAAAATGTCTCAATCTCTGATTTAATGAACCCTTCCTGAGAAACCATTTAATAAAATGCCTTCACTGCCAATTTCTACTCTAACAGGAAATAAATGTACTGCAGGTTTAGATCCAAAGGGCGTTTTAACATTAATAATGCATATGAAATAATTCCTTCATCTTAACATCTCTTACTTAAGAAAAAGTATTGATTACTCATCTCAATGACCACAACGCCCTTGGAACAAGTGAAAAAACAGCTACATCAAGAGAGGAAGGTTATATTTCTAATTAAAACATTTTATGACATGCAGTGTGGTTGCTATAAGTATGTGAAAAAGCAGGAGCTGACAAACTCATGTCTATATTAGGAGTCTGTCTGACTGGTTAGGCCTACTAATATTCAGGCTTACCAAAAGGGCTCAGAAATATATCCATTTATTTATACAATAAATTAACTTTTCAAAAAGGTACCTAAAATTTTTATATGAGGCTACTCAGAGCCTGGTTCTTAAAGGAACACTGCGTCCATATTATAAAATTTACTATTTTGAAGAATGATACTTGAAAGTATGCAACATGTTTTTACAATGTAAAAAAAAAAATCTAACAGCTTTTATCCAATCTGCTGCAGTGGAATCTACCATCTTGGTTTCAGGAGATCAACTTACTGAGGCTGGAGCAGACTTTGACTGTACAATAAACTTTAGTCTGCACCTGATTGTGGCATCTACAACTGCCAGTTCTCTTGGCCAAGCTAAAGGTCATTAAAAGGAAACACTCTCCTCATACAGTAACAGCAAAAGCCAAGAAAACAAGTTGGGACCTGGCAGTAAAGAATAATTCTATATAAGAGCTGTAAAATGTAATGGTTAGGTTTATTTATTTATGCTTTATAAAATCTGGGAAATTATGTTTAGTTATTCAAAAGACAACATAGAAAAAAAAATATTGGCACAAAAGTCCTTTAAAAGATATAGTTTGCTCATCTTGAACATAGTAAATCTCTAGTTACATGTTACTGTCAAGTTTCATGCTTGAACTGCTACTTTAGGAGCCAGTCACGCATCTGACAGTTTTTCTTGAACAGTTGTAGAATGTGTGGAAGGTCTTTTATGTAGAAAGGGCTGTTTATACTTGAAAGTGGAGGAAATCAACGCACAGACGAGAAGTCAGCCCTATTACTATTAATGGAGCATTACAAAGGTGACTGTGATATAGATCTGTATAATGTCTGTAAAGGTACTAGGAAGAGGCAGTTCAGGCATGGTCTACTGGGATTGTCTATTTTATGTAAGAATATAGTTGTGCACTGTTCAAACCCTGCAAGTGGATGCTGATGAAGCTGCCCATGCAAGGTCTGGTCTATATGTGATCCATTTATATCTGAAGAAGTCAGTGAGTTTTCAATCTTGCAAGATGCTTTGGACACTGGATTCTAAGATCAAGGACAGGGGCCCCAATCTTTTGTAATGTGTTAATATTGCGTTGCCTTGATAACAATGCATATATAGCAATATGGAGTATATTGGTGCTTTACAAATAAATAATAATAATAATAATAATAATAATAATAATAATAAAGAGGCCAATCTAAATGGTTTAAAACATCTGTTCCACGTGGATGGATAGTGTAGGCACCTATTGATGCTACCGTAATGTCCTTAGAGTAGTAAAATATTGACAGGAGCCCAGTGGCACTGGTTATCTCATGGCTATACATGGGATCCTCACCAAACTTTAATATTAAAGCTCATAGCCACCAAAAGATTAGAGTTGGGATGAAAAGAACGTTTCTTACTAAACATTTTTAATGGGCTCATGAGGGTAATTTGAACATTCATACTTAATGTTAATATCTCTTATAAAAAAAAAAAAAGTAGAATATGATGTCCATACAAAGTGAATACATTACACTCAGTCAAGCAGGGACACCAATGGTTTGTTTATATCTGTACTGGGATACCACATACATACATACATACATACATTATATATATATATATATATATATATATATATATATATATATATATATATATATATATATATATAATGTAGAAGAAGTTGAGGGCATTGCTCATGAAAGCATTGTGTAGGCAACGGCATCCCGTAGGTGTGGTTAATAGCCCAAGATATGCATGCTTGAGCCCAGATGCGATGGCCATTTTCACGGACCTAGATGACAAATAGGTCACTTAGTATAGAATGTATGGTTCAGTAAAATTTACAAAATGATCTTAAATAAAAAAAAATGACCTGGAATAAAAGTTCTTCTGTCTATTGTGATAAAATGGATCCTCCTAATTTTTTACACTCAATAGCTCCAAATCATTGCATAAAATCAAGATAAGAAGCATGTTGAATGGATATAAGCCTTTCATGTAGCCCATTGCATAGTGGGTTTTTTATGTTTGTATTTTAATGCTACACAACACTATAATAAATCATTACATTCTTTAAAGAGATCCTGCAAGGATCCTTTTTTGCTACAATTTGTATGAGTGCGCTATTGAAGAAACCCTGAAATAAGCCAAATGAGTAATTGCGCCATTGGAAGAGAGTCAAAGAAACACTCCCTGCAACACACTTGCACTAAATACTAATCTATCTTCCTACTTTATTAACAGATTTTGGAAGTCAGCCTGCTCCAAATGGAATGATGTTTCTATGGCTTGCTGCATTTTCTACCTACGTAATGAGCACGACGCCTTTGGAATCTGGTTTGAGTATCACCATATGTTTTTATATCAATCACTACTACTATACAATTATTTTACACACAGATGCTTGCCTGCAATTAAAACATTTACCCACCTGAAACAGCTAACATCTTAGTTATTGCACTTATGTTCTATATATAAAATGCATTGCCTGGCTCCTAGCCAACATGGCTGGCTCCCAAGTTGCAAATAAACATGTCAAACCTTGACTTTTAAAAAAAAGGTACAGTTTCAGTAGATTTAGGGCCATTGAAACCACCTAGCTTTCAAAGATTTGAAGCAGTAAAGATCATTATAAACAACTTCTAATCTTATTAGAATTAAAACTTCCACCCCAATGATGGTGGAACGTTCCCATTTTCCAAAACATTATTAGCTTTGATAGCAGAGTACAATATACATTTACAGGACTAAACTATGAAACCTAATACACTCTGCTACCAATGTCCTATACACATATGTAAAGGAAGCAGAACCAATATGAATAAGAGAAGTGACAACTAGTGGGGGATTTATTTTATTTGTAAGCAGGAGCTTTATAGACTCTAATGTACGGGCTGTGAACCAAAATGAGAGGTGGGGAGGGCCATTAATGAGAAAATATTTTAAAAAAAGTTATATTTTCTGGCTAAAGCCTTCATTTCTGGAGTTTACACATGCATTTTTAATGTTAATTAATGGTGAACTATAGTTTTAACACGAAAAGGACTTACACTGGCCATTTAAAGTGCTTTGCTAATTTACTAATGTCGTAAATGATAATATTGTACGGCTGTTTAAACAGTTTTTTTTTTTTTATTTATGTAGTGCTAAAGCATTATTTAAAAAAAAAAAAAAACTATATATATATATATATATATATATATATATATATATATATATATATATATATATATATATATATATATATATATATACACACACACATACATACATACACACACACACAAGCGAATTGCCCGTCAAACAAATTACAGCAATAGAATTGTAAGTCAAGGAATGTTGTTTGAGCCAGACATTATTTTTTATGGTGGTGTAAGATCGGCGCTCATTGCGAGCCTCTTGGTTGTTGTATTTTTTTTTTATCAGAGGCGCTGTCATTATAAGGTCGGTGCTGATCTGGTTTTTGGGCTTTTTGCAAGGCTGTCCCCTGGTGTAGTTTGTGTGCTATGAGCAACTTTGGCGCTTGTTGTGAGGCGCGCAGTGAATGTATTTTGCGTTTATTGCGATAGGGTTTTTTTTTTGTGTATATGTATTTTGTGCTGCTAATTAAATAAGTATTAAATTAATATACGTATCTATTTGTAAGTAATACATGCAGGAAGCATTGTGCTGAAGAGCTGACAATCTGTTTTGATGTTCCTGCAGCATACAATGTAGATTTGCACTGTTGTTGAGCTGAGGTGCAAGTGTCAGCAATGTGTGTAGTGTAAATAGGCTGCGTGCGCGAGGGGTAGGCGTTAGTGTAGCTGTGTACTTCCGCATTCTGTAAGTTAGTGTTGTAAAATGGCGGCGAATGTGTATGTGGTAGGCGGGTTTGTATAATTTAGCGTCCTTGCTAATGGTGTATGTTGTAGGTCATACGGGTTTTTGTAAAAGCCGTATTTGCTTTGTGGAATTTAGCGGCTTTAGGCCTCGTGTAGCCTCGTTTTTTGTGGCTGCCAATTTTTCTCCCGCTTAGGAGATTTTCGAGTGGCTAAACTTTGTAAATTTGACAGAGTTCCAGATTTGAGCTGTGTTGCAGAGGTCCTGGGTGTTCTCCCTTGGTGTGGGTAAGGTTTTTTTTTCCCCCTTTTTGTGTGTATTTGTGCGTTTTGTAATGTTTGTCGCCATTTGTGGTTTGTCCGTTAAGGTCGTATTTTTTGCAAGTCCGTAATGGATTTTTTCTAAGTCCCGCGGCTCGTATATTTTTGTGTAAGTCCGTAGTTAGTCATTGCATGCTTAAGGGTGTTTTTTGCAAGTCCCGCTTGTGTGGTTGTTTGTAACCGGTTGTGAGGCACCATAGAGCCTCCACCTCTGTAAATGGGGATGAGCGCCTATGGTGCTCATCTCCACCAGTGCAAGGAGCACCTTTGGTGCTCCTTGCCAGCAACTGCGGCCCTCGCTTTACACACACACACACACGTACAGAAGACCTAAAAGACATTAAAGAAAAATAATTACCTTTGAACCATATAACTGATTAAAGGTGAACCCCTAGCTCAATATATTAAAGATGCCCCTAATACACTAACAATTCTTATGGCGATATGGGTCAGTCCACTGATTCCAGCCAATCCACTCAAGATTTAATCGCATTTATGTATACGCATATGGTGATGGACACGTACGACATCGTGGATCTACTCAGCTCTTTCATGCAGTGTAAATATTGCTGTAGGCTCACTAGAACTGTAATGTATGGTCATGTGTATCTACAACAACCTTCACCACAGTGATGTCAGCAGCCAGGTCATTGATTAAGCTGATGTAAGGGATTCCTTGAATAGGTGGAAGGAGAAGATGCCCATTTCTATAACAGAATACAGTTCAAAACATGTTTTTCAACTTGGTCATATGCATGTAAAATGTCCAATGGCCTGTTACATTAATTTAATTGATCAGTTTGATGTAGATCAGTGACGGGCAACATGTTTCACATGTTGCACCCGAGTCCTCAAAGTGTTCGTTCACGAAATGTGCATTTATAAATTTAACAATAAAGCCATCTGCAAACAAAATAGGGTCTGTCTCCACCTCCCTCCTGTCACATGACTCAACATTGTTTTTGTGGAAGCCCTTTCTAGCTTTAGAGATATATAATGGGCTGTATATTGTTGATGTATGGCATGCTCTCCCATACTCTGCCTGTTGGACACCAGCGACCTTGATGCACTTACAACGTAGGACAGAAGAGCCAAAAGAAATAATTAATCACAAACAGTTGCAAATTTTCTAAAAATGTGCTAGCATTTCCAGTTGTTAGTATAGGGTTTAAACATAATGGCATTGGTAAAATTAAATATTAAAAGGTCACAACAGGTGCTCTAATTATAATAGGATAGTCAAATACCAATAAAAGAAGGAATATTTGTAACTTTATAATGGAAAACTAGCTTTGAATTTACTATATTCCAGCAGTCACTCAGACCGAGATCCTCCAATTACACAGGCCTTGTTATCAGTACCTAAATAGCTCATGAATAATCCATTGAGCCAATGATTTCCTTTTGCATATGGCTTCCTCGATGGCTTACTGAATAGTTAGGCTACTGCCGACATAGAAGACACATACAAAAGTAAGACATTAATCCAGTAATGTAGTAATTAATTAATAAAAACACCATTCTTACTATGCTACCATACTTGGACTTCTGCACCGGCCCTTTAGAAGTAGTTATAAAATAGCAGAGCTTTATGAAGAAATTGTTAAGAGTTCCTTTAGCCATACTTCTCTGCTGTTTTGTCAAATATAATAGCCTACTTTCCTAAAAAGAAAAAAGGAAATTAATATTATAATTTTGATATAAAAAATAAAATAAAATAAAAATCACCAGGTCTCTGTGTGATAGAACATTTGAGCATCATGTGATGATGATTATTTCACCACAATAGAACAACATTTAATATTCTTATTACATGCTTTCATACATAAAGGACAACTGTAATGGTTCAGCCTTCATAATCTTAAGTAGCAGAGAACAGTATAAACAACTTTTTGATCAAAAATAAAAATTGAAAAGTGATCTTTTGTAAGAAACAGAGGGAAAAAAATGCTAGTTTTTCTCGCCTTCATCGAGCTGCAAACCATTCCTATTTATACAAACTGTTGCTGAGTGTGCAGTAGGGGTGGGTGCCTGCAGCTCTGCTGCCTTTCTGCTCCACATCTTTTTTGACCAGTCTGAGAAACCGTGCTGCACAGTCAGCCATAGTGTGAAAAAGATAGGAGAAGCTTTAAAATGCAATGGAAAAATAAGTAATTTTAGTATATTACTTCTCACAAAAGATCAACTTTTTTTTTTTTTTTTTAAATACAATAAATGTATACTGATCTTTACTACTTTAATGATCTCAACGCTGACCCGCTACAGTGATACCTTATATCTAGGGCAATGGGTCATATATCTGTTTACTACTCATTCAGTCCTACATCAATGAATAACACATAATGTATACAATATGACACAGAAATCAAGTAACATAATTGTTATTTCCAATAACAAAACTCTTAAAATACAAACAGCCTGGTTATCATCTTAATGAATCTTTCAGAAATATGAATAATTCACTGTCGAATATTTTCTCCCTCCTTGGCGATTACATTTTTATTAATGTTATCAGCTTGTCTCAAGCCCTAGAACCATGGCTCATTTCTACTAGAATATACAATTGTGACAACATTTAAAGGAACATGAAACATAACTTTTTACAAGTAGTTAGAAGAGCCTGTTCTGGACATTACAAAAGTTGATTTTGCATGGCCAAATATTAAATAAAACCGGCTTAAACTTAATTGAAACTAAACAGGAAATGCAAAGAGCATACTGTCTGTAGATCTCATTGGCTGACAGAGGGCAAGCCCCCAATAGCAATTAAACATCTGAGAAAGTTGGCCTTTATATTAATCATTAATTTAAAGAACAAAATCTTTTACTTTGCATGTAAACGACCTCATGGATATTACTCAACACCAAATAGGTTGTCAATAGGCCGTCCTGGATCTAAACCAGAACCTTTTTATACAGTACAGAGATGCATTTACTTAGATTTGATACTATAACAAAAGTTGACTTAATACTGGAATTGGGAAGTAAATATTTCTCTAGTGCTTAATACTAAATAATATCAACATTCATATAACGACACACATATAAGGAAAATAACGACACTAAGAGGTTACTAATAGGGTAGGGTGAAGGAATTACACTTGGATAAAGCGTCTCCTCAGCAACTCACTAGCTATACATTGGAATCTTCAAGGCATTTAATTAAAACCAATAATAGTACTGTCTGATGATTTAGGAAATGGGATTGGTCAGAGTTTATATTACAGGTATGTTATATACATACATAAAACACTAGAGGAAATTGCCCATCAAAAATAACGGGAGTAAAAATTGTAAGCCTGGCAATGCGAGGCTATGGGCCCTGTGAGCATTTTTGGCGCACATCGTGAGCAGCTACTTTCCTGCTTTGCAAGGATTACCTTTGGCACTCCTTGTGAGCCCCACAATGAGAGTCTTCTGCGCTCATCTCGTGGCTCGCAATGAGCGTTTTCTGCGCTCATTGCAAGCCTCTCACTCTGTGTACTTTATAGGCGTTGCGAGTGTTACTGCCTTATGGTAAATGTTATTGGCTTGGATTAAGTGTTACTGCTTATGGCTCGTTTTACGTCCTACAGCCTTTTTTCAGCAGCCATTTTATTTCCTCGCTTAGGCGATTTTTCATTGTGAACAAAAAATGGCAAATATGGCTCAAATTAACTTGTAACCTCATTTACAGGCTCCCTGGCTATCCCACTGTGCTGTGTGTAAGTTAATTTGAGGTATATTTGTTGTTATTTTCACGATAGAAAAAAAATGCCTAAGCGAGAGAAAAAAAATGGCTGGCGAAAAAACGCAACACGACAATAACGAGCACGAATTCCGTGGATTGGCCGTTAAAGTCGGATTTTTACGAGGCGCACAGTGCATGTACGGGTCTTGGTCCCAAATTGTACGAGTCGCAAGTCCCCCTGGCGATGAGCACCAGTGGCGCTCATCGGGAGCCCTGCAATGAGCGTCTTTGGAGCTCATTGCAGCCCGTAGCGGCTCGCCTGGCTGTGCGAGGGACGCAAAGTGTGATCAAATTGTAAACATTCCCCATACCGAGATATACTATATATATATATATATATATATATATATATATAGATATAGATATATAGATATACTATATATATATATATATATATAACCTGGGTCCTAAAAAATGTTTGCCTAACTCCTAAGTTTCAGATAAAATTTGGCAGTTGTAACATTTTCAGGACCAGTTGGTCAGTCATCAGAGCAGAGATAACAGTGACCCACAACATAAACCCACTTAGAGCTCTCTGTGGCCATTTGCTCTAACTACCATATGGTCTTCCAATTAACTCTTGTCAGTTCCCGGGGGTGTTAAAGAGCAACATTGCACAACACAGTAAGAATCACTGACATTCCACACATTCAACGTATCTTCCTGTTTGGGGTATTTTTTTTTATACCTTGTATGGACAAGATATGCACAGGAACAACAAAATGAAGAGTACACAGAGAACCTCTATCTTTCATATTAACTTGAAATAAAAGCATAAACACTTATTTCCAGGAAGCAATTATATATTTATGGCACCAATACTTTAATTTATTTCTAACCTCCACACCTAACTTATAATGTTACGGGAAAAGAAAAACAAAAACCCACAGACAATGCTTCAATTCTTCTTACTTAAAGTTACACTACAAAGTGCAGGCAGTGTGCCTACTGTGCTGGGTGTGGTATTCCTCCCATCCCTTGTATACAGATCAGGATCTCTCATGTAGGGCATGATCAACTAAACTTTAGTGCACTGGAAAGGCACTTACACATACACTGCTACCCCTGGGGTTTCCACATGATCAGATTTAATGCATTGGCAGTTGAAATTATGAATACTGTTCTCAGCATTCAGCTACTTGCTATGATCAATCTGAGCATGTGCAAACTTCCAGGGAGTAACTACCAATGACAAGGTGATTACAACAAGATACGAAGCACAGCTATTTCACCGCCAACATGGAATATACATTATTATTATGTGTAACACGCCAACATATTCTGTAGCATTATACAGGGGTTAAGTACAACGAAAACATATTAAACACATGGCAAAAAGTGGAGGGCCCGGTCTGTGAGTTCAAAATGATATGTACATGATGCTTTTCTATTCCAAGACTGAAAACTGGCAGACTTACAATATATAGGCATGATTCTGATTACAAATGAACTGTGTATTTCCTGTATATAATGTCCTCCTGATGCAAAAGCATCAATAAATAAATCCAGACATGATAATAATGTAATATATCATATGTAATGTCATAATTATGGGAAAACACTGTGAAATATTAGTTGTCCTACAGTGTCAGCAGCTGCAGATATGGGATCAGAGGGGACTGGTGTGAATGTGGGGCCCACTGACAGATGACATATATCCAGCTCTTCCTGTGGGTGCCAGGACAAGGGGGCTGATAGATCAGACAGCATGGACTCTGATACAAACCAGATGTGGTCAGAGGATGCAAAGTCCCAGTGTACTTATAGTGTGTGGGGAGGGGATAGCCAGGCACACTGCATCACAACTATAGAACAACTAGCAAAAGTTTTACTAATATCACAAAAGCCATAATAACTTTCCCTCGTTCATCCTCTAGCAGTTGGTGATGTGCTACCCGGAGCAGGGTGGGTGCTGCACACACTGATACAGGATGTCTGCATACATATAGTTCCACATACATCAATATATACACAGCTATACAGCTCCAGGCCTCCTACCTGTTTGTCATCCCCACGACTCCCAGCATTTGAGCCGTATTGTGGGGTCCAGGAGCGGTGATAGATGCCACTTCGGATTTCCCAGTCAGCAGGAAGGAGACTGTGAGAGCGGGATGGGCAGAGTCCGGGAGCGCGCAGCCCCTCCTTCTCTCCAGGCCGGGCCCACGCCCGGCACTGACTCACCTCCGCCCACCCTGCGCTGCCAATCATCCATAGAGGATGGTTTGCCATGGTAACAACATAGTGGGGTTAAAGGATGCAAGCCACGCCCTCTAAGCTGCAACCAATCAAGACTTAACATGCTCGCTACATCCGGGCATTCTGGCAAAATGCAAGATACGCCCACAAAACTTTTCTGTCAATCATCGTGCCTTGTCCCTGCCCCTTCAGGCTGATGTCATTTATGCAGCTTCCCCGCCATGTCCTCATCATTAACCAGTTCATTGCTTCATGATTTACTGTCTGTGGTGGCTCAACATGTAATAGTTAATGCATAAATAGTTTATACAGCTCCAGTCATGCCCAGTGCATTGTAATGATATTATTCCTGTTACACTTTCCCCTAAAATGTCCAATAACAGTAAGTGACATTGTGCTTATTTACAGCTAAATATTATCTAGTAATAAAGTAGGTGGTTTGGGATATAGCCAGGGAAGCAATGAGTGTCTGTCAGTTGTTCTCATTTCCCATGGCAGAACATGATCAAATTTAATGCATTGGCAGTTGAAATGTTGGATAATGTTCTCAGCATTCAGCTACTTGCTATGCTCAATGTGAGCATGTGCAAACTTCCAGGGAGTAACTACCAGTTATAATGTTATTACACCAAGATAAGAAGCAAAGCGTGGTGGTAAGATCACAATGGCTGATTACAGATATATATATATATATATATATATATATATATATATATATATATATAAAAGTTTACTGTAAGAAAATATAAAAATTGCAAACTGTATTTGTTCACTTGCGTGTTCAGAGTAATAGGCTGATCAGAACACATAGGTTATAACAAAGAAGAAGAAAGCACTCCCAAAACAACCAGTGACTCCCTACATATATGAAAATATGGATTGTAAGTCTGTGAGTTTTCAATCTTGCACAGTGCTTTGGGGGAAGCACTATAGACACTGGATTCCGAGCTCAAAGACAGGGCCGCCCATCCTTTGCAACGTGTTAGTATTGCTATTGTTTTCGCCTTGATCGTAACCCATGTATGGAATATGTGGACGCTACAAATAAATAATAATATGGGTGCAGCAAGCAACCAGAGGACAGGGAAAAAAAGTTAAAACATAACCTTTATTCTATTTAATAAAATACTGATAAACATAAAAAATAAACAATTACAATCCAAAAATTAGGATCTCAGAAATATCCGGATTGAGGTAGGTATCTAAGGGTGAGACAGACAGTATTTTGAAGCCTTGAGTAAAGTATTGGCTATATAATGAGTGATCTAGAGTGCCTTGCAAAAGTATTCCCCCCCCCCCCCTTGACTTTTTACCTATTTTGTTACATTACAGCCTTAAGTTCAATGTTTTGTTAATCTGAATTTTATGTGAGGGATCACAAAACAATAGTCTAAGTTGGTGAAGTGAAATGAGAAAAATATATACATAAAACTATTTTTTAGAAATAAAAAACAGAAAATGGTCATGTGCGTATGTTTTCACCCCCTTTGTTATGAAGTCCATAAAAAGCTCTGGTGCAACCAATTACCTTCAGAAGTCACATAATTAGTGAAATGATGTCCACCTGTGTGCAATCTAAGTGTCACACGATCTGTCATTACATTTACACACCTTTTTTGAAAGGCCCAAGAGGCTGCAACACCTAAGCAAGAGACACCACTAACCAAACACTGCCACGAAGACCAAGGAACTCTCCAAACAAGTAAGGGACAATGTTGTTGAGAAGTACAAGTCAGGGTTAGGTTATAAAAAAAATATTCAAATCTTTGATGATCCCCAGGAGCACCATCAAATCTATCATAACCAAATGGAAAGAACATGGCACAACAGCAAACCTGCCAAGAGACGGCCGCCCACCAAATCTCACAAACCAGACAAGGAGGGCATTAATCAGAGGGGCAGGACAGAAACCTAAGGTAACCCTAGAGGAGCTGCAGAGTTCCACAGCAGAGACTGGAGTATCTGTACATAGTACAATAATAAGCTGCACGCTCCATAGGGTTGGTCTTTATGGCCAGAAGAAAGCCATTACTTATAGCATAAAACAAAATGGCACGTTTTGAGTTTGCGAAAAGGCATGTGGGAGACTCCCAAAATGTATGGAGGAAGGTGCTCTGGTCTGATGAGGCTAAAATTGAACTTTTCGGCCATCAAAGAAAACGCTATGTCTGGCGAAAACCCAACACATCACATCACCCAAAGAACACCATCCCCACAGTGAAACATGGTGGTGGCAGCATCATGCTGTTGGGATGTTTTTCAGCAGCCGGGACTGGGAAACTGGTCAGAGTTGAGGGAAAGATGGATGATGCTAAATACAGGGATATTCTTGAGCAAAACCTGTACCACTCTGCGTGATTTGAGGCTAGGACGGAGGTTCACCTTCCAGCAGGACAATGACCCCAAACACACCGCTAAAGCAACACTTGGGTGGTTTAAGGGGAAACATGTAAATGTGTTGGAATGGCCTGGTCAAAGCCCAGACCTCAATCCAATAGAAAATCTGTGGTCAGACTTAAAGATTGCTGTTCACAAGCACAAACCATCCAACTTGAAGGAGCTGGAGCAGTTTTGCAAGGAGGAATGGGCACAAATCCCAGCGGTAAGATGTGGCAAGCTCATAGAGACTTATCCAAAGCGACTTGGAGCTGTGATTGCCGCAAAAGGTGGCTCTACAAAGTATTGACTTTAGGGGGGTGAATAGTTATGCACATTGACTTTTTCTGTTATTTTGTCCTATTTGTTGTTTGCTTCACAATGAAAAAAAAAACATCTTCAAAGTTGTGGCCATGCTCTATAAATTAAAGGATGCAAATCCTCAAACAATCCATGTTAATTCCAGGATGTGAGGCAACAAAACACGAAAAATGCCAAGGAGGGTGAATACTTTTGCAAGGCACTGTATAGGATCATTATGCCATTTGCAAAAATATACTCAGTATCTCTATAATATACTACTTGACACAGTCAAAAGTTTGCCTTCACAAAAGCTCTATGAATAATAATTAAGAGGTCCTGGTTGTGGATCAATCAGATATAGTAAGAGTATTGATAAAGTTAATAAGAATCAAGTGTATTAAACAATTGTGTTCATTAGCACTGCTGTCCCATGCATAAGTGCATTGCCCCTTCCCCCCCCCCCCCTATTCTTACTCTAAAATGTTTAATACCAAGATAATCTTATTTAGCAATATGACCTCATAATTAAGGGTATGCATTGTCCAACTGGCTACTCATTGTTAGTTTGATTATGAAATAATATACTTAAGCTGAATAACAACTAATCCACATATTGCAGAGGAAATCTAAGAAGGCTGAACTGGATGGACTAAAGTATTTTTTCAACCTTAATTACAATGTAACAATATAATAGTCTCACTTTTGCCTGTACACAATTTTCCAGGTTTTGAATGCAGACCTTAGATCATATGCTAATTAATTTCCACCATTCATTCAAGGGGAGACAGCAAGTGTCGTTGTCTGATCTTGAGACCCAGAGTGGGATGTCACGTTAGTGCTACGTGATCACGCATGCATGGCCCAACACTTGTTTCACTCTGTAGAGGCATATTAATTGGCATGTCTCATAATATATTATAGATCTACTAAATATATTTTTGCAGATGTGTCCAATGATCCTATAGATTCTTCATTATATAGCCAATACTTTACTTAAGGCTTAATAATACTGTAGGAGTCTCTCCCTTAGATACCGCCAGATATTTCTAAGATCATGAACCCTAACTTTTAGATTTTATATTGAATCGTTGTTTATTTTTTTACATTTACCAATATTTTATTAATTAAAATAAACATTGTTTTAACTTTTTTCTTGTCCTCTGGTTACTTACTGCATCCTTATTGTCATATATGTAGGGCCTCACCAGTTGTTTTGGGTATGCTTTCCTCTTCTTTGTTACATAAGTGGTACTTAATTACACTTTACTGGTTGTCCCTTACTACTTGTAATTAGAAACACATGATACTAATTCCATTATACAGAGTGTTGGATGTTCTGATTTATCAGTAGACATGGGTCCCAAGTATTTTTCAAGTGCTGTAAACAATTGGTGTAACATTAACCTAGCAGATATTTTAAACATAAGTATTAATAGATGTAATTACTTTTTTTAAAATTATTTTATTGAATGATATTGTCAACAGCACTTTACAAAGCTACAAAAGCAGTACACTTTGTAAAAAGGGTAGGGACTATAATACATTTTATGTTAATTACTGAAATGATGTCATGGGTTGGAGAGTGAATCAATGTCACGGACATACCTTACTGTATTATTATGGTGGGAACGGTCGGATGATAGATCTTAATTCATGTGATGGACGTGCAGGTTTCGTTAACAGTGAAAGGTGATGAGCAATGAGGAGGAGAGGAAGCAGAATCTGACAAGAGGGATAAGAGGGATTTGGTGCAGAAAGAACAACTTGAGAAAGGGGAGGACAAGTGATTTAATATATGGTAGTCTTTTTTATTGACATAAAAACTAGGATTGAATGGTTGCAGATGAGAATAGTATAATTAGGAGAATAAAGTGGAGGTAAGAGTAGACAATATGGTGACTGGAAAGGAATTTGATATTTGTTTGGAGTCAATTGGATATTTATTTTTGCTATCATTGTACTTGTAGAATCAGAAGTTGCAGATAACTGAAAATATATGATCAGAAAAGTGAGGTCAAAGGCAACAACAAGGTTATGCACTAGAGCGGATGCTACATGGGAGAGAGTGGTTCTAAAGTAACAGAATAAACATGAGTGATTTAAAGGTATGTAGGAACACACTTGTAGAGAAGGAAGAGTTAAACATAAAGAAAAGATAGAGGAGGATAAGGTGGAACAAAGGGTATATTAGGTCAGAGGGTGTAGTAGAACCACCTCGACCCTCAAAATCAGAACCCTCGACTCAGCTTGGGAATTGATGAAGATGGATAGTATAACTTAAGGCAGTAAGGATTGTTTTTGAGATCTTACTGATAAGATAGTCAGGATGATCAGCAGTGTCTCACTGATTATAGCAGAAAGGCTGACATGTATGTCTGGAATCTACATTGCAGGAAACCTTTGATTTCAAGACAACCTGCCCTTCGGAAATACTCAGATTCATACACACCTCTGTATCAAGTGACCTAGAACTTGAGAGACTGCTCCCTGAGTGGGCATCAACCATTAGGACACACTACTTCACAGTTGTCTTTTAAAACAAATGGTGTCATGAATGTATATATTTTTTTTTATCCATTAACTTTTTATTAGACAGTAATTCAATTACACCTATATTGAGACAACTCTCGTTATCTCACTTATATAGCGTTAACAAATGTATCTGTCTTACAACATACATTTTCAGTTTTCTGGATAACATTTGAAAAAGTTTATAATTTAATATTTTAATATAAAAGTTACAACAGTGCTCTTATTATCAACAATAAAGATTTTACATACATGGTATTGTCGTTGTCTTGATGAGAACCTATTTCATCAACCATTTTAACTAAAACAAACAAACAAAAAAACCTCACACCAATGTTATGCTGGTCACTTCCTGTATTTATAAAGCAATTTTTATTTAACTTGCCTGTCCGCAGTCCACTCCCCCGAGCAAATCCGCAGCCATGGCCAGTCCCCATCTTGGACTGGAAGCCTCCCCCTTCTCTTATGAATATAATTTTAAATTAGTTCAATAAATTACATTTTGACAATAAGAATTCTGCTTGTCATAGAGCAAAAAAACTCAATTAATTCTGTGATGTAGATTGTCATGTTTAACTTTGCAGTTTTCACTTTGTACTGTCCAGTTGTGACAACACTGATTGTTAAAGTTAAACATAAAGCCTGCATGCAAGAGAAAAAGTACTGGCCATTAGTGAAAATAGAGGAAAAGCATACAGTGCCTTGCAAAAGTATTCATCCCCCTTGGCATTTTTCGTGTTTTGTTGCCTCACAACCTGGAATAAACATGGATTGTTTGAGGATTTGAATCATTTAATTTACAGAACATGCCCACAACTTTGAAGATGTTTTTGTTTTTATTGTTAATCAAACAACAAATAGGACAAAATAACAGAAAAAGTCAATGTGCATAACTATTCACCCCCCTAAAGTCAATACCTTTTGCGGCAATCACAGCTCCAAGTCGCTTTGGATAAGTCTCTATGAGCTTGCCACATCTTACCACTGGGATTTTTGGCCATTCCTCCTTGCAAAACTGCTCCAGCTCCTTGAAGTTGGATGGTTTGCGCTTGTGAACAGCAATCTTTAAGTCTGACCACAGATTTTCTATTGGATTGAGGTTTGGGCTTTGACTAGGCCATTCCAACAAATTTACATGTTCCCCATTAAACCACTCAAGTGTTGCTTTAGCAGTGTGTTTGGGGTCATTGTCCTGCTGGAAGGTGAACCTCCGTCCTAGCCTCAAATAACGCACAGAGTGCTACAGGTTTTGCTCAAGAATATTCCTGTATTTAGTCTCATCAGACCTTCCTCCATACATTTTGGGAGTCTCCCTGTATTTAGTATCATGCATCTTTCCCTAAACTCTGACCAGTTTCCCAGTCCTGGCTGCTGAAAAACAGGGTCTTTGGGTCATGTGATGTGTTGGGTTTGTGCCAGACATAGCATTTTCTTTGATGGCCTGAAAGTTCAATTTTAGTCTCATTAGACCAGAGCACCTTCCTCCATACATTTTGGGAGTCTCCCACTTTCCTTTTCGCAAACTCAAAACGTGCCATTTTGTTTTTTGCTGAAAGTAATGGCTTTCTTCTGGCCACTTTGCCATAAAGCCCAACTCTATGGAGTGTACGGCTTATTGTCCTCCTATGTACAGATACTCCAGTCTCTGCTGTGGAACTCTGCAGCTCCTCCAGGGTTACCTTAGGTCTCTGCCAAAGTATCTACTGAAGAAAATTCCTACCTTCCTTGTTCTGGTTTGTCCCATATAGCTTTTGTTTTAAATACTACTTCACTTATTACCGTGATGTGTTGTCCTCCCGCCCCCCACGCTTTCTTAGCTGCTTGTTGATTCTTTTGCCAAGACAGAATATTGTTTCTTTTATGACTTAAGTGAGGACTCCATATGTACCAGATGCACTAAAGATGGCCTATCAAAATGTTGTCTGTTGGTTCTGTACCTGATGCTGAAGACTAGGAAGAAAAAGGCCTGCTGTTCTTTACTGCAAAATATTTGAAGCAATATTTAGTTATTTTTCACTTTCATTGGACTATGCCAGCATCTGATATTACTAACTATCCTTTCTTGTTAGCACTTGCTGTTATTAAAATCCATTGAACGATTAAACATTGGTAGATTCTCCTTTTCCCACCATTCTATTTGGACTTTTAACCATTGAGGAATAAATATAATCTAATACAAGCACAGATGCTTGAGCTGTGCTGGTCTCATGTGCCAGCCTTGCACTTCTGATTGTCGATACTAATGATAATATACCTGTTAGTTTCAATCATTCTCATGCTTATAGAAACCTTGTTGAACATATATTATCCATCTGGACTGTTATCTGGCTGGGACTAAGGCTGCATTTTTCTAGATTTAAAATCTATTCAATTTGTAGATCTAATATCTAACTCTATGGTGTATTTCATGGTTACATCCTATCCATGTCTTCTGGTATGAATCTGAAAATCTATGGTCTGTTATCCAGATAACTAAAAATTTAAATTCACAAAACTCTTAGAGCCTTTATCAAGGTCATTAGGACATTTTGTTCAAAATGTGGAGGCTGGGCAAACTGGAAAACTACTTCCTGAAAACTGAAACTTCAGAAATGCGTACTATTGTTTATATATGCATCTGTTGTATATATGTATACCATAAACTGTCTCCTGGTATACTGATGGAATAGCTGGGGACATCTTGAATCTCCTGGGTGTTAAAAAAAAGAGTTTATAACCAACATATCCAGGACTGGTCTCTGCTCCTAATGGTTTCATTATCATGTATATCCTTGAGTATATTGCTTTCTTTTTTTCTTGAAATATAAATATTTGAACCCTATTTCCTTGCGGCAGAAACTTTATGTTGGCAGTTGCACTGTGGTTTTGGGTGCAATAAGGTCTGGGAAGAGGAACATTTTTCTTGAAGTATATTTTTTAATTCCAGAGAAGAATTTTTTCTTGCTCATATCAAATGTGTCCAGCTTGCAAAGCATTATGGTAGTCTTCCTCCCACTGTTCCAGTGGTTTTGGGTGCAATAACGTCTGGGCAGAGGAACATTTTTCTTGAAGTATATTTTTTAATTCCAGAGAAGAATTCTTTCTTGCTCATATCAAACGTGTCCAGCTTGCAAAGCATTATGGTAGTCTTCCTCCCACTGTTCCAGTGGTTTTGGGTGCAATAAGGTCTGGGGAGAGGAACATTTTTCTTGAAGTATATTTTTTAATTCCAGAGAAGAATTTTTTCTTGCTCATATCAAACGTGTCCAGCTTGCAAAGCATTATGGTAGTCTTCCTCCCACTGTTCCAGTGGTTTTGGGTGCAATAAGGTCTGGGGAGAGGAACATTTTTCTTGAAGTATATTTTTTAATTCCAGAGAAGAATTTTTTCTTGCTCATATCAAACGTGTCCAGCTTGCAAAGCATTATGGTAGTCTTCCTCCCACTGTTCCAGCCAACCTTCACTCAAATTTTGATGGAAAGGTAATGGCTTTAGTGCTTGACGTACCCGCTCTATAACAAGATTTTCCTTTTCTCCAGTTTCTCTGTGAATTGCAATACATTTTTAAGGAACCTGTCAGTAAAGGAATGTTTAGTACCATACTGTCAACCTTTTTTTTTATTTTCCTCTAAAATGGAAAGGTTTTATCTACCTGAGGACACATGACTGTCCAGCTTAGGATCAAACTGCCTATCTCCTTCAAAAGGAATAGTATAAACATTTAGATCCATTATCTGCCTACCACATAGCTTTGGGAAAAGCTACTGATCAGGATCAGGAGTCTTATCTCTGTCTTATCTCCTCTGCTAGGTCTGTTTCAGACAATGCTTAGAATATTAGTACTATTTACACCTGAAGAAATGTATAACTTGATATTAGCAGTCCAAGCTTTTATTACCCTGTCTAATTGTCTCATCAGACTGCTCCAGCTATACAAAAATATTTTTTTTTACACAAGTTTCAAATTTCCTTTTCATATGTCCTTGATTCCTAGCAATTTTTTGCAATTGAAAATTCAGCATTCAACAGTGCATGGACCTTAGGAAAGGCCCAAATGTATTACCTAGATCAGATATGACCATTAACTGTAATTTCTTGTCAGTTCCCCCAGGTATACACTACAGCAGGAGACACTTTGATACCTAGATCTGCTCGGCAATTGCTAAAATCATGTAGACTGTGAATGGAAGGTCACAATGGAGTTTCATGTTTACAAGATGCAGATCTTGCGTGTTTGATTAGCGCCAGAGTCAGAATGCTGTACACCCCTCCCAGTGGTCTATCACTGGCTCTGTCCTTTTAAGGTGGATTATTACAGTTAGAACGATGATAAACAAGCAGAAAGAGTGTTATACAGACCTTGGGTTGGGGTGTAGGATATCGGAATGGGGGACCTCTGGGTGGGATGGGGGGTAGGAGATCAGAATGAGGGACCTGGGGAAGGGGTAGGAGATCAGAATGGGGGACCTGGGGGAGAGGGAAGGAGATCAGAATGGGGGACCCACTTGAACACAATTTCTAGTTAAATAAGCAAGGAATAAAAAACAGCCACATATGACTTTAACAAACAAAAAGTGACATACAAAAGATTTTCCATTGTTAAATCAATTACAAGATATGCATCTTCATGTCCAAAACAAGCCAGGAGACCTGATTTGTCACAGAATTATGTTGTGGATTGTATTTCAGCTGTGGCTAAGGATTCTGGGTAGTGACATGCAAATTATGGTTAAAATGGACCACCTTTGTGTCCCTAGTCCTCTTAACATAGAATCTGTTTGGAAATATGTGTATTGCTCCCAGACACCCTACAGAAGATAGCCTTGGTTTATGGCACAGATCCAAAAAAGTTACTTTCTAGCTTTTTGTTTCCATTTTTAAATATGATCAATGAAAAGGCTCAAACACTTTCACACACATTATATATATATATATATATATATATATATATATATAACATAGTTACATAGTATATAAGGTTGAAAGAAGACTTTCAGTCCATCAAGTTCAACCTTTTAAGATCTCCTCTGATCTGCAATATGCGGATTAGATATTAATTAATTAGTTGTTAATTAATTGTTAATTTGGAATCAACTATTGTTTTTATTATTAATAATTAATTCAGAGGAAGGCAAACAGAAAAAAAAACAAGTGAAACTTAGCCAATAGTCTCAAAGGGAAAAATGTTTTTATTCCTTTCTGACCCCAGATTGACATTTATTTTTTTCAACCTCTTTTGGATTACTTCCTGCGTTAACCAATTATTTGGCAAAGGTAGTGTAGCCCCATTATGTTGTACCAACCACTGGTACCTCCCTTGTGTATACCGAAGAAAATAACTTATTTAGATCATCTGCCTTTTCCTGGTCACTCATTTTCAGATGGCCTGTGTCCCATTGTAATGTTCCTATAACTTCCTTTCTCGCCTTCTTCCCATTAATATACTTAATAAAAAAAATTGTATTCAATCTCAAATGAGACTGTGTTGTGATCGCAGTTTCCCAAAGGTTGCCCTATTCCAACCTTTGATACTATATCAATATTATTTGTGATTAGTAAATCTAAGATAGCTTAATTTCTAGTAGGCTCTTGTATAACCTGGGCCAGATAATGATCCCTGAGTGTACTCAAGAACCTGCTCCCCTTAGCTGAACTGCTGGTCCTATTTATCCAGTTTATTTCAGGGTAATTAAAATCTCCCATTATTAGAACTTGCTCATGCTTAGCTGCACTTCCAATCTGTAACAATAATTGTATTTCCTCACTTCCAGCTATATTTGGGGGTTTATAGCATACTCCTACTAATATTCTTCTGGAATTTGTTGCTCCGTTATTTAACTCTACCCACAAACATTCAACATTACCGCTAGTTCCGCCATAAATATGTTCTCTGACTACAGGCTTAAATTCAGGCTTAATATAACGACAAATCCCTCCTCCTCTTTTACCACTGCCCTTATCTTTCCTAAAAAGGTTATAAGCATCCAGATGAACAGTCCAGTCATGAGATTCATCCTACCACATTTCGGAAATGCCTATTAAATCTCATTTAATAATTCTAACTCTCCCATTTTTCCTGACAAGCTTCTGGCATTAGCAAGCATACATCTTATGTTATGAGTTTGTAGTTTGGTGGTGCCTGCCACTATACTTGAGTTACTTAGTAATACCTCCCTATTGACTATACTACCCCTACCCCATCTCCTCCCCTATGAGTTGTTAATTCATCCCTTATACCCTCTACACTTTCTACCCCATTACTTATATCTAGTCCCCCCCCCCACCTACTAGTTTAAAAACTCTTCCAGCCTTTCTACCATCCAATTCCCCAACACAAAAGCTCCCTCATCATTAAGGTGCAATCCATTCCTGCTGTAGAGATTGTACTGAAGTAAAAAGTCAGCCCAGTGCTCTAAAAACCCAAACCACTCCTTAGTGCACCACATCTTTAGCCATGCATTAACCTCCCTAAGCTCCTTCTGCCTCCCTGCGCTAGCACATGGCACTGGTAGTATCTTAGAAAATACTACCTTGGAGGTCCTCGCCTTCAGCTTATTACCTAGTTCTCTAAAATAATGCTTTAGGACACTCCATCTTCCACTAACTTTGTCATTAATACCAATATGTACCAAGACCGCCGGTTCATTTTCAGCCACTCTCAATAATGTGTTTACATGATCAACAACATTACGAACCCAAGCACCCAGGAGAGAGCAAACTGGGTACTGGGTGACAAAAAAACCCTGTCTACCTTCCTAATAAAAAAAGTTTTGTAAAAGAAATAAAATAAATAAATATGAAAAAAATAAAACTATAAATCTGCCCCCCCCCCCCTTTTCTTTGAACTCCCTCCTTTTATGCAAACTCCTACACGTTTTTTACTAGAATTTCACTTACACAAGAAGTGTTTGCAAGCTCACAAGTTCGCCCCTTCTCCTGTTTATATTCACTAAGTGCACTCTGCAATTTATCAGCCTTTACTTACAAAAAGTAAAATCCACTTGCGATTATATATCTCATAGGACTGAATAAAGAAAGTTTTTTTTTTGTAAATCAAAATTTATTAAAGTAAATATGACAGTGTGTAAGGTGGGTACATACTTTATTCACAGCTTATAGATTCACCTTCAGAAGATCAGCAGAACATTATAACCCGCTGCTCAGCTGGGCTCTGAGGCTAAAAATTGTATTTCCAACCAGTTAACATGCAGATCACTACCTTATTTAGGACAGACGTCACTCACTATTGAACAATTTCAGAAATCAGGAGTCTGAAAGCTGCAATACTGGTGCATGTAGCAATACTAGTTGCAAAATAAAGGCATTTATTTCATAATCCTGGTGCTATTTTTACACAAGTTTTGCCGTTGGGTCAAAGTAACAAGCTTGTCCTATTATAAAGCAAGGTAAAACTATCAGTAAAACTATAGCATATTTTCTATCCATAAAACTAGCCATGCTTCACCCCCAAAAAAGAATGCTGCATCAAGTAAACAGTATAATAAACATTTTTTTCACCAATATGATACTGGCAGTGCTACTTTTTATTGTTGCTATTTTTTTTTTTTTTTTTACAGAGTTTTCTTTTCTCGGTAGTATTTCATTACAGGGTAAAGACATTATGAATAAAACAATCAAATGTATACAATTATTATAAAAATAACAGAATGGGCAAGGTTTAAATAATTTCATACATATACTTCAATGGATTTTAAAATAGGATCTTCATGAACATCTGTTCTGCTGCAGCAGATCCTTACAGAATATTGTGCTTCCTATTAATATAGAACAGTGTATTTGAACACACATTTTAATGAAAGGAGGTTTATTAACCTCTTACTATTGGTGGGACCCTTGAATGCATTGCAATGCATAAGGTTGTACTTCACACTAAATGGGTAAAATATTTGAAAATTAAAATGATTTTTCTTTCGAGTTAAAAATAATTTTATTTCGTGTTGATGTAGGATAAAACTGAGGAATAATTGAATTGCACATAGAAGCATCATGCTGGACTTCCCAGTAATAGCATGCTCATCAAATGTGTTAATGGACCAAGGTGCTTGAGTGTTCTTTTTTTTTTTTTAACACTTAAGTAAATAGAGCAATCTTAAATTAGTGGTCCTGTTATAAACCAAAGCATACACGAGCAATCAGAAAGGTCAACTTATGGAGTTGATCAGAGCAAAACGTGGAAACCAGTTTTTGATATATATATTTTTTTTAAATTGATGAATATTGCACAATTCTATTAGAGTTTGTATGTGATCCAGTTATTATTCCAGCCACCCTGTCAATGCATGTTCTGAAAGGACCAAAAACAACAAGTGCCCTCCAAGTATGTATTCATACTATCTGCACAATCAAAACTTTTCTTTTCAGTCATACTAATCAAAATTTTTTAGGCATTTAGAAGGAGTTTATAATTTATGGTACCCTCAGGACCTGAGCCCTACCAGCTTTCTTTTCTTTGTCAGCATAAAGGGATATGGAAGGTTTCTGGATTTTACTAGGTATATAATATATGTGTGTATCTATTTTATTAAGAAGGGCTTATACGTTTTTGCTGCCTAAAAAGCAAACAAGTAATTGCAGTGCAGTGTCTCATACTAACCAACCAGTGATACTCTATCAGCAACATGCTGATGAAATGTGGTTCTTGATAGACTAGAACATCAAGCCCTACAGAGTCTGTGTCTGCATACGCTACAGAGGGCAGACACATGCAGAGACCATTTGTTTGATTTTAGGCATTAAAACAGAATTGATAAGCATTTACTAAAACAAATTATAAAGTAAAAACTTTAGATTCTCCACTTTATTTTAACTGCTGTACATAATTAGTGCAAACCAGTAGCCACGAGTTGAGTGGTGCACTAATAAGAATAATATTTACCACACAGTATGTAAAATGTCATCTAGAGTTACAGTGTTTAGTATTGTATATGCATGTCCTTCAATATAAAATCAAGTAATACTGAATAATCAGTGATAGACCATCTATAACAGTAGAAGAACAAACATCATGGAGTGCAATGATTTATGGAGTCCCTCCAACATTAAAAATAATCAGTTGCACTTGTAACCACCATACCACTTTCTATGCCCATTTCCTATATTGCAGACAAATCATTATGTGAGATAACGGATTACCTCGGTTCTTTGGTTTTGTAACACTGCATCGGGTGCTAATGAGTCCCCAAGTGATGGTTTAGAGAGCAGGGAAAATATTTTGTCTTGGAGCCACCAAATTGTAACAAAATATACAGACACATTTGGGAACATTAAACTTCATATGTTGTAATAAAAATACAAAAACATGTATTTTTCATTCTAATCCACATTTATATAGTATTACCTAAATAAGTTTTCAAAATAGTATAACTGTTCCTATTTATTTTTTACTTCAAATTTGATTTCAATTTTACAGTTCCAAAACTTCTGTATGATGTGAATGTGCAATCCACTCCAAGCTCTGTATATCATAACTAAACTGCTGTGCAGAAATAGGGCCAAACCTTATATATACACATCTACCAAGTAAACTATGCAACACTTGGTAGATTATACCATAAATGTCATATTAAGAATCAGAGAATCCTTGTGAATAGAAAGAAACATGAATTTCATCCGTGTTGCTCTATATTAAACAGAACACGAAACACTACGTTGAAAAAAAAAAATGTTGATAAATTGATGCATATTTCATTATTTTTAAGTGTGTTTATATAACCCAGTAATTCATTCAGTTGCCAGACACACAAACTTCAAAAAGGGAAAAAAATTAAATGTATTATTGCTGTGAAGAGAGTGTATAAGCATTTAGAGACAGCCCTTTCTGTCCACAAATTCAATATATTGACTGGTGCAGACAAAAGTAATTAGACACTTTTTTTTTTTTAACTGCACTATTTAAAAATATAAAATTGTTTTGTTTTACAACATCTCCATTTGATAGTAACTACTATACATTACAATACAAAGCAGTATTCATGAGTTCTGGGACATTTTAACCAGTGTTTCCCAGACATTCATTAATATAATACATGTAATTAAAAGAGTTTAGCTTTTTATTAAATAACACCTAATTTTAACATTTATCAAACATTTGATTGTATAGTAGTAACTCAATATGAGCATTGTACAAACTCAATATCTGGTGAATGTTATGGCAGAACCTACTAGGTGCTGAGAAAGGCTCTACTTGGGTGGTGGGTGTGGGGATTGCTGAGTGCTTGTGACAGACCATCACTACATTACAGCAAAATAAAACAAAAATACATTTTGCTTTTGTGGCCATACTTCCTTATTGACTACTTTTAGAAAAATATAAACCATATTACCACAATCCTAAAAGTGCAGGGCAATGCAAGGTAAAACATGTATTGTCTGGCAGAGGATGGATTGCACCTTTTATGAATGAACATCAGTTATTCGAGTTACAGCATATGTGCAAAAAGAGCTCAGAGGTTCTTCAGCCATTTTCCTTAAACTTCATAAACCCATAAATATAAAGTATTTATAAATGCACAGAGTATATAATGAAATATGCAACAGATTTACACAGAAGAGGGATATATATATATTACTTTGGTTATAACCGTGGAGACATTTAAGATTATCTTGGGGTGGGGGAAATAAATATTTGAGTCATGACAATTAAAAAACCAAAAAAATGTAAACCAGAAAAATATAAATTTCCACTTAACTTTGTTATTGTTAATTTTCATTCCAACACTTCAGGACTAGACAAGAAGCATTTACACAATCAAACGAGAACTTAATCACATTTCTACAGGGCTTAAAGGCTAAATTATATTATCAGGTATCAGAGGTTTTAGGGCTGTACTAGTCGAGGATTGCACACAACTTGATACCGGACCGAAACATTCTTAGATACTGAACTGTTAAAGGGATATGGAAAAATTCTGGATTTTACTAGGAATGTACTATACCTATTTATTGACTTTTAAATAAATACATAGCTATATTTCTTTATTTTATTAAAAAGTGTTTATAAGCTCTGCCTCAAATCAAACAAATAGTCCCTGTAGCATGAGAATACAGTATTCATCTCACCCGGAGTTATTCTCTACAGTGTTAAAGGAAAAATAAGTTAGCCCCCTGTAGAGAATAAGGATTTTTTGGTCCGGTATCAAGATGATGATTAAGTTGTGATACAATAAAAAAGGTAATGTGAGGTTATCAGACGAGAACGTCATACTTATAATAAACAGGTTATTTGTAAAAGGTCTTTCTTTTAAAGGGCAACTGTAGTGCCATAATCTTAATTATTTTCAGAACATTAATAAAATTCCTATTTCATGAATTGTAATGCCAATATTCAATACAAAATTCACTTTCAAAATTTAGTGCATCAGCCCTAAATTGAGCATTGTGTCCCCATTCTAATAAGTTTATTGAGGAAGACAGGGAGTTTGGCTGAGGTACAGATGTAAAAGACTTTAACACAACCTGATTAGATAAGCAGACAAACAAGTCTCTAGTCAATGGAGATCACTTTGTTGGAATAACTTTGTGCCTCAACATTTAGCACTGTCTGCTAGACAAATCAGCCCCCACTGACCCTATAGTGGACTGACACTAGCGGCAGATGGGCCTGACCTTTGAAAGTAAGTTTAACATTATTATTATTTTTTTTTTAACAAATCATTGAACGTGAATTTAATTTTTTATGAATGCTTAATTAAAACCTCTGTTTAATGCTATTGGGATACCACAGTTGTTATTTGGGCTCTACATGGTGATGGGGCCCTTGAAACCTTGGGCCACACACTAAACAATCTTCAGTTGCAAACGTCACATTTAGTAAATAAGGCACTGCTTGAGTATGACCACTACCAGATATTCACTTAAGGACTTCAAATCGTTATCCAACCCTATAGAACAACCAGCAGAAAACTGTGAATACTGCAAATTGTAACAAATACAGTAAAATATCATAGTAGCTCACATTGACAGTGATTCATGAGAGAATCCATGTGCCATTACATTTGCTGAGTTGTCAAGTACATAGTCATACATGTTTAATATTGGAGAGAACACATGAATGACCGGGTGTGTACATTTCAACATATTAAGAACCTTTCAACATTTTGATCAATAAAAACAAAATTAATCATATCGTGTAACTAAACCAAAGACTCTATAGGAAATATTGGGTTTTGTTTAGGATTCTTCTTATAGATAGGCACTCTGAAATATAAATATCATGAAAAGTAATTACAGATAATCCAGTTTTATATTGAATGCAATATTAAACATTAAAACATACAAAATGTCAGAAGGAATCGATGCTCCAACATGTGGGACAATCAGGAATGCAAGGCATCTTCACCAAGTCTCCATAGTGCAAGTTTGGAATGTTTTGTGTATATAAGTCCTTGGTACTACCGGAGCCCAGACCAGCTGTGCAGGTACGAAGACCAACCTGCAGGACGAGCAGCAGCCTCTTCATCACCTAACATATTATGAGAAACAAAAATGAGTAAAAATAGAATGTTTATAGGTTTAACATATCTGTTGGTAAATTACTGAATGTTTGATTTTAGCAATACAATACAATACAATACAATGAAATATCCTCCTGCATATCCTCAACTCACACAGGCATCCCATGACAATTCTATCGAAGTGAGTGGGAATTAAGAATACATAATGAATTAAAGAAATCATGAGTTTTAGAGACCTTTTATATCTTATGAAACTAGCTAACATCGGATTAAACAAAATCATTTAATGTTGTATATTTCCTTTTTCTTGACCCCTGTACAGAACTATGGAATATGTTGACGCCCTACAAATAAAACATAATAATTTTACACCATTGCAGAGATGATTATTCCTTTCAACATTTTTTGTAGTGAACGTAATTTTGTGCAGACCTATCTACATAGCCAAGGATAGAAACCAAACATATGAAAGAACTGTAGTACAAATAATTTGTGCTGCCTTGTAACTTACATCAATCCCATAGCATTTCTGAAACACTGAGGGCTCTTATGTTTTTAAGTTTCATTATGAACTGTATAAGTAGTAGAACATTGAAATGGGACGCAGAAATAAGCATTTTGTCAAACCTTGAGCAATGGTGAACAATTTCCCTTTCTCCTCTGGGCTGAGCTGCAACATAGTATCTATGACGGGAAGAAGTCGCTGTCGCTCGCTGCCTGCCTTGAGAAATATAAACTGCAGCAATACATTCTTGAGGTATTCCAAATTTGCCACTGACTTCTCTCGTTCTTGATTCCTTTCCAGCCGTCTAATTTCATTTTTGAGGAGCTGGGAAAAAACAAGACAAAACATGTTGCAAACCGAGACCAAAAATATATGTGGACCACAGACTAAGGTTCATTACAGGAAAAGAATATAAAGAAACATACATTTAAAAAAAAAATGTTTCTTATAATTGTGTTTCAAATGTACAGACCAGAACAGCTGCTTCTGCTCCTTTAGCAGGATAAGGACCAATACTCACTGTAATTTGCTCCATTAGAATGGCATTGGTTGCTTCTGTCTCATGAAGAAGACCACTCAAATGATCTACACTCTTTGATGTGGTGTTGAGCTTCTTAGCCAGTTCTTCCTTGGAAAGTTCTGGGTGCCACTGAGGAGGCTCTGTTGTATATAGTGGATAAATATTGCTCGATCAATAAATTACCGTGTTTTGCAGAATAGTTATAAATTCATGAGCAGATGAGAAAACAAAGTCTTTAGGAAAAGAATGGTCTTACATGACATTCACCATATAAACCACCATACTGATTCTACTTCCCAATTCTGTGTGTGTATCTTGCATCCCGAAACAATTATAAACAGTGTGGTCATATTGAACTCACATTACCAATTTATATATCTAAAAAAAAAAAAAAAATGTACACAAATGACAGGACCAGGCAAAAAAAAAAAAAAAAAAAAAAACGGTCGAAAAGTGTGACTAAGAGCATAAAAAGTCATATAGATCATTAAAAATAAAAATGTTGATTCCTCTGCAGGACCCTGGAGAGATCCATGTTGGAAGATATGCATGTGAGAGGGGCATTTACATTTCTGAAGAGCTACTGTTGCAGTGAATGATGCAAGGGGTCTGCTTCTGGGCCAGTGAGAAGGAATGAGCATCGTGTCTATTTCAGTGTTATACAATTATCTTTACAGTGTCTCTCGGTTCCCTCTTTCCCCACCCTCTCTTCAATGATAGACAAAACACACATTTTCACGCTGTAACAAACACAAAATGGATTCCTGTAGTCTTTAAAGATTCTGATTTCTCATAAAAAATGCTTTACGCCCAGAACTTACACAGCTTCTAATATTAGATAGTTACATAGTAATTGAGGTTGAAAAAAAATACTTTCAGTCCATCAAGTTCAACTTTTTAAGATCTCCTCTGATCTGCAATATGCAGATTAGCTGTTAATTGATCCAGAGGAAAGCAAAAAAAAAAGCAAAAAAGCACAAGTGAAACTAGTCTTAAAAGGGGAAAAAAAATAATATTGTTAATATGGTACATAATTGACAACCAGGTGTCTTTTTTGTTGAACTGCAGTGGTCCTTAAAGACTAATCAAGAGAAATATGCAAATAAAGTAAATAAAGAATTGAACTGACTTCTGTCTATTCCCAAATGCAAATTTATCTAAGTTTTGTGGGTTTTTGGGGAATATTTGTATCAACTGTTTTGAATACCATTTAACTAACCAAAAGTATTTATTATACAGATTAACTAAGCTGAATACCCTTATAGAAAAGTGTAGATTTGTGTGTAGACATAATTTACCAGCTCTAATGTCGGACGAGTTAAGTAGTTGGTCTAATGATGCAACATAAGTGCTGGCAGAGGACACAGATTCAGTATCTGTCATTTCCATTCCTTCTCCTTCTTCTCTAGCCACAGAGTACAAATCCAGGAGTGGAAGGTCTGTGGGTCTTCTTTCACGCAAACTCTTCAGAGGCTGCTGGGAACCTAGAAGACAAAAATGTGAAAGTCAGGTAGCTGCCACGATGCTGAACTGAAAGCAAAGTACGGGGATTTCAAGACACATTGTGAGAAATAACAAACAAACAAAAAACAATACCTACAGATCTTGAATGCAAATAATAACCTAGAGACACTGTTTTCAGATTTCAAATTTAGGTCTGATGAGAGGTTTGGCTTTTTATACCAGGACATTTCCACATCTATCCCAAAGTTATATATCTAGGGTGGGGGTAAGGTGAAATATACATATTTGAGATTATTTGCTCTTTTTAAATACTATAAATACTAGATATACATTGTACTAACCACTTTTCAAAACCAAATACGATGTACAGGCTTTTCATGGCACAGCATGCAAACGGTTTCCTTTATGGGCAATTCATAGATTTAGGTTTCCTTTCTCTCACTAAATCAACCATACTGTGTCACTATTTAGCCCACTATGTCAAGAGATAAGAGAGAGGGTTGAGCTTTATATAATTCAGCACAATTTAGACCACATCGCAGTAAAGATTTTCTAAATGCATGTTGAAATAACTTTGAATTTTTTAAATGAAAAATTAAGTCTGTGTTTACATGTGTCACTGACTAGCCACTGCCATGGCCCCAGCTACATGTTCGTGTAGTGAGCAAAAGAACCAAAAAAAAAACAAAAAAAAAAACATTAACAAATCTATCTGTGCAGAGCATGGAATGCTGGAATGACCTAAACAGGTCAGTTAAGGGTTAACTGGTTAGTGTAGTCCAGAGAAAAACTGCCATCAATCACCGTCTTCACTGTGCGCTTTGCTATCTGTTATTACTCATGCAACAGCCAGTAGGCAGGAGTGACTTTGGATGTAAACAGAGGCTTAAAACGTTAAGAGATTTTTTTTTAACTGTTATTAGTGTAAAAATAATAAAAAAAAAAAACAAAAAAGAAAAAAAAAAAAGATGATTTTAACAAGTAATCTTGTGCTATTTCACACCATGAAGAGCACTTACAATGAGGTAAAGGGCCCTTTAAGTTACATCAGTTGATGGTTTGCATCACACTGAAACATAAAATTAAGGACGAGTATTACCATAAATTGTAGTCTAAGCTATAAAGTAGACTCACACAACACCATGAAATACAAAATAATTGTTTACTTTTTTGAAAAAAAAATATAGAAACATCTATTAGTGATTGAATCCAATTCATTTTCAGAAACCGTTTGTAAAAGTGGCTAATCTTACTTTCCAGTAACACATTTAAGTCCTTTATTTGTCTCCCACACAATTTGCCAGCTGAGTAAACATGTTGCTAGAACTAGATATTCATTTAACACTTAACTGACAATTCTGTAGCAACCAAGCCAGAAACATCTATTGTTTACATTCACCGATAAGTATATGTAGAACAACCTATCTCAAATAACTGTATGAAATTATTCTATATACAGACCCAATGTCAATTTAACCAACTGTAGTCATCTATTACTCGGCTTCACTTCTGCAAATGCGGCTCTGTTGGATTCACTACAATCCCGGCATCAGCATTACTGGGAACATTTTAATCAGTCAATGAAAAATGTGTTTGCACAGGGTAATAATGTTAATGTTGTGAACAATGCGAGTCTTCCCACACATACTACACCATGCTGTTGTACTACTGAGACCGCAACTTCAATAGAATAACATTGCACAGAAATTATTATTAATACAGCATTTTATGAGAGGGATATGGAGTGTTTGTTTGCATATCTAAATACCATTTTATTATCAAGTGTTTAAAATCTTCCAAACAGCCCCAACAAATGTCTGATCCCTGTAGCTCATGCAAAAAGTGTATCTGTGGTACTACATGTACTAACCAATCACACATTGTCTCAGCAGCATTTAAAAAAAATAAAAATAAATCTAGAAGTGGCTAGTGCATGTGGCACCAATAGAAACACAGTGTGCATAAGCTGTGGGGGGAGACTATTGTAGAGACTATTTGGAAGGATTCAGTGAGTACAAACAGAGCTTTTAAGTACTGGTTAATAAAATGATCTTTTGATATGCATATGTATTTATTAATGATGTTTACACACACAAATTTATTTTATTATTAAAAACAGGGAACTTATCGGGTCCTTTTACTACTTATTATTAAAACACTTAAAAGTTCAACTACCGAACTGCGATATCCTTGAATTGTATCCCAATCCTCTTCATTTCTGTTTATTTTGTTTGTGTTTTAGTTCATTTTCTTACTTCAATTAACTTCATGAAAAAAAAATTGTGATGCATATAATATGCCTTTTTAAACAAACAATATTTTGTGCTACAGCAGTCTGTTACTGTAGGCAACTGTAAAAAAAATATACCTTTGTGCAATAAAAATAAATAAAAAAAAAGTGTAAATCATTCTGAGATTAGATCTTTTACACTTACATGATGCCTACAGCCACATTTTTTCCTGAACTAAATTAAAAATGATTATAAAGTAGTTTAGTACAGACTTACTTGCAACTGTGGCTTCACTCTTAACTTGGAAGAGTTGAGCTTCCACCTTAGAAAGCTGTTGCTGCAGAGTCTCCACAGTTTTCCTGTGGTCTTCTTGCAAATGTCTTACTTGCTCCTTGTAGCTGTTCCTCTGAGACTCGCTTTGGGTGGTCAGCTGACTGACCGTCTGTGCATGCTCTGTCTTTAGTACCATGTTCTCTGACTGCAACTTGCAAAGCCTGAAAAACAAATAAATAAATACACAAATACCTTTACCAACAGGACAAAACCATGCAAAACACACAACATATTCATATATATTTATAACCAATTTAAATCCTAGGGCACAGAAGGCTAGAGAAAGATGTTCTATGAAGCACATTGTTAAGCGACCTCCCAGGCATTGGGATATACGCATATACAGTAATACAATACCCTGCAGGTAATCAGTCATGTTTGAGAACAATGATGCACATTATTTATTTTAAACATGTAATATTAAGTTTGTAGTTTTTACATTTGTTCCAGTGCTTTCAAGATTTACCCTGGGGAGATCAGTCCTGCTTAATTTATTTCAACCACCATATAACCCACTGGTGTCTATCATCATCTCCATTTGGGTCATCACCTTGGTAGCAATCAGATCATTTATTTAATTCTAGTTTATAAAGCTCCACTAAAGTGCACCATATATTAATAAATAAAAATACAGTTCCAGCTTTCATTAACTTAAAAACAACTAAAATAAACTATGAAGAAGTCAAAAAAAAAGACTGATACCAGGAAGGGAGAGTGTGAGAGTGTGAGTGTGTGTATACAGAGGTAGTAAAGCTGAACATTAAACTAACATAGTCCCAAGATCCAATATATCCTTAGTTTGGGATTTTATTATTAGTGAGTTTTATTTTTGTGGCGTAACATTCAGCTACTAATTATGTTTCTTTTGTTATATGTTTTAGACTAGTTTCCATAAAACATATAGAGCACCATTTTGGGGCTTATATATTTAAGAGGTGCAGATCCTAAAGTCATTTGGTGGCCTTTTCCACTCAACAGTATGGTAAAGCTATCAATCACATATATAGTTGTGAGCGTACGAGTTGTTGCTAAAGCTGCGGGCTCGCGTAGCGAGCCCGCGGCCCTCGCAAAGCGAGGACACTGCCCGAGGGTCTCAGTTGCTGGCATGGAGCGCCATAGGCGCTCCATGCCAGCATCTGAGGACCTCGCAAAGCGAGGGCCGCAGTTGCTGGCATGGAGCGCCGAAGGCGCTCCATGCCAGCAACTGCGACCCTCGCAAACTTCACGTCGCAACCCAAACAGTACGACACACACATTACGACACTCGCAAACAACATACGACACACGTTCACACACATTACGGACTCGCAACACTCGGACGCAACTCGCGAACATTACAAAATGTAAAACACAATACATACACACACCACATACATAAAAAACTTACCTACACCAAGAGGGAGCACCCAGCACCTCAAAAATACAACTTACACCTCGATTTAACTCGAAATAAAACAGTTTAGAGACTAAAAAAAAAATCGAAGCGAGAGAAAAAATGGCCGCCGAACAAAACGAAAACGAGGCTACAGCACTCTAAACTCGCAAAACACCACAAGAAACTCGCAAAACACCACAAAACACCTACGGATATTCCGATACAAACGTATACCACACATTACTCGCCATTTTACGCCAATGCGGAAGTACACGACAACGGTTTGGGCTCGCGCACGCACAGTGTTACACTGCACACATTCAGCACGCTTACACAGCAGATCCACACCACTAATGCTGCAGCAACATCAAAACACATTCACAGCTCTTCCACACAATGCTTTAAAATAGGTAAAGTATATTCATTTATTAATGTATTATATATTTCATTATTACACACTAAACAGCATTAGCTACCTTACAATTTCATTGCCGTCATTTTTTGACGGGCAATTCGCTAGTATGAAATATCTGTGAACTCAGCAATGTCATATCTAATGCTGTTTATATTTTCTAATAAATAGTTAATATGAGTTATGTTGCTCAAAAAATACATAAATAAAATATAATAACAAAGAAAAACACTAATTTGAGCAACAAAAATGCTATAGGGCATCAATGCTGAGGTTTGGATATTTGTTTTGAGCACAGCAGCTTTTCTTTGTAAAAAAAAAAAAATGAATAAAAAAATTGCTCATATTTGGTTTAGTTTTAAAACGTTTATGCTTTTATTATGAAATCCCAACCTAAATTAAAACAGCTATTGAGAAGAATTGCGTAAATACATCTGTAGGTCTTAAATTGATGTAAATATTACTTTGCCACATAATAAATACTATTTTTCTGCTTGTCGTGTCGAAACATTTACTTGCCATTCATTCTTCATAGATCCCCTTGCACATATGCATTGCTAACGTGCAACACAGATTTTCACCACTACACAATTCAATCTTTTTGACGGTTGTCACTGTAATACTAGACACTGCCTTATGAGCAGCAAAGTGTACCCAAGATGGCTTAGCAGGTTACAAAGTCATCACTCACTTTTCCCGAAGCTCTGCCTCCTTTGCCACTGTCTCCTGCACCATCTTGTTGTGCCTCTCAAGCAATAGGTCATGCTCAGATTGCAATGTCTGCAGCTCACTTGAATTTATCTGCAGGTTGTGTTGTGTCTCTTGTAATTTGGTTTTGAGTTGATCCAACATTGTTTGCAGGTGTTCCCTTGAGAAAAAAAGACAACATCAAATGAGTAATTTTAAGTTCTTACTAGCACTTACACAAAGTTATATTTGAATTTTAACTTTATGCACAAATATATTGGTGTATTCCCAGAAAAATAGCCAATGAAAATAATTTGCTAACTTACACAATGTTTATACTGTTCTAAAGTACAACTAGTCTTTTAGGGATCCAAAATCTATTTGTGCAGAGCTTTCATCTGTTTTTAATTTCACAGAAATGATTTATTAACATGCAACTTGTATTGTAATAACGTGTGTGAATAGCAGCCACAATTTAAAAATTCCACATAACTCAGTCTTAATAGATGAAAACAATAGAAATGTGGTTTATATCTGAATTCAGCAAATTATGGAATAGTGACAGATACATTTGGGGTGTCCATATAAATTATAAAATGATGAAGCAAGTTTCTTTGAGAAGTATTCCACACTTTATGCTCAGCACCATCTCACAGGTCTCAAAATAAATAATAAATTACCTTTCTTGTTTGAAAATCTCCTGTTCTGCTTGAGAGACAGATTTGTTCTTCTGTTGTTTTAAGACATTGTGGACACGAACTTTGTAGCTTTCAAATTCAGAGGCTATTGTAGCTTGTTCTGCCTGGCAATAAAAGAAAAGAGAAAAGGTTAATAACTATACATTATGCATAAATGTAGCTGAAAACTAAGATACTCCTTGAGGACACCATAACAAAACATGGAGAAGTGGGGCTTATATGAAATACTTTTATACATCCCCCTGCATATATGCTATAATATTATTTGAATACTTCTATGACATTTATGCAGTATGTGATATTTTTCACTTCATATAAAGCATTACTATAAATATGTATATTTCTAATAATGTTTATGACATTGAGAGAAAAATAACGTTATAAATTATTATAGGGACCATGTAAATATTTATTATATGTTTGTGAATAAATTGTTTTTAAATTGAAAAATTAAAATTATTAAATTTTACACTACTGGAGTGATGTGCCCTTTTATCTTTTCTTGATAAAAAAAAAAAAAAAAAAAAATACACAACAACAACCCTGAATTGTATACACATACAGTGCCTTGCAAAAGTATTCACCCCCCTTGGCATTTTTCATGTTTTGTTGCCTCACAACCTGGAATTAACATGGATTGTTTGAGGATTTGGATCATTTACTTTACAGAACATGCCCACAACTTTGCATTACAATAAAAAAAAATATATATCTTTAAACAACAAATGGGACAACATAACAGAAAAAGTCAATGTGCATAACTATTCACCCCCCTAAAGTCAATACTGTGTAGAGCCACCTTTTGCGGCAATCACAGCTCCAAGTCACTTTGGATGAGTCTCTATGAGCTTGCCACATCTTACCACTGGGATTTTTGCCCATTCCTCCTTGCAAAACTGCTCCAGCTCCTTCAAGTTTGATGGTTTGCGCTTGTGAACAGCAATCTTTAAGTCTGACCACAGATTTTCTATTGGATTGAGGTCTGGGCTTTGACTAGGCCATTCCAACACATTTACATGCTTCCCCTTAAAGTGTTGCTTTAGCAGTGTGTTTGGGGTCATTGTCCTGCTGGAAGGTGAACATCCATCCTAGCCTCAAATCACGCACAGAGTGGTACAGGTTTTGCTCAGGAATATCCCTGTATTTAGCAGCATCCATCTTTCCCTCAACTCTGACCAGTTTCCCAGTCACGGCTGCTCAACAACATCCCCACAGCATGATGCGACCAACACCATGTTTCACTGTGGGGGTGGTGTTCTTTGGGTGATGTGATGTGTTGGGTTTGTGCCAACATAGCATTTTCTTTGAAGGCCAAAAAGTTAAATTTTAGTCTATTGAGACCAGAACACCTTCCTCCATACATTTTGGGAGTCTCCCACATGCCTTTTCGAAAACTCATAGTGTGCCATTTTGTTTTTTGATGAAGGTAATGGCTTTCTTCTGGCCATTCTGCCATGAAGCCCAACTCTATGGAGCGTACGGCTTATTGTCGTCCTATGTACAGATACTCCAGTCTCTGCTGTGGAACTCTGCAGCTCCTCCAGGGTTACCTTAGGTCTCGGTGCTGCTCTCCTTGCCCGGTCCGTGAGGTTTGGTGGTCTGTCCTCTTGGCAGGTTTGCTGTTGTGCCGTGTTCTTTCCATTTGGTTATGATAGATTTGATGGTGCTCCTGGGGATCACCAAAGATTTTTTTTTTTTTTTTAATAACCTAACCCTGACTTGTACTTCTAAACAACCTTGTCCCTTACTTGTTTGGAGAGTTCCTTGGTCTTTATGGCAGTGTTTGGTTAGTAATGTCTCTTGCTTAGGTGTTGCAGCCTCTCAGGCTTTCAAAAAAGGTGTGTGTATTTAATGACAGATCATGTGACACAGACTGCACACAGGTGAACATCATTTCACTAATTATGTGACTTCTGAAGGTAATTGGTTGCACCAGAGCTTTTATGGGCTTCATAACAAAGGGGGTGAATACATACGCACATGCCAATTTTCTGTTTTCTATTTCTAAAAAATAGTTTTATGTATATATTTTTCTCATTTTACTTCATCAACTTAGACTATTGTGTTCTGATCCATCACATAAAATTCAGATTTACAAAACATTGAACTTAAGGCTGTAATTTAACAAAATAGGTAAAAAGTCAAACGGGGTGAATACTTTTGCAAGGCACTGTACATTATTATATTAGCAATGATGGTGGTTTACATAGACAATTCTGTGTATGTTGCAGAAGTTAAAAAAAAAGGAACCGGAGAGCTAATATTTTGAACCATTTAGGGAGCATGCATTACACAACAAAACCATTTACATATTCTTGAAACAAACAGGAAATGTCTTTCTGTGAACAAAGCTATCTTTATTTCTCGCTGGTAGAGAAGTGATGCAACAAAAATGCTGCCCAATTCCATGCCGTTAATCCCTACCAGAGCATTTTCCTATTATCAATTGTGTAGGGAAATATTCGTAGTTTTGCTATTTGCAGGACTGATAGATTTGTTTGTAATGCTAATGCAGCGGCAGGGTATCAGCTTGCATGTTTGCCAATATGGTCACCAAACTCAATGCAGTGTACTGGGTTTTATAAAAAGTATATGCATTATAAGCTTCATTACAAAAAAACTGAATAAAATACAGACTTGCAAAAGAAAACAAAAAAAGAAAAAACATGGGAAATAAAAATAAACACACAAAAACACTTATATGATTTGAAGTCATTACAGCTTTTTCAGTGCTATAGTTATACCACGAATCAAATAAAATGTGGACAAAAAATAAAATCCATCTTTTAGGTGCCAGGGGGTATTGTTTGTGTGTGTGTGTGAAGCAACTACGGACCTCGCAACATTTACGGACTTACGACACAGAAATACGAGACGCGGGACTTGCCAAAAATAAATAAAAAATTCCAACCTCGCAAAATTACGACTTTAGCGGCCGACCCGCACGAACCTCAAAACATTCAAAACACAACCAAACACATACAGATTTTCCAAAAAAGCCAGACGAGGTCCAAGAACAAGGACGCTAAATCACCAACAGCCGCGTACCACACATAAGGCGCCATTTTACAACACTAACTTACAGAATGCGGAAGTACACAGCTACCCTAACAGATTTGGCTCGCGCACGCACACTATTTACACTACACACTGCACACATTGCTCACACAGCAGCTACACAGCACTCAAAACACACATTGTATGCTGCAGCAACATGAAAACAGATTGTCAGCTCTTCAGCATAATGCTTCCTGCATTTATTACTTCAAAATAGGTAAAGTATATTCCTTTATTAATGTATTATTTATTTCATTACCATACACCAAACAAAAAAGTGGGTTGTGGTGGATAAGGTATACTACTAAAGAACCAAATGGACTTGCATGAGCAGGGTGCTCCTTAGGATAAATAATTGATACAAAATGGAGGGTAGAAAAAAGATCCTATTATAGGGCACACCTGCTAATCCTAATCTTAGAAAGAAGAGAATAAACTAAATGATAAAACTTAGCATTTAATGGTATTTAAAATCCTTATTAAAATATATGCACATAGGTAGCAGAGAGGTAGTAGTGCTCTAAATGGCAGAGTAGGTATCTTTTACAATAAGAAGTTATGTCCTAAATGGACAGGCTATATACAATATAAAGTGCTAATGTTTGTCACAAATAAAGTGACTATCGTGCAAAAAAGGGCAAAGTATAAAGTGCCAAGTGCTGGTAATTGATGAATTGCACAGCTAATGCTGTGCACCTAAAAAAGTGGTTTATAAATATAAATATATATATAATGTATATAGCGAGCTGTATAGGCATAGAACATGAAATTATTTAGCTCTAATGCTGGTATTATTTAGAAGCCTCTGTACCCAGTATTGAGGAGTAAATGCCTCAAAATAGTAAAAGTCCCAAGACTGGATAGCTAAATAAGTGTATTGCTGTCCTGGAGTAACAGTGTAAGCTAATCGAAATGTAGACCAAATACTGCCTTAATAATGAGAAATAAATACTGCGTGATTCATCAGGATCTAACTAGTAAAGTAATGCCTTCCTAAACGATGATATTGGCTAAATAGCTCAGTTCTGACCATCGGGGAAGGGACTTTAAACTATGGGCCTGAAGAGAAAACCATGCTAGCTCTCTGCTTAGCTCGCCGCGGTCTAGATGCACAGCAGTGACGTCATCGACCCGCGACTGCGTTCCTACGTGAACCCGACGCACGTTTCTTGAATTTCATCAAGGGTACTTGGCTCTTCTTTCTAAGATTAGGATTAGCAGGTGTGCCCTATAATAGGATCTTTTTTCTCCCTCCATTTTGTACCATACACCAAACAGCATTAGCTCACTTACAATTTGATTACTGTCATTTTTTGACGGGCAATATTCTAGTGTGTATATATATATATATATATATATATATATATATATATATATATATATATATTTTTTTTTTTTTTTTATTACTTGATATTTTACTTCTAAAACAAATAAAGTAAATCTGTAGTAATCAGAAAACAAATCTACAACAGAGCTATGGGATAATATCATAACAATGGAAAATGTCTCATCTGTATGTAATTGTAACTGGGCAAGTTCAAACGCTGGGAACGTCTTCACTCTGTAATGCCGCTAGGAGTGGGAGCAAAAGGAAGTGTCACTAGTTCAAGCATGTTAGCTGTGCTACAGGAAGCCAGGGGTCAACAGATGTCCACAGTGGGACTGTATAACAAGTTTGATGGAAATTAAATCTACTTTTTCAAAATTTCCTGACAAGGCTTCAAGAACTGCAAATAAACTGACCTGCATTAAAGAGAAAATTAAACTGGATAAATATACTCACTTTAGCTGGGCCTCTTTATAACAATAACATCTTGTATATGTATCTTGTCTCAATTTTCTAGCTGTCACACTTTAAAAACTACATTACTGAATTTGTCACAATGCAAGTTAGAAAGTTGCCTTTTTTTTCTATTTTAATTGTACTTCAATTCCTCCCATCTATCATTTTGTTTGAGAGAAATGTTAAAAATGAATTTCCAAACAAAAAAGGACAGGATCATTAGTAACCTCTGCATTGCAATTTATGAGACATTTGATAATAAAACATTTAAAAATGTGAAAGTCTGATTTCTTAATGACAAAAATAAAATTATAGATATGTACTATAAACAAAAACATTTTTGGGAGAGAAAGATCTCACGTTAATTTTATCTAATTATCCAATTGGTGAGTTTGTTTCTATAAACAATCTGTATACCGATCTAATGAAGCACTATGGGTAAGATAGTTTTTATATAATGTCCATGTTCGTTTAAATACATTTTGATGGCTGCGAATAGGTGAGTTAGTCAGACAATAATAGCTCAGTCACCAGAGATATCATTAAAGTCTAGTGCTAGGGGCAACACTGTATTGGAGAAACACTTTAGATCTAATATAAATACCTTTAATGAACATCATCGGAAACAATTCTGCTTTTATACATGGTTTACATGAAAACAAGTAATTTAAATTTGCTAAAATCTAGAACAATTCTCTGGTTAAAAGACCACTGTAGTTCCATTTTTACAAATAACCACTTTTTAAGAACTACACTTAGTGGATAACATATTTTACAAAGCAGAAACAAATACAGACATTTACTTATTAACTATAAACACACTGCAATGGAGCAATCATATCATTTCTGCTTATTCTACAGTTTGAATGGCTCCAGTCCTCCGTGCTAGTGATTTCAATAGGATTAAAGAAACTCACAGTTGTAGGTGACCTTTCTTTTGGGAAAACTGATCGAACAAGACAATGGGCAACCACAATAAGAAAAATTGCATATAATATTTATTACATATTGGAAATATGAGGTTTCAGTGGTATTTCTCGCTAGCATTATGCCACTATGAACCAATAGCTAGCAAAAATGCTTCTATTAAATCTTTAATAATACAGTAAAAATAAAAATGCATGGATGCATATGTACAATTTAGATCAGCACACAAAATTTTTTTTTTATTCTCCAGTGTGTCTGATTCATAACCAGTATCCACAGTACAATACAGTGTAATTACATTTACTGTTGAATCTGTATGGCATGCTGCTTGAGCAAGCAAGATCAACAAAATCTATACTAATGCATTTCTAGCTGCTATTATTAGATGCTATTTGAAACGATATCTTTACCCTTTTAATACCAGACCCTGTGGTGTATACTAGAAAACAATGTATTATAATCTGGTTCGACAAAAAAAAATGGTTAAATTGGAGCCTGTGTATCTTGCATTCATTAAATCATTTATAGATACATTTCTCCATAATGAGATATGACATAAACCAGAGACTGTGTTTCAATAAAGACCATTAAGTAAGGAGTCATGATCTGATTGCCTTGAGGAGTCTGGGGTTCAGATATTAACTCATTCAGTAACGCATACAAAATGACCTATTCCAGGGGTCAAAGAGTGACATCCCATTAAATCCTTATAAAACTGCCCTTGAGATAGCGAGAAATTCTACAGAGGGTCGTGGTGTTAGTTAGTACCCCAGCTTTAGCACTGCACAGCGCTGCTAATTACAAAGAAAATTATTATCACTTTTTGGCTACACAAAATATATTTTTGTAAACATAGAAATTAAAAACGGTTTGAAAATTACCAGTTTTATATGACTAACCATACTCTGCTCGATTTATAAATGTATAAAGTGGCACTGGATTTAATATATAAAAAATAAAATAAAAATAAAAAGACATATCCAAACAAACATATCCGCGTTTTACCAGCCGAAGATTTATGTGGAAGAGAGCACTTAACAGTGTTCTTGTCTCAAGCTATTGGGGAAAATATAAAGATTATGTGAGCTGAGACTGGAATTAATAATTAATTTATTTCATACTATAAATTGAACATCACAATTCTTGGATATTTACCAGTGAATATATTGAAAATATGGTTGTTCCAAGCATATTTAGCTAGATAAATGCCCAATAATAAACCAGAAGAGTCTCCAAAATGAATTTGAATCAGAAATTATTAAAATGCCTAAAATAGGTTTATATTATAAGGCAATTATTTTGACTCCTGTTCTAAAATAGGACTGAGAATAGTCACTTGCATAGTTGATACAACATTGAAGCTTAGTGGATACTTTTTTTTTTTTTTTACAAATAGTTGGTTTATTTCATCATGAAAATAAAATTCCATATATTGACCATAGATTATTAGTTGTACTCATTCTATAAAACATGGAAAAAATTCAATAACAAAAAGCAAATTAATGTATCCATCACTGATGAACAAGATAAGTTCAAAAATGAAATGTCCCCCTATTACATAATTGTGAAGAAAAGGGAATTTAATTAATGAGCTAGCTAATCAGGATCATGTTAAATCTTTCTAATCTTTACAAAATCAATTTAGAAGTCCGTCCTCAAAATGTTTTTTTTTGTATATTAAAATGAAATCTGAGGGATTGTATAGGAAATAATGTTGGGCAATTTACCCCCTTTGAAAAAGCTATTTGGAAGAATAAATGTCAAGAGTCAAGGGATCTGTAAATGCTACGTGATCAAATTACCCTACATAGTTTGGTAAAACATCCATAAAAGCCACATTACTATGCAGTCTGATCTATCTGGGGATACCTTGGATGCATCACATTCCTCTTGCAGAGCAGACAGTTTCTGTTGGTAGGTGTGCGTTGCCCGTTGTTGTTGCTCTGCCAGCACTCTTAGCTGCTCCTGGACTTTATGCTTCTCGGATGTCAGTTCTGCCACCTGAATCTAAACAGAGAAAATAAAATCAAGAATTTAAATCACTCCTTTTTTTGGCGAGCTTAATGTAAACCAAAAACAAGCAACCAAGCACAGATATTTTTGGCTTCAATTGGAATAAGTAGGTTAGTTTGACTCTGTCCTAAGAAAAGCTTCATGTGCCGCGCTAACTCACCACTAATATTATTTTACACGCTGGTTCCAACGATTGTTCTTGCTCTCTACAGAGTATTTAATGTGCCGGTATAAATGCTTTTCAAACAGAATCTATTTTTCATTTCACAAACAATTAAACCTTAGCAAGATTTTTTTTTTTTTTTTTTTAAACAAGTCACCATCCATCATGGCTGTTACTGCAGTCATCCCTGTATGCAGTACATACTGCTGTCCAGACTCAACAAGGGTTTAATTAAGCATGCCAGATTATTTTATGTTGCAGCGTTACGGTTTAAATTCCACAGCCTCACCTCTTCAATAGCACACAGTACATGCAGGGAGATGGGGGAAGAGTGCAGTAATGTAATGGTATCTATGAGCCCTATTGCCTTCTTGTATTCCAGCTGTGCAATTTGTGTTATACAGCAAACTCTGCTGCTGGAGCTTTTATTCCCCCCTATGGAACTGGTCTATTCAAACTTCCACATCAGTTATCTTATCCCTGATCGCCCCCTCCCCTGCTCAAAACCCATCCCCCCAGCCCAATCACCCCATTTACATAGGTATGGGGGTCTATAGAGACCTCCATAGCAACTAAACTGTTAACCCTGTGCAATGGGGGGGGGGTTTCCTTAAAGCATCACCTTTACACCTATAAACAGTTTGGATCCCCCGGCACCTAATATTAACGCCTAGGCTGCACACCTAAACAGTTAACTCATGCCCCCGCAGCATTAAACTAATTAACTTAAAGGACCTGCAGCTTCTACATAATTAAGCCCTGTTGTATGGGTAGTATAAGTACCCCTGGGGAACCTATTAAATTAACCACCTACCAACCACAGGGGTCTATGCAGACATGCATAGTAACCTAATTAACCCCATATGTACCATGGGAGTCTATAAAGACCCCTCATGGTAAAATAAATTAACACATTAAGTACCACAAGTTAACTATTTAGGTGCTGCAGGGGTCCTTAATGGACCATCACAGCATTGGAGCATTGGGGTGTCTGATCAGGACCCCTGTAGCAAGGGGTAACTTGTAGGTGCTAGATGCTAGGAGGGTCCTTTAAGGACTCCCCTTGCACATAAGTTTACAGTCTAGTTTTTAGAGAACCCTATTGTTATGGAGATGAAGGGATGGGGTTTGAGTGGGGAAGAGGGCAATAGGACAGTGAGTGGGAAGCATGTGCAAAAGCATTTTTATGCCTTTGCGAAAGCTCTGGAGCAGTTGCAATATTTAAAAAAAAAAAAAAAAAAAAAAAAAAAAAAGAGGATTTTAGGAGTTGTGAGAGACAAGTAATTTAGGGTCCCTTGGAAATAGCTTTTTAGAGCTCAAGCAACTTGTAAAATCCCTGATGTGGGGAAAAATCAGCTGGAAAATGTGCCCTGTTTTGCAATTCTGGCTTTCGAGTAGTGGTCAGGGGGCAGTTCTCTTGCAATGATTTTACAATGGATGATTAGAATAGCTAGGGAGATTTACTATGTACTTAAACATGGTGTAATTTGTGATACAGGGGAATTGAACAGGACTAGCCAGTATATGGTTTTAAACTTTGTTTCTTAGGAATGCCTTTTTTTCTGCCGTTTACATACATATTTTTAAAGTTTATTAATAGCGAAAAATAGATTCAACTTAAATAGTACTTCAACTTACCCTTTATATGTCACATTAGTGGACATGTTTTGATTTATTATAGCAGTATTATGACTGAAAAATAACCATAATCTGAATGGAAAATGAGTCTCATTAATAAACAGTAACACTATGGATTGGCAAAGAGATCAAGGTAATCAAAAGGATCATATATTGTAGTAGTGTTATGTTTTACCTTATAGGCTTCAACTTGTTGCTGACTTGCCTCCAACTCTCCCTTTAGCGAGGCCTGGAGTATCAATTGATCAGATTCCTAGAATTAAATTATATGAATTATCAGGGCATAATGTCCAAACCGGTCAAAGAATAACTGAGTCCATAACTAAAAGTTACTTACAGCTTGTTTTGAATCTGCAAGTTCTTTCTTTGTTTTCACTAACAGTTGTTTCATCTTTGTGCTTCGCTCCTCATTTTGCACCACAGTAGCTTGTAATGATGCTACAAAGAAAAGAAGATCAATAGATATAAAAAACTGCACAGAACAAAGCAGCAGAAATACATGACAAAGACTGAAATGTATAGAGAAATTAGGCAGAATGTGAAGAATTATCAATAAAATGCTTTGATGATATTAGGATTAACATTATCATTTCGTTCGTAAACAGCCTGTATATGATTATATATTTTATAACAGTAATTCATATGTACCAATTGCATAATGTAAGATATCATACTGGTTCAAAACAAATACTTGCTACATACATGGTGGTAATAGAGGATATATAGCGGTGTTCATTTTTGTTACAGGTAATACATACAAAAACACCAATACAAGATACATTTTCCCACATAATGATGGATGTACTAAATGGAGAATTGTTGGAGAAATATAGGAGAAAATTCAGTGTGCATACAGTGTTCCAATCCTAGGATGTGGACCTGAACCGGACTGGATGGCAATTCTAGCATTAGCAGCTGCTCACTTACAACAGGAACAGTCACACTTTGCCCATGTTTTCTGTATGGGTTATTTAGGGTAAACTACACAAATGTGTAAAATAATGTATATGTGTGTCTCCATTTGTGATTACGGTTATCTGCAATAGCAGTTTAAAATTAAATAGAAATGATCAGAGACCTATTAAAGAAACACAGAGGACACTTTTATAGTAAGGCTATGTTGAACATGTTTCTTGGTAATGGGCACAAAAAGTAAAAGTACAAAGTAAAAAAAAAAAAAAATGTTTTGATTTAATTATGTCCAATCACTGTTTATATAGTGTGTCCATTGGAATATTTGCTTTCTAGATTTTTCACCCAGACCTTCCCCACAGCAAGGGGGGGACACCCAGGACGTCTGAAAGACACATTACACCTTGATTTCAGCCCAATTTAAAAACTTTAGACACTCAAAAATCCCCTAAGCAAGAGAAAAAATGGCCGCCGAAAATGAGGCTACACGACCCCTAAAGCCACAAAACACCGCCAAGCACATAAGACTTTAACAAAAACCTGTACGAGCTACAACATACACCATTAGCAAGGACGCAAAATCATCCACACCCGCGTACCACATACACATTCGCCGCCATTTTACAGCACCAACTGGAAAAATGCGGAATTACACAGCTACACAAACGGCTTCCCCTCGTGCACGCAGCCTATTTACACTACACACATTGCTGACCCTTACACCTCAGCTCAACAACACTGCAAATCTACATTACATGCTGCAGGAACATCAAAACCGATTGTTAGCTCTTCGGCACATTCCTTGCTGCATATAGTAATTACAAATAGGTAAAGTATATTCATTTATTTCATTCATTAATTAGCAGAAAAAAATATATATACGCAAAATAAAATAAAAAAATACACTACAGTATCGCAAATAACCACAAACACCTTCACCGCGCGCCTCACAAGGAGTGCCAACGGTGCTCATAGGACACAAAGTACACCAGGGGAGAGCCTTGCAATAAGCGCCAAAAGGACATCAGCGCGGACCTTACAATTAGCGCAAAAGCGCCTATGATAACAAAAAATACACCAACCCAGAGGCTCGCAATGAGCGTTGAAGGATCTCACACCACCAAAACACTTTCTCCCTCTGGCAAACAGCATTACCCGCCTCACAATTTTATTGCTGTCTTTTTTTGATGGGCAAGTTGCTAGTTAATATATGTTACACATCATTATGAAATCCTTTCCAGGACAACTGCATGAAGACTTTATTTGCATCCAAGCCTATCATCTCTTTCCCCAGTAAACCATAAATCGAATATAAAAGTGAATAAAAAAAAGCCTTATGTAGTTTATTACCAAAAGTATTTCACCCATTAGCAGATCAAACTCTTCAAAAGTCTACAGTGGTCCTTTACCTAAATGTTCTCCAACAGTTCAGTCTTAGCACATATGTATGTGCTTGTTGATAAAGTAATTTTCAATGCAGAATATACAGTTTGAGCCCAGCACAAAAGATGCCAAAAGATAAAGTAGAAGCACTCAGGCGTAATCAGATTCTCAGACCTACTGAAGCACCCTTATCAAGCACAACTGCCAAAATTAGTAAACCAACAAGAAATAGATGGTAATAGAATTATGTGTAAATTAATTATCTAAACAAAGGCTACATTTCTGTACATCTTTGCTTACATATTTCTTGTTGAAACATTTCCTGTTTCTGCTTCTGTATCCGGACTTCCTGCTCCAAATCCTCCATCTGGCTTGTCTGGTTGGTAATCTTTTGGTTGAGTTCTCTAACCAACCGTTCATAATCTGCAATTTCCATATCCATCAGAGTGCTCTGTTGAGCATCCTGAAAATAAAAAAAAAAATAAAAAAAAAAGATACATAAGAAGATAATAAAAAGCAGTGAATTCCACTCTCAGACACCAGTCAGCAGCAACACATCATCTTCTGGATGGGAATTTACAAACATACAGACAAAATGTTCTGGAAACTTTTTTTCATGACATCTACGTTTTAAAGGATCTCTCTATACGTTTATTATAAGAACTTGTAATTTATGCACCGGAGTGAGTATCAAAGCAAAGAACTTAGTGCACAGTAATAAATATTATACTTCATCAATTAAAGATAGAAAAACCTAACTCTAGCGTAATTTTTACAGTGTAAATTAGAAAAAAAATATATATTTTTCACAAAATATGTGGTTTTGAAACAAAGTATCTAGGATCAGCGCATAGAGCACCAATATACTTACATAGCAAAAAGTAAAAAACAAAAAAGATTTAATTTGACACTCTAAAATATGGTAGGTATATGCAGTTGATGGCCAGTCCGTTATTAAGGACTCTAATGACCCATTACCATAGGAAGAGCTGCCATCTTTTACCCATACAACCTTCTCAAAAGATTGATTCAACAATGTATTACCTTCTTAACTAACTCGAGCTCTTGTATTGTTTTCAGTAGCTGCTTCTTTTCGCTTTGAAGCTGCGTTTGAAGATCTTCAACTTGTTTCATAGCACAGTTATGATCCTAATATTGGGGGAAATCATGGTTACTTTAAAACATGGAATGAAGGCTCAGCCATGGATGTCTTGTAAGCCCAATCAATACATGGCCATTATATAAAGACACAATATATTTTTCTACCCCAAAAAAGATCATGGCTAAACCATTTTTTAGATTCATACATCTTAGAATAGATTAATTAGGTTCAGATACAGACATCACTGTCCTCTAATTACAATGGCTATCATACACATTTAAACATAATTCACCACCAGAGCATTACTTTCTTCTGAAAGGCAGAACACAAGTAAATGAACGGTTTAATACATACAATGAGAAAATATATGCAGAAGCCTAAGCATAAGGTAGAAATACTATACTGACACTCAGTGGTCACATACATGCTCGATTGAGTGTGCAATGCAAATTATGGGAATGGTAACTGGTCTGACACCCTCATGACACAAACATGTCAGCAGCACAGTAACTTTTAAATTCCCCCTCATCTCCATCTTCTTATAGCTAATGTGTTATAACACTACATACACTTCAATGTTAAATTTATATTATTTGGGTACTGTGTAGCTTTAAGAATTATAAAAGTGGAAGGTATTGGTGCGTTGCCATAAAATATATATCACACTGAAGGTCCCATATTTACACTATGCTCTTATCAAGAACTTGCATTGATAATAAATGAAATAGTTTAGAACATAAAAAAAATCTGCAAAATATGTGTATAACCTTATTATATTCCCTATACAAAGAACATTTTGTCTTAAGGACTTCACAAACACCCAACATCTATTATCTACTATTGGCAAAATTAATTCACCAAAATACTCCAGCATAGCTTGAAGATGAGGGGGTGGAGGAGAAAAACTCAAAGAATAACATTAGATAAAAAAGTTAAATATTAGATGAAAAATGTTTTATTATAGATTGTATTAATCTTTATTGACAAATATATCAAGCAAAGAATACACATTTTCATTATATATAACTTTATGTACTAAACTCTCTATGACAATTCCTATACATGTAACTATGTCTTTGCTGATACTTTCTTTTAATAAACAAAAATCTGCAAAATCCGTTTCATTTATAATTCATATGAATTTCTGGGTTCCTGCAACAAGGTCTTATAAGGCTCCCCTCAAAATACATACTTTAAAATATTCTGGTCACTGCTCTAGTTCTTCAAATCAGTTCATAGAATAGTGTGAAAAATTATTTAAGGCATCAATCATACAATACTGCTCTCAGATTTTTTTTTTTACTCTTTTTGGATATTGAAAAATATAGCATGTCCTCTCTTGTTATCCAATAAAAATGCAGCATTGTCATCTGACAAGGCAACACATGTATTGAAATATGATTTAACTGAAAGGCTCCAAAATATAGCACCTTTCTAATTATACCAAAGACCCTCTAATCTCCTAACTCCACCCACTTTTTTTAAAGATAACAATATATCTGTTAGACATCATTTAATTTGCTTTACATTGAATAAGACTCACCTTTATCTTTTGCTCTTTTAGCAATTTTTCAGCTTCAAGCTCTTTATCCAACGCAGATTTGGTTCGCTGCATTTCTAGTATCTGTGCTTCAAGTAACTTATTGTTGGACTGTAAGGTATCGATGCGGGCTTCAAAGTCCTCATTTGCAGAATTTAGTTTTTCTTGCTGGAATAAATATACTCTGTTATTCTATAGAACTTGTTTTTACAGTCCTTATATATAAGGATTCCATGATTGTCTCTACACGTTTCCTATTATTTCAAGATTTCATACCCTAGTAAAGCCATGACTATCCTAAAATCTCTCAATTGAGTATGTAAATCCGTTATCATTATCTGTAATACAGGATAAACACATTTACAAACTACTAAATTCAAAAATAAGAACAAATTGGTGAGACTGATCTTCAATAGTAAAACAAAGCACTATTTAAATCAGTCTATTATTCATAATCAAAAATATTTTACAATTATTTTATCATTGAGAAATAATTATAATAAAGTACTTTCTAAATTCTAATATATTATTTTAAACCAAATATTTAACATCCTCCACTGTGTGTGTTATTTTATGAAGACAAGAACAGCAAACATTCAGACTCCTGGCTGTATCATTGATAAACAGAATAGTTCCACAATTCAGAACAGGTATATTTAATCAGAGTTTTATACTATCAGTTTATATATCAAAACAATAATTGTACTTAAAAGGGAATCACTATTTTTTTAAACAACACAATCAAAGTTGCGATTTGCAGATTTCATTAGCAAACAAGCCATAGCCATCTATATTACTGCTCACTGTCTGACAGGGGTAAGCACGCCTGCATCAGTAAAAACCTTTGAATTAGATATTTTTTTTTTCTTTGAAAGCTTCATTTGAAAAAATAAAACACCCAGAGATACATTATCCAGTTTCAGATGCAACAAAGAAAGCAGTGCTTTCAATGTCCCATTAACAACAAAGATATATATATATATATCAGGATATCTATAACATACTATAGTTCCTCAGGCCATTACACAAAGAAAAAACAAACAAACAAGGAAACATTACTATAGTGTAGATGCCAACTACTATTTTTTAAATGGTTCCTTATATAAATCTTTATACAGGTCACTAACTTTAATGCACAATGCCTTGCTCTCAGGTGTTTGCAGCTTGTGTTCTTCTCATAGCCATTCTTATGTCTCTTCTGTCTTCTACAGTATCTACGTGCATGTGCGTGTATTCTAGCCTTCCCATAAAACCTATAGCACTGATGAGATCCATTTAAGGATTGAAACGGGGATTATCTGTGGGTAAATTTCCTAACTCATGCCAATCCATGCTATGCTATGCATAAAGGGGATTAAAAAGTGAAAATGCATTTTGGACCCATTTGCATGTCCCTGCCCCGTTTCCCAGAGTGCAGTGTAATAACTATTTTGCAGAGTTCTGAGAGGGAAATTAGAAAATAAAATTAATTTTTAGATGTCTAAATGTGAACATAAATGTACTATTTACTTAATATATACATATATTCTTTCTTTTTTGTAAATAAATATGTACATCAGCTGTACAAAGTGGTAGAAACAGAGATTGAACCAATGAATTACCAATGGAAATATTTAATAAAAACAGCACAATTACCTCAACGCCAACACATTCAGCTTTGGAAGTGTAAATGTTACATTTACTTCAACCTTATTATCTATGTAGATTCTTGTGGAAAGGCCTTGAAGGCATAACTAAAATTATAATATTCAAGTCAATTCTTAATCAATTTTAAACATGTAAATCCTTTTCCATATGATTTTCCATCCTCCAATTGATGGCGCAGAACACATATTGCAACTTCTGTGGCCCTTTAAGTTATTTTAATATTTAAGGTGAATAGGGGAAATATGATATCTATTTATTAAAGATACATTGAGGAGTTTGAATGCTAGTGGTACAGTTCTTCATAAGAAAGACAATACTTACGAACTTTGTCTCCTCCAGTATGTGGTTTAGTAGGATACGATTATACTTTAATTTAAACTTTCCTACGATGACCTGCAGAGTTGTGTCATACACAAAGAGAGTGAAGATGACAGCCAGGAGGGTAGTCAAGTATTTGCGTAAACAATAAAAATTAATTAAGGTTTACACATACACCTTTTTTGAAAGGCCCCAAAGGCTAAAACACCTAAGCAAGAGGCACCACTAACCAAACACTGCCATGAAGACCAAGAAACTCTCCAAACATACAAAGATAGATTCATGTTCACACTGACAATGAGGCAGCAGCTCTTACTTGGACAAAATTAGGTAGAGGTGTGTATACCCAATGACACCCAGTGAAGATGCTCTCATTTGCTTTCAATTAAAAAGACTCCTTAGGCATTTTTGCAGCAGAATAACATGGGCAGTGTGAAGCCCCTCACCTGCAGATCTAGTTCACAGCTCTCAGGAGAGAGAATAGGGATATTGGGGAAGGTTCCAGAAGGTAAACATCTGTTACGATGTCGTCTTCTTACGTTGAAGAGGATACAATTAATTAACCTAGTTACACATTGATAAAAAAAAACAAACGCCTCATGACTCCCTTTGAGATAAAAGATGTCTGTCCTGCAGCATGACTGGACAATGGACCCGAATGAAACATTCGCTCGGGGCAGTGAGTGTTTTTGATTTCAGCGAAGATGCAAGCAGGAGCTTTAAACTCAAGTGTGTAACTAAGAGTATTAATATAGTAACTTTATTCTTGCATCTATCATAACAAACATCTTAGCTGTTTCTTCTGTTTTGTAATGTGTTGGATCACAATACCTCAACAGCTGCAGCTTGGAGCTGTCTAGAGAGCTCTTCCAATTGATGTTCAGTTTTATTAGCTCGGTCTCTCTCAGTTTCTAGTTGCTCTTCTTGCCTTTCATATTCTACCAAAAGATTCTGTATGGACACAAAGGGAATAAAAAAAATAAAAAAAAAGATACAGTAAAATTCAATGATTTAAACAGAACAACCACTCATCCTACAACATCATTACAGCTTTCCAACTGATACATATAGGTAATACCAGGAGGACATTGTAGAAAATAGAATTACAGGTACAACCTAGATAATCTGGCATCATCTGTGCTGAAGTGGTTCTGGAGTAGTGATTTAGAGGTGGTTTAAAATTTTTAATAGAATACTGCAGTTCTATTATCTTGATAATGCAGAAAATTAAGTTAACTCAATTATAAAGTGTTCATTTGAACCAGTGCTTTCAGCATGTTTAATGAAAGCCTCATCTATTTACAAAGCTTTTTTTTTTTTTGAGAAAGCAATGAGACTAAACAACTTGTGCTAATTAAATTATGTCTGGATTAAAAGAAGTACAGATTTGTTTGATGCTGGATAAAAAAAAATAATGTCATGTTGTACCTGTACTAGACTTTTACAAGGACACAATTTTACTTTTAAGTAGAATAGTTTTACTTTTTTAACTTTAAAATATAGGAAGGGTTGAAAAATATTTTTTTAAACCAAAAATAAAATAAAATTATATTTGCACTGAATAACAAGAATAAACACAATCAGTTCTGGCCTTGTGCCAAAAGTGCTTTACCTGATATCCTTCTGCTCCTTGAACAACAGCCTTCATGGACGATGATAAGCGGTCTCTTTCCGCCCTTACACGATCCAGCTCCTCCCTTGTTGACTGAACCTTATCAGTAATGTACAAAGAAACTGTATAATTACATACACGGACTTAAGACAAATCTAATACTATTCTAGACAGGACCTAAAATAACACTCAATGTTGTGGATGATCTCAGTGTACTAATAAATGTAACCTGTCGGTTTATGCTTACAGTGCCTTGCAAAAGTATTCACCCTCCTTGGCATTTTTCGTGTTTTGTTGCCTCACAACCTGGAATTAACATGGATTGTTTGAGGATTTGCATCATTTAATTTACAGAACATGCCCACAACTTTGAAAATGTTGTTTGCTTCAAAATAAAAATAAAAAAAATAGGATAAAATAACAGAAAAAGTAAATGTGCATAATTATTCACCCCGCTAAAGTCAATACTTTGTAGAGCTGCCTTTCGCAGCAAACACAGCTCCAAGTCGCTTTGGATAAGTCTCTATGTGCTTGCCACAATTACCACTGGGATTTTTGCCTATTCCTCCTTGCAAAACTGTTCCAACTCCTTCAAGTTGGATGGTTTGCGCTTGTGAACAGCAATCTTTAAGTCTGACCACAGATTTTCTATTGGATTGAGGTCTGGGCTTTGACTAGGCCATTCCAACACATTTACATGTTTCCCCTTAAACCACATAAGTGTTGTTTTAGCAGTGTGTTTGGGGTCATTTTACTGCTGGAAGGTGAACCCCCGTCCTAGCCACCTTTGGGAGTCTCCCTGTATTTAGCATCATCCATCTTTTCCTCAACTCTGACTAGTTTCCCAGTCCCGGCTGCTGAAAAACATCCCCACAGCATGATGCTGCCACCACGTTTCACTGTGGGGATGGTGTTCTTTGAGTGATGTGATGTGATGTGTCCAGACATAGCGTTTTCATTATGGTCAAAAAATAAAATTTTAGTCCCATCAGACCAGAACACCTTCCTCCATACATTTTGGGAGTCTCCCACATGCCTGTTCGCACACTCAAACATGCCATTTTGTTTTTTACTGAAAGTAATGGCTTTCTTCTGGCCACTCTGCCATAAAGCCCAACTCTATGGAGGGTACGGTTTATTGTCGTGCTATGTACAGATACTCCAGTCTCTGCTGTGGAACTCTGCAGCTCCTCCAGGGTTACCTTAGGTCTCTGTGCTGCCTCTCTGATTAATGCCCTCCTTGTCCGGTCTGTGAGTTTTGGTGGGCGTCCGTCTCTTGGCAGATGTTGTGCTATGTTCTTTCCATTTGGTTATGATGGATTGGATGGTGCTTCTGGGGATCATCAAAAATTTGGATATTTTTTTATAACCTAACCCTGACTTGTACTTCTCAACAACATTGTCCCTTACATGTTTGGAGGGTGGCACGTCTTCGTGCGCAGCAGAATAGCGCGCCATCATCAGAGCACCGAGAACTGCTCTCTGATGACGATCTACGCTCCAGCCAGTAGCTCAATCCTTTAGGGACATCCCAGGAATCTCCTAGATGTAGTTGGCCTTCAGTCCTCATACAAGTGGGATATTGAACAAAGTGAGCATTACAGGCACAGACCAGAAAGGTAAGGAAACAACTTTGGGAGCAAGCTTTCCAAATATCAATATAGTTAAATGGGGGCTTGCACATGAGAAACCTCTGTTGTAGGCTGGAGCACTTGCTCCAAAAGTTGTTTCCTTACCTTTCTGGTGTGTGCCTGTAATGCTCACTTTGTTCAATACCCCCACCGGTATGAGGACTGAAGGCCCACTACATCTAGGAGATTCCTGGGATTTCCCTGAAGGATTGAGCTACTGGCTGCAGCGCAGAGCGTCATCAGTGCGCAGTTCTCGGTACTCTGATGATGGCGCGCTACTCTACTGCGCGGGAAAGTCAGGGTGTTTGGAGAGTTCCTTGGTCTTCATGGCAGTGTTTGGTTAGTGGCGCCTCTTGCTTCGGTGTTGCAGCCTCCGCGGCCTTTCAAAAAAGGTGTGTATATGTAATGATAGATCATGTAATAATTAGATTGCACACAGGTGGACATCGTTTCACTAATTATGTGACTTCTGAAGGTAATTGGTTGCACCAGAGCTTTTTATGGGCTTCATAACAAAGGGGGTGAATACATATGCACATGACAATTTTCTGTTTGCTATTTCAAAAAAATAGTTTTATGTATATATTTTTAGCATTTCACGAATTAGACTATTGTGTTCTGATCCATCACATAAGATTCAGATTAACAAAACATTGAACTTAAGGTTGTAATGTAACACAATAGCTAAAAAGTCAAGGGGGGGTGAATACTTTTGCAAGGCATTGTAAGTCCAAAAACAAAAGATTAATTTCAAATTTAGTTTGACACATTCTAAATACAGACATTTAAAGGATCTGTTTTATTGATGCTTAATCAATTTCCCTGTATTTCTTACTTATAAACACAAAAGTTCTACCAATATTGGGATTATAATAATGACCGGGCAGTAGTATACATTTTTATTAAAATACTTCAGTAATTAAAATATCATATGTCAAGTTTACAATGAAAATCCACAAGATTAATAAGCATGATTACAGGCTGTAGGAAAATGTATTTTTTGGTCAGTTAACCTGATGAACAATGTGATCATTTGGCAAATACTAAATCATAGTTAGCAACTTCATAGACCTTTTAAGAGAACACAAAAATATCAAGGAGCACTTAGAAGAGAGACTGCTCTACTAAAAGTTCGGATGACCTTCAAACTATATGTATGATTGATCAATGGTGCCTCAATGCTACCTTCAGTCTAAGGGGGTGCTGTTTATATGTTACAGTATTGATTAGTATGGGCTTTTAGGCTCTGGCAAGGAGGTAAATATTTCACCACTCTGCCTCTACAAAAAACAATTCCTATTGCAAAAAGGGCAAGGCTAAAAAGCAAAAAATACGGACCAAATCAAGACAGCAATCTGTTTTAATAAATGATTAAACAGTGGATAGGCTTCCTTTTTTGCAGTAATGGCTTATAAAATATGAAGCATTATCCAAGGACAACCAAAACTTGGGTCTGTGGTGACATGAAGTATAAGAGTTACAGAGATCACATTTGCTTTATTTGAATGCTACTTAGCAAAATAATGCATTGCAGAAAAGGGTTGATCCTTTACTATACTACACTGATGTGATCAAGAGAGTGTCAATGCACTAAAAAAAAAAAAAAAAGACACAAATATTAGCCCACATTTTGGATACCAAAATTATACTATAGGGTGTAAAAAAATACACGAATAGGAAAGGGTTTACTGTCTTGGGGGATATAATCACATGAAGTTGATCTTTCACATTACCTCCTTTTTACTGGAGTCCAATTCTTTCCTTGCTTTAAGAGCAACTGCTTTAATCTTGTTAAATTTTTCTTCTTTTTCTTTAGCTTCTTTTTCCTTTTTTTCTATTTGTACATGAAATAAAGAATAACTAATTAAGCAAAAAAAAACAAAAAAACAAATAACCCGGAAATAGGAAAATACGAACACAGCCCAGTGTCACCACCTCTGTTCTACAGAACATACTAAAGGGTTACATATTCAGCAGAAATACATTTCCCTTTATTTTCTCAGATACACTTTTTTCTTAATTAAATGTTTTGAGTTTAAGCTTGAAATTCATACATACCTATTTTGTTTTGCAGCTCTGATATGCAATTTTGCTGCTCAAGTTCCACTGCTTTTGAGCTCGAAAGTAAGTCCTAAAAGAAAACAAAAAAACAAACAAAGTCAAACCATCTAGAGAACAGTACAAGTACCAATAGGGTAAGTGGAATTTACAGGGTGCTTAGTTACACATTGTCGAGAAAACCCTATTTAAGGAGATCCAACTTGCTCCTTCAAAAATGTTCAAAGTGTACTTATTAGCAGATACAGACTTTTATGAAACCAATGCTTGTTAAGTTTGTAACCAACTTCCTTTGTGTTGCTTTTTCACCATAATAGGTGAGTTCTACACCTATACCTTATATTTATACCTTGTATTATTAAAATTTTGTTGCAAAATCATAGCAATTGTTTTCCGATTTCTCTCTCCCCCTAGATTTTATCTTTCTTTCCTTATGTAGTAAGGTTGCCTGACCATATGCCTTGCCTGTGTAGCTGATTAGGCTCTGGTTTCATTATTTTTTTATCTTCTTTCTAAAGCTTCAGTTTTTACTAGTTTGACAAATCACTATTTAGGTACATATTTGCTACCTTACATTAAGTTACATATTTTGAAATTGGGTTGTGTGCAAAATATTTATAGATTGCTTACATGCTATGTTAAATATGTATGCAATAAATTACATATAATGTAAGGTAGATTGTATGTTTTTTAGCAGTGGGGCTGACCCAGTTGGTTACATTTTCATGGCTATAGAAAATGTTAAGAGTGAATGATTTGTGATTTATATCAAATTGGACATGTTCTTCTTCTTTATCACTCTACGGTGAGCGTTAATTTATGGCTTTAAATAAAAGGGCCCCTTATGGAAAAGGAAGCCCTTTTCATGTAATTTATGCTAAAAAAAAACAAACTACATTTCAAGCTCACTTCCACTTGATTTTTTTTAATAACATTCAACTTAAATGATATGTGTACCTTTCATTTCTATAGTTACTGGGACCTTTGCTAATTCACTTTAATCATATTCATAATACACATTTTCTAAATGTGCATGTTAAAATATCAAGACATACTGCCTGTAGTAAGAGATGTTGGGTGCACACAAGCATCACCGTACACATACTAACCTTAACAGAAATTAGCTCCGTTGTAAGACTATCAATATCTGAGTCTTTGTGAACTTCTTGGTTGGACTGTAAGAGGATTTGGGCTTCTTTTTGTTGTTCTACATTCTCAAAGTCAGCAGTTAGTTTTTCAACATGAGAAAGAAGGTCCTGGTTTTCAAGTTTAATTTTCTCAAGTGCACATTTCATCTCTAGTAGGTCTCCTTGCAGACCTTCTTTGTCTGCCAGGGTTTCCTCTAACTCTCCTTTTAGAAGCACTTTCTCTTTAGTGTAGTCACTAATTAATGCTCTTAATTCCGCACATTGAGAATCTGTTTCTTCCTGTAGTCTCCTAAACTGGACAGATATCTCATCTCTCTGTGAAATAACAAGTTGCTTTTCTTCATTTACACGGGATAATGCCTCAATGATTGCTTTAAGAGTACAAATTAGATCTTGTTCTGAGTTCTCAACAGACAAGGTCTCCTGGAGTGCAAAAACAAGAGCTTTAATCATTTGTACTTGCTGCTGCTCATTTTCAAGTAACTTTGTCACCTGTTCTTTGTCTTCTGTTAACACTTGCAATTTTATCTTTAGTTCTTCCAACTCCTCTCTCAAAGTTATACAAGTTCTATGTTCAGACATTACACTATCCAATTCTTCAGTCATAATGTCCTTTCCTTCTTTAAGTCTTAGCATCTCCTCATGACAGGTGTTCAACTCAAATTCCAATTTTTGTTTATTAAGAACCAACTCTTCTAGTTGTTGTTGAAGGTCTGTGTGTTGTTTATTTGACTGGTCTTTATTGCTTATAGACTCTTGCAGCTTTTCTGTCACTTCTTCAAGTTTTTGCTTCAATTCGACAGTTAGTTTTGCTTGTTCCTCAGCATTATGTTGTAATTGCGTTCTTAATCCTTTTTCTTCCCCTCTCAAAGTAACACAACCTCTGTGTTCAGACACTAGATCATTTAATTCTTTAACAGTAATGTCCCTTTCTTCATTAAGTCTTACTATCTCCTCTTGACATATCTTTAACTCTGTTTCCAGCTTTTGTTTACCAAGGAGTAACACTTCTAGTTGTTGTTGAAGATCTACATGTTGATTATGAGACTGTTCCTTGTTGCAGATCGATTCTTGCAGTTTTTCATTTATTTCCTCGAGCTCTCGCTTCAGCTCGGCATTCAGCTTTACTTGTTCATCAGCATCTTGCTGTAATTTTATTCTCAAGTCTTTTTCATCCTCTCTCAAAGTGATACAACTTTTATGTTCAGATATTACAATATCCATTTCTTTACTCATGATGTCCTTTCCTTCATTAAGTCTTAATATCTCCTCGAGAGATGTCTTTAACTCAATTTCCAACGTTTGCTTTTCAAGAACTAAAGTTTCAAGCTGCTGTTGTAGATCTTTGTGTTCACTGTGAGAATCTTCCTTATTGCTTACAGATTCTTGTAGTTTTTCTGTCATTTCTTCAAGCTTTTGCATCAGTTCAGCATTCAGCTTTACCTGTTCATCAGCTACTTGCTTAAGTTCCAAAGCTCTGGCTTGTTCGTTCTTGCACATCTCCTGAAGTTTAGAGATTTCCATATTTGAGGATTTAATACTCTCTAATACCTCATGGTTTTTCATAGCTGTTTGATTCATCTTTTCCTCAAGCCCCTTTAGCATTTCATCTTTTTGCTGCAGAGAAGCCATAACCTCCTCATTTTTCAGCTGCAATGTATTAATTTGAAGCTGAAGTTCTTCGCATTCAGTTTTCTTGGATGATAGGACCTCAGCTTCAGCCTGCAATTGGTTCACAGTTTCAAGGAGACTGTTTTTGTCTTTGTAAGCAGCCCTCAGCTTCTGCTGCAACTCACTGACATCTGTAGCCTGTTGCTGCTTCATTGCGTTAAACTCCTTGCAGATCTTCCCTGCGGATTCCCCTAGTTCATTTTGGAGGGTAATCATAGTCTCCCTCAAGTTCTCATAACTGTTCACTGCATCTTCTTTCTCTTGCTGAAGTTTGTTACACTGTTCCTTAAGGAGCTGGATTTCACACACAAAGGATGATTTCTCATTTTCAGAGCTTGATGTTATTGCTTGGTTCAGCTCAGATAATTCTCTCTTATATTGTTCTTTCATAGTTTGAATTTCTTGGCTGTGTTGCTTTTTCTGTCTCTTGTATTCATCACTTGTGGTTTGAAGCTGAGTTTTTAATTTTTCTATTAAACCATTATAATCCTCTATGGCAAGCTGCAGTTCATTTATCTTAAATTCTAGTTCCTCCCGCTCATGAAAGTATTCATTCTTTAAATGCTGAACCTCCATTTCAAACTTTACCTTCACATTATTAGTGTAGGTCAGTTCATCTTTAAGAATAATTTGTTGAGATTCCATCTCTGTTAAGAGACTTTGCAGGTGTTCAGTTGTCAATGGTGTATTATTTTGTACCTCGAAAACATTGCAGCTAGCCTCTAAGCTTTCTCTAAGAAGTCTAATTTCATTCTCATGTTTCTGGTTATTTATTTCAGTTTCCTCTATGAGCATTTTCTCTTTTGCTACACACTGGTCAAGCAGAACTTGCATTGCTACTCTCTCCTGTTCACTCTCCTTTGTTAAATCTTCATTTTTTTGCATTAGATCTGAAACTTCATTCTGGTGTAAAGTTGTTAGTTTTAATAGTTCTGCATGTAGACTCTGGGTTTCTTTGGTGTACTGCTCACAAGAAGCTGCCAGGCTGTCTTTAAATTTATCAATTTCTTGATTTTTCTCTTCAGAAACTTTTTTTAAATCTATTTGCAATTTAGAAATCTGTTCCTCATAGACAGGGCGGATTTGCTCAATCTCTTCCAGCTGTTTCTTCAGTTCCAAGTTTTGGTTTTCCTGCCAGCTCAGTTTTTCAGTGAGAGAATTTTGATTCTCTACTGCACACTGCAGTTCACTTTTCAGAGATGTCACCTCCTCTTTGTGTTTGATGCTCATTTGCAAGAGTTCATCCTTCAATGCTTCAATATCTTTGATCAACCTGTTATTAGACTGCTCCCAATGTTGCTGTGATTCAGTAAACTTTAAGGTTGTCTCCTGCAAAACATAAACAAATGCACAAAATAAATACCGTTTTTTTCTCATCTTAGCTGGAATTTACAGTAGAAATTAAATTGTTTGCAGCAGGTGATCTCTCGTAAAAGAGCCAACTGTACTATGCATAGTGCATGTGCAGGTTAACATTTTTTCTTAACAGTTCTATACAGTGAATACAAAATATATGATACATCACAAATATATCACTATTAACACTCAACTACTTGACTCTATAAATATGTCTGACCATCCAAAGTGTTTTGTAGATTGAAAGGGTATAAAAGTTTTCCTACAGATCCTCCAGACTAGGAGACAACAGGAAGTGGTTCAGTAATCTATGTGAATATCCAGAAACTAATCTAAGGCCATAGATGTATTGGGTAGAGATTGTAAGTAGAAGCTAAGTATCTCCTCTAAAAAGATTTTTTTCAGTAGACTCTCTGAAAAGTAACACAGTGATGTATTTCTGTCTAGGCTAAGGAGGCGCAGACCTAAGACAGCACATGGTCAGGTGGCAGCAGGCTGCCTCAGTCTGCTGATGTTGTAGCATAAAATAGTGTGTGTGATATACCCATACATATCTGCATGTAATAACATATCTGTTTTTTAAGTATACCTGACCGCTTCGGACAATGTATATATACAAAAACACAAAACTTTTCTTGTAATTATAGCAAAGAAAAAGAGCTATTTTCTGAATGGGCCTAGGGCTTCATAAAACCAAATTACAAACTTGGAATAACATGTATTAAAACCAATTCACATTTCTCTGTTTATCTACGTTTATATTACATATTTACATATTATATATATTATATATAAATATAAAAGAAGAATTAAGAGTGTTGAGGAACTTTATTTCCTACCCACTTTATTGCACAGCTTCTAAAATTCTAATTGTCACTGCCAAGTTATTTCTCATTTAATTGTGCGATACATGGTTTACTCTTACATTCACTGTATGATAATAAACAGCTTCTAAATAGGGACATGTTACCATCATTCTCCCCCCAGTCAGAAATTGTAAATGTGAAAGGCATATAGAACCAAGGTATTGTCATAAAGTAGATTAACTAACCCTTATTAACTGTGAACCATTTGTGTCTTAATACAAAATATTCAGAAATGAATGCAATAATGAATTCTGTCCATTTATGTTTTAAAGTATTACCTGTGCTTCCTGTTTTGATTTAGCATATTCTTTCTTTAGTGCAACTAACTGCTGCTGAGTTTCTGCCTTCTCCAAAAGAACAGAATCAAGCCTTTCTGTAAGTGCCTGGAAGAAGGGAGAGAAACGTGTATTACATCAGACCATAAAGTGCAGGCTTGTATACAAAGTAGATTAGAAGAAACATTTACTTGCTATTTATAAGGGAAACAGGTACACCAGAAGTTTTCCAGGATTCAAATGCTTCAACTGCTACAGTATGTCACACAAAAATTGTACAAATACCCTCCTAATAGCGAACACCATAATGATCATTCAGTACGGCTTCATTTGTTTGTACCTTTGTATATTCAGACCAAAGAAATTATAGATAGATATATTAAGGACTCTATATTTTTATATTAAAACCTAACCCTTTATTATGTCAGTAATTAGAAGCAAGGAGAATGAATGTGAGGAATTAAAAAAAATATATATAGAAATGGGAAGTGCAGGGGCATGAACTTTTAAATTACCAATAAAATTGAAATATATATATATATATTTTTTTTGTTTACGGTAAAGCAATGGAATAAAAAATAGATCATGCAAGTCAACAAAGTTACATTTTTACCTGCATAACATCTGTTCCATCTGTAACAGGTCTTGATTTCAGGCATTCTATTTCTTTCTCTAGTTCTGAAAATACCAAAAGTGTAAAATGATTTTGACATGTAAACAATTAGAATGGACTTCATGCCATCTGTAGAAGGTGATGTAAATAGGTTCTATGGCGATCATTTTTACCCTCCTCATTAACAACTTGTGTAATGTTTTTAGAGAAGTGTTTTGAAAACAAATTCAGCCATGGAACTATTTTTTGGGTTTCTATATGGACATAATTCCAGGTATCCAAAATAAATTATTTTGAACCCTATAATCTTTCCCCACTATCAAGAATTGCTTCTAGGTTGCAAAACTATAACCTGAACTTAAAAATAAACCACAGTACCTCTAAATCCCACCCTGAACCTTCAAACACATTTCTAGGATGGCAAAATGCTTGTCAGGGTGGAACCATCTGGGTAATTTCCATGTGAAGCTTGTAGAATGGAGCTCTAGGGGTCACAGTGTTCAGACACATGGTGTATTTTGGTGTGTGATCATGTTCTCAGTAGTGTCAAACTCTAACTATGACATCTTTCTATCAGGATTAAGGGACTCTAGTTAAAGAAAGCTATCAGAATACATGTGTTTTGTCTTATTGTGGCCATGACAACATTAAGTCTGCTATTACCGTTGCTATAGGTTTTATCAGTTATTTAATTGTTAAGTATCTTACAGAGTATTTTCACTCAAGAATGCTAAAATAGTGAAACCTAAAGGATCTGCATTACCAAGCAAAATGATACAGAGAAGGTCTGCAAATTGTCAATATAACAAACTGTATTTGTATCCAGATCAACCTTCCTCTAGACAATGCAGATAATCAATTACACTTCCCAGGATAGTATATAATTTTATGTAATAGTTTATATATTTTAGGTAGTATTTATTTTCACTAAAAGCATATTATAATATAGGATTTAATTATTTATTTGTTTAAAAATGTCTGAGAACCTCAGATTTTTCATAATAATTTAAAACAAAATTCCAATCATAAACAATCTGAAAGTTAGCAAATGTACAATATGCTGCAGCACAGATCAACCTCATAACTATACTCAATTTGCCAAACTGCAATACAGTACCCTCACAAACAAGCCTGGCTGTTAAACCTGTAACTTATTAAAAAATTCTAGACCTGTTGCAGAAACATAATAAGAAAATGTGTAAAGATGCTACACTCTGAATTGTTACCTGTGCATCTTGCTTTAACTTTCTGGATAACCATCATCTGCTTCTTTGCAAATTTGATGAGATCTTCTTTTGGTAATGTATCCAGCTGGGAAATATTGGCATATTTTATTAAAAAATAAACGTTTTTTGAAAAAAACATAAATTGATGCAGGGAAAATAAATAATTTTATGTATTTTAAAAAGTAAATGATTTGCAGATGGTCATGCTATCAACATACATGTTTTTGTTCAGGAATATAACTGAGCTTTACAAGCTTAAATATATACCATAATGTCTAAAAATAAAAAAAAGCATAATTTCATGTCTCTTGTAGCCTCCCCAGGTATAAAAAAAGTAGTTTGTGGATGGATGAATGAGAGGAGAGTTTATCGCTCAGCAGGAATGGTATCAGGGTAGGTTACAAATACTAAGAACTTCAGTGATAAAACAGCTCACCCTCCCTTCTCCCTCCACTGCTCAACAAAAAAACGCAACAACCCTTCAATATGGACAATTCTATACATCCAGTCTGCTAAAATTAGGATTATCTTATACCCATAGCCTATTTTGGTTGTTTGTTACATACTTACAGATGTACACATTTCCCTAAAAAACAACATTCCTGTAATGACCAGTGCAGTTTTGGAAAAACACTTTCTTTTATATAAATATGTAACAAACTAACAATTTTTGTAACTATTTAAGCTTTAAACATATAATCCGTTTTAGACAAAATCTTACTTTTAGTATTGGGGTGTGTAAGGGTTCACAAGCATAAACCCTCCTTGTTTAGTGTATGTAGGGGCAGGTGCAGAGGAGGAAAAGTGATATAGTAGTGTACATCTTTATTGAAAATAAAAATCACTTTTATATACAGCCAATTGTGGTGATTTGCCCAAGTAATCAAATACTGAAAAAATAAAACTTTAGAAAAATATCCTATTTAGTACTCACTAATAGAACATTCTTGAAAGGAATTTTTTGTTGTTGCATCTGTAGCAGCAGGAGGTAGACAGAATATAAAGATATTGTTCTTTGTGAAGATGTACAATTACACTCTTAACATGCCCCATGCATTTCCAAAATGTTTTGGTTACATGATATCCATGAGATTTTGTGGTATTCTTGTGACTAGTGGAGTTCATTGAACATCAATATAGACATGACTACTCCCCATTATTGACCACCTACCGAATATTAATATTCTGCTATAGTTTACTTTTATTTCAAAATGTAATCTTACATTTAGTATTGCAATTTTTTATGTATTTAATATAATATTCAATTTTACTTACTATTCCCCCCCCCTAATTACAGCCCAAATGCTTCCTCCACTGCTTTTAAGGATGGTTTCTGTGCAAGCAGTCAATACTTTATTGTCTTAGCAACAGCACCAAACTATTCACACACAACAAATATGAAGCACAGCTTGATAAAAAGACAAGAACTTCCAGGTTTTTGATTAAACGAGGCAACTTTGTGCAGTCCCTTCCACAAGATAAGGCCAACAATAACATATAAACATTTAAATACAATAAGGAACTGGGTGAAGCTGCGCCGAGAGGGACTTATTCTTGTAACTATTCGGCTCAATATAGCTCCCCCAAGAATCCAAGTTAATGGTCACTAGTGGTTAAGACAGCAGCCCTCACCAAGTGGTACCCATTGAAGATAACCAGAACATCAATGCAAATTTACCCAGTAGATATTGAATCTTGCCAGTTGGTTTGGTTCACTTAAAGTATGCACCCTTGACTTAGACAAATGTTATAAAATTAATATGTCTCCTCAACACTGTGTCCTACTTAATAAAAAAACTGAATAAAAAAAAAAAAAATTGACAACTTTCTCAAAGACACTTGTATCGCTCAGACAAGTTCCTTTACAATTAAAATTAGAAGCAAATAAGTATACAGTTAATTTTTCCAACAAATATTTGTCTGCCATAATCACAATGGTGGCTAGTAAGTCCATTATTTGGTGATACCCAATATACAAGATTGACAGGATATCCCTTCCTGGGTGCATAGAACAAAATAAAAAAGGAGTTGCCAATTAGCCCATTCAGGGAAATGCTTAAATGTGGCTGTGGTTTAGCTCCTTAAGGCAAAAGAGTGTCACTGAAGGACATCATGTTTCTCCCATCTCATGTTTTTTTGCTATGTTAAAAAAAAAAAAAAAAAAAGTTACAGCAAAACACATTGTACAAATGCATTTACTGCTTTTGTTTTCTTATATGTGTACTAAACAAAACTGGTTGCACCATAAACACGATACCTTCGATTTTCCTGTTCCCGGTGTGGCTGGTGAGGAAACTCCATCTTGCCCAGTGTCCTGAAATGAATGTCACGTAAATAAACTGTTGACAAGTATATTTTCTATGTGTTATTGATTATATCACTCCCTTATATTAACTTAAACAATGTTAAAGGAATATTGCCATAAAAGATTAGTACAGACTAAGGCATAAATAAAAAAAAGCATGTCCTAAAAACAGATAATTTCGAACCTATAGCAAACACATTGTACCGTTGTGATTTTTATCTTTTTTGTGCTTTGTGAATTATTTGGTAGAACAGTATTGACAGTATTAGCAGTATTTCCATGCATTCTTGTTATTTATACAATGGCTTACAAATAAAGATATAAGTAGTGCGTTTGAAATCTATCACAGGCACAATAATTAAAGGACTACTGTGATCGTTAGAACTAGTGCAAAGTGCATTCGTTTAAAAGGAATGGATTCCTGTAGTGAAGAATAACTGCACATAAAAAGTTAAAAAAAAGATTTCACTTTCTAAACAGGTTTTGCCCATTATCAAGTATAGTTATTCAAAATATCATGTAGAATAAAAAAAAAAAAAAAAAAAAAGAGACTAAAACAGTATTCCAGTTGAGATATAAACCAAGCAAGATCTATCCATGAGAAATAAAAAATATGTTAATAGCTATAGTGTTATAGTGAAGTGTTAAAGTAAGAATTTTAATTGGTTATACTTGGTACTTTATGACATTTACAGTTAATGAATACGGTACTTGTTTTGATAGTGCCCCTTTAATGATAGCTAATAAAGAAGCAAGTGTAACACATATCAGTTATACACAATAAAGTAATAAATACTGAGATTTGGTGATTCTTTAAAATGCCACTCTCGTCCAAACCTTTATATCATGCATTTAAAAGATTGTGTTTTAAACATTACAAATACGTTTTTGGTAGGAGAAAAAAAATTGATCTATGGAGTTAAAAATGTATATTAAATACAGATAGTGAGGATTGTTTGCTTCTGGATATGTTATAGGAAACAGGGGGGCAGTGAGTTTAATGGTTGTCTGTACAGAAACTTATTGTGCTTTTTCCATATCAATTGTATTGTAAATAAGACAAGAAGATACAATTAGCAAGCTCTCCATGACATCTGCTTACATTTCTTTTGAACTCTCACTGTTAAGAAACATTGTGTTTTTTTTTCTTCATTTAATACAATTTATTTTCAATGGAGGAAATCATTTTGTGACATTTAAAATGTGCTCTATTAAATGCATGACAAATTACTTTGGACTAAAGTGGCCCTCTCCTGTTTTTGACATTGCAAATATTGATAGTCAGTGATCTCGTACAGGCTTGGCACATCTCTGGTGCCAGGGGGCCATGGCACATAACATTTTACTGCTGTCACCAACCTTTTGTGTCATTTTATATGCATTTGTACGCATACATCATTTCCTGCCTCTTACAAAAAGTTGTTTGGTTCCATAATAATCTGGATGGCTCCTTTATTTGGCATAAATCTGTCAACCTCTGATCTAGTAGAGAATATTACAACTATGGAGCCTGGAGTTCTTATGCTGCAATAAAATTAACTATGTGGAAGGTAAAGTTACACAGTATGTTGAGGAATTACTGGAGCACCGCAGTTCAAGAAAAAAAATAAAATTTGTCTGTCATGTAGGTACCAAAAATAACAATATTAGCAGCTGTGTAAGCCATGGACATAAAATATTTTTTCGGAAAATCTGAACTTTTGAAGACGCTGTTTATCCGGATAGGAATCCATATTGTGTTTGTTAAACCACATCCTCAGAGATGAATCAAGGGGGTGTTCATTTGGACATCCATGAAAAGGAAGGGGAATGAGGAAGAGTCATTCTAAAGTTAATTGGATAAGATTAAAATAGATAACAGTCATTCACTCCCACTGACCCATAAGCAGACCCCTGGCATCATTCACTGCAGCAATATGTTGCCCCCCCCCCCCCACCAAAGTTAAGGACACCAGCAATCAATCATATGCTGTTAAGGATACCAAAATAACAAGAAGAATGTAATTATTTTTTAGTTATTATTAAGTGCCACATTTTATTGAACACTATACAAAAATGTACACTGACACAAAACTATAGTTACATGGCTCAACAAATAATATTTATTGGTTAATATATACGGTTTATCCATGTGCAAAGAAAGGTATCTAAATTTCCCCGGATCCAGGGATTCTAAGTTGCATAATTGGGGAGCACACATTATTTTCCAAAGTATAATGTGTCTCTATGAAGGGCTTCCTTACTTCTAGGACCAGCTTGTCTAGCTCCTGTGAAATCTTCCTGGCTCCACTCCCACATCTAGATCTCAATTATTCTACCTGGTTCTTTACACAAACCTCTGCAGTAAAGACAATTCAGTATTTCATGGAGTGTGTTTGCATCCATTTGAATGTTTTGGTGGTGTGCAGACTAGATGGGACTACACTTATGTAAAAGTGTAAATTCAAACCATCAGATTAAGTAAGGCGCACCTCTGCAACACTTACACATTTATAGAGCTGACGAATGGAAAAAAGCCTGAAAGATGAGTCTAACCGGCTTCTGGAATATATTTGGAGTCAAGTCAAATGAATAAAGGCTTATACATAAGCGTTCAGGATACCTGTACATAGATCGGCCATGTTTTCTAAATTCACAAAAAGATTCTTTGTTATGAGGGGGAACTGAATACTGAAGACCTCTCATTTGCACATAGACCTGCAATATGACCTACCTCTGATACCAATACTTAAATAAACACAGATATTCCATTCAGACCCTTATACAGAAAACATTTAAATAACACGCAATCTTTATATTTGTTGGCAAATGCTGCAAACCACAACAAACACATGATTAATGTTAAATGAGACTGACCAACTCACAAATGGACAGTATGCATTTCTGTGGAAATCGATTTAACTTATGGCTTAAATACAACTCGCAAAATGTCAGTGTTTTAATATGCATGATAGACACGTCTCATATAAAACACATGACAATGCAAACTTGGGTGAAATGGTTTTACATTTGGCATGTGTGTGATTTTATGGACCTAACAATGGACTAAATTCATTAAAAGTATATGGACGTTTACCTGTTTTTAATAAACTACCCAAGTGTTTGTTTGCATGTCTAAACATTTTATTAACAAGTGCTTAAAAGCTCTGCTTTAACTTACTCAAACCTTCCAAGCAGTCCCTCCAAAGGTCTGCCCCACAGCGCATGCATACAATGTTTCTATTGGTACTACTAGCCTCTTACAGACTGTATATAAAATGGAAGGATCATATCCCCTATAATAGTTTTCTGTTACTATACGGCTAATGCTTTCTCTGGATACATACAGCTAAAGGCATGGCAGCTTCTTGTGATACAAACATTTATTTAACATGAGGAGCAATAATCATCCTTTTGCACAGGTGACAATGAGACATGTTTGACCTAGATGTCATT
>CM050164.1:285906281-285973781 GCA_027410445.1 Discoglossus pictus
TTTTTATATGTGTCATGACTGATTTTGGGGCCATGATGGGACCCTCTTGCACCCCACAATTAACTCTGATTTTTGGGACTCTATCACATCTAATTGCTAATATCCGAGGCTATTAAAATGGACAGGAGACGGGTTGTAAGGACTGTGTCAATTTGTCTTTCAGTTAGGTGTCATTTTTCCCATTTATGTATTATGTGTAATATTTAAAAGTTATTGTGTGATTCACTGCTATTGTAATATTGGGTCACCAGTAGCTCACAAAATGGAGGCCACAACCTGTATACTGCTAGGCCTGTGAATATTCATATTATTCACATTATACAATGTTTTGTTTTCAGATTGTAGTAAGAACATGACTTACAGCCCTTTTAAATTCCCTGATTTTGTAAAACCGTAGCCCGTAACGTAGCCCGCAAGACTTACGGCTATTAAATTGGCCTCTCAAAGCTACCGCAAACGACTTGGGTGTAAGAGTGAAAAAACCCTACGGGATGTTGAAATTTGAACTCCGCAATCCTTTTTCTGTCAAGCCCGTAACTGTTACGTTCCAATCAGCAAGTTTCCAAAGACACCCTGGCGTTCAAGCCCGTAACCTGCAAATGGAGGCAAAAACATTACTGCCTCCAAATAGAACCTGCAAAGGGTTTACAGACAATTTCTCAGCACTGTAAAACACAATCTAAACACACCACTGGACTTTAAAATATGGGGACAGCATGGAAAGGCATTACAATTACCGTACTTGCACAATAATCCCCCAATAAAAAATAGGCATTAAAAAAAATATTTTATTACATCGTATGTTGGAATGGTCATGCATATGCCAATATGAAAAGCCATGCTGCAACATGCAGAAAGCAATTAAAGACACACTACCTGATTAAATTGCAACACAAAAACATCAATCTGATGCCATTCCTCACTCCCAGAGGCTATAACGTGAACCCAGGAATTGATTGCCTATACATCTCTCTCATCATATCTACATTGGGAAAACAAATAGTGGCCAAATTACACTGCCCCATCACATATATAGTTGTGAGCGTACGAGTTGTTGCTAACGCTGCGGGCTCGCGTAGCGAGCTGCGGCCCTCGCGAAGCGAGGGCACTGGCCGAGGGTCTCAGTTGCTGGCATGGAGCGCCGAAGGCCGAAGGCGCTCCTTGCCAGCAACTGAGGACCCCGCAAAGCGAGGGCCGCAGTTGCTGGCATGGAGCGCCGAAGGCGCTCCATGCCAGCAACTGCGACCCTCGCAAACTTCACGTCGCAACCCAAACAGCACGACACACACATTACGACACTCGCAAACAACATACGACACACGTTCACACACATTACGGCCTTGCAACACTCGGACGCAACTCGCGAACATTACAAAATGTAAAACACAATACATACACACAGCACATACATAAAAACCCCTACCTACACCAAGAGGGAGCACCCAGGACCTCAAAAATACAACTTACACCTCGATTTTACTCGAAATAAAAGAGTTTTGAGACTAAAAAAAAATCTAAGCGAGAGAAAAAATGGTCGCCGAACAAAACGAAAACGAGGCTACAGCACTCTAAACTCGCAAAACACCACAAGAAACTCGCAAAACACCACAACAAACTCGCAAAACGCAACAAACGACCTACGGATATTCATACCACACAGTGCACACATTCAGCATGCTTACACAGCAGCTCCACACCACTAATGCTGCAGCAACATCAACACAGATTGCCAGCTCTTCATCACAATGCTTCAAAATAGGTACAGTATATTCATTTATTAATGTATTACATATTTCATTATTATACACCAAACAGCATTAGCTACCTTACAATTTGATTGCCGTCATTTTTTGACGGGCAATTCGCTAGTCACATATATCAAGTACCAGGGGATCATTTTATTATTTGTTGTTCAGTGCTTAAGTCGTGTCCGACTCTCTGTGACCTTATGGACTGAAGCACATTTAGCTAGGTCACTGCCTGGGCTGTTCCACAAGGTTTCCATGCTAAAGATACTGGATACTGGAGTGGGTTGCCAGTTACTCCTCTAGTGGACTGTGATTTGTCTGACTTCTCTGCTATCACCTGCCCACCTACACTGGACCTACATGCTATAGCTCACAGCTTAATTCAGATACACAAGCCCCTTCACAACTACCACTTAGCAATCCACGAGGGGACCAGGGCAACATACACCACACTAATGTAAATTGATGAATAGCAAAACATAATGGGAGGTCACCAGATGGGAATAGGTATACATCTTGGCACATGGCCACCAACAATGGAGTGGGACTTTCCAGGATGGGCATAGTGGAGATTATCCCTGATGAAAGTGAGTTGGCTGTTGATCCCTGTGCCTATACACAGCCTCCATGTGGTTTTGCGGCCCTTCCTGATGTGTTACAGTAGATTAGTGTGATCTAAGTTCCCCTGGTCCTCCTGTGGTTTGCTCAGTGGTGGTGGTGAAGGGGCTCGTGTACCTGAATGAAGCTATGAGCTATACCATTTAGGGCGACTGTAAGTGGGCACTTCATTAGTGAGAGGCCAGACAAATCACAGTCCTCTAGAGAAGGAACTGTCAACCCACTCTAGTATCACCTGTCATATTCCTAGTAGGCCCTCAGGGGAATGTTGATACTCCACAATATGACTAATTGGACATTTGCATTTGTATTAACCATTTATGTTGATTATATATGATATATATTATTATATAATATCTAATGCTATTATGACTATTATCACATATTATAATTGTCAAACTGCGAGTTGTTGTCACGCTTTGCGACCCTCGCAAAGCGAGGGCCGCAACTGCCGACAACTCGCAGTTTCACAAATCCCTCTGCCATGGCTTCCATCAGCCTCTCTGCTCTAGGGCGGGACGTGTGCACGGGTAGCGGGGTATACATGCGTGCGCGCGTGCCCACGCGAAGACGTCGGATAAGCGCGCGCGTCTACAGCATTGAGGTGAGGGAGGAGTGGGGGGAGAGAGACACAGGGGAAGAGAGACACGGGGGGGGAGAGGAGGGGGAAGAGATACATGGGGAGGGAGAGGAGTAGAGGAATAGAGACACGAGAGAGGGAGAGGAGGAGGGGAATAGAGACACGAGAGGAGGGGGGAAGAGAGACACATGGGGACAGGGGAAGTGAGATACAGCGGAGGGGAAGAGAGATACAGGGGAGGGAGAGGAGTGGGAAGAGAGACACAGGGAAGGGGGAAGAGAGGCACAGGGGAGCGAGAGGAGGAGGGGGAAGAGAAACACAGGGGAGAGAGAGGAAGGGGAAGAGAGACACAGGGGAGAGAGAGGAGGTTGAAGAGAGACACAGGGGAGGGGGAAGAGAGACACAGGGGAGGGAGAGGAGGGGAGGAAGAGAAACAGGGGAGGGAGAGGAGGGGAGGAAAAGACACAGGGGAGGGACAGGATGGGGGAGGAGACACAGCGAAGGGGGGAAGAGATGACGGTCAGGGGGTGGAGAAACACAGGAGTGGGAGAGGGGGAAGAGGCACAGGGGAAAGAGAAGGGGGAAGGAGAAACAAGGGAGGGAGAGGGGGGAAAGAGACACAGGGGAGGGAGAGGGGGAAGAGACACAGGGGAGGGAGAAGGGGGAAGGAGAAACAAGGGAGGGAGAACGGGGAACGAGATACAGGGGAGGGAGAGGGGGGAAGAGACAGAGGGGAGGGAGAGGAAGTAGAGGGCGGGAGAGGCTCGCAATGAGTGCCAAAGCCACTCATTGCAAGGCCCAAGATGAGCGCTAAAGCAGCTTATCGCAAGGCCAGTAAAGTAGAGGGGGGAGAGGTTCGCAATGAGCCCCTCCCGTCAAGTAGAGGGAGGTAGAGGGGGGAGAGGCCAGGCTTCAATTTTTATTGCCGTCATTTTTGACAGGCAAGTCGCTAGTTATTGTTATATTTACTGATCTATTGCATAGTAACTAGGGCTAATTAATTTACTTATACAGCGGGGGGCGAAAGTATTTGATCCCTTCTGATTTTGAACGTTTGTCCACTGACAAAGAAATGATCAGTCTATAAAAAAACAAAACAAAAAAAAAACGCATGTCAAAAAAGTTATAAATTGATTTGCAGGTCAATGAGGGAAATAAGTATTTGACCCCTTCGACTTAGTACTTGGTAGCAAAACCCTTGTTGGCAATCACAGAGGTGAGACGTTTCTTGTAGTTGGCCACCAGGTTTGCACACATCTCAGGAGGGATTTTGTCCCACTCCACTTTGTAGATCCTCTCTTTGGGCCTCATTCTATTATCGGCCGTAGGAGATGCGGGGCCGCAAGGATTCTATTCGCCTATTCTATTCCCTTCCGGCCGGGGATTCCGGCAGGCTTGCGGCCGGTGCCTTGTTATCCCTTACGGCCGCACGCGCCGGAGGAAAGCCTTTGATCTTAAACGGCCGCAAGAGTTTCTGCCATAAGAAAATCCTGGTTGCTATTCAATTGCTCCGGGAACCCTTTCTGCAAGGCTAAAACCGAGCCGCAGCTTACTTGCAGCAAAAAGGTCCCGCAGGCACACAATTAAGCACATTTTAAAGCCATAATAAAGCCATCCTGCACTCTGAGGAGACTATAAAGTGATTGTAGGTGTTAGCATTCATAGCACAACATTCCCCTACACTCAAATCCGTAAATACATTTCATTTATGTCACAAATCCATGTAAAAAGTCCAGAGGGCTTGGAGCACCTCAGACCCTTATAATTGAATTGCAAGGTAACGGGAGACCCTCAAGGAATCGCAGCTTTGCTGCTGATTTACGGCCGATAATAGAATGAGGGCCCAAGTCATTAAGGTTTTGAGGCTGATGTTTGGCAACTCGAAATTTCAGTTCCCTCCACAGATTTTCTATGGGATTAAGGTCTGGAGACTGGCTAGGCTACTCCAGGACCTTAATGGGCATTTTCTTGAGCCACTCCTTTGTTGCCTTGGCTGTGTGTTTTGGGTCATTGTGATGCTGGAATACCCATCCACGACCCATTTTCAATGCCCTGGCTGAGGGAAGGAGGTTCTCACACAAGATTTGAAGGTACATGGCCCCATCCATCTTCCCTTTGATGCAGTGCAGTTGTCCTGTCCCCTTAGCAGAACCCACCCACACCCCCAAAGCATAATGTTTCATGATTTAATTGTTTAAGGACTCATATTACCAGTAATTATGAATATGGCCAAGGGAGCATGACATTGTTGCATTGGGATTATGTGTTATTGTGTGGTTATATGTTGCCTGTACATGCTTATTATGTATCCTAGTTATAATATATTATAATAATATATTATAAGAGGGAACATTTTATATAGAACATAAGTGGAATTGGTAAAAATGCTCTGCATAGAAGTTAGCTGCAGATCATTGTACACTCACACATACAGACCTTGGGTCAAGACAGATGTATGGACTTCAAGTAGTCCTAAGCAAACACTTGAGTTTAACATAAAGGTTTTTTTCTCTAGCCAGCTATAGATATCTGGTGAATTTGATCTCAAGAGCTTTGATAGCCCAAGGTTGCAATACAGTTGGGCTGACATCACACATACACAAATGTACACAAGGGTGTGGTATTGGAGAGTATAAATATGTTGTTTTGATCATTCAATAAAGGTTGAGAGAGAGTTTTCACATATCCACAATGTGAGCCTATTTCTGTGTTTTGTAACCTGACTTGGGGAGTGGTCTTGCCATGGGCCACTAGTAACCTGTATGCAGTATTCTATGCCTGTACCGTTTCAGAAGCGATCTTTTGTGCCACAGAGATCAGGAACTACACAATTCTGCTGTGGTAAGGTTGAAATAGGTTTATATCAAGCCCCCTTGAAGAAGCAGATTGTTACAATGGTGTTCTTGGGGTTATAGGCAGAATTCCTACTCCTCCAAACACAGCAAGTTGAGTTGATGCCAAAGAGCTCGATTTTGGTCTCATCTTGGCACAACACTTTCACCCAGTTCTCCTCTGAATCATTCAGATGTTCATTGGCAAAGTTCAGACCGGCCTGTACATGTGCTTCCTTAAGCAGGGGGAGGAATGCAGGATTTCAGTCCTTCATGGCGTTACCAATTGTTTTCTTGGTGACTATGGTCCCAGCTGCCTTGAGATCATTAACAAGATCCTCCTGTGTAGTTCTGGACTGATTCCTCACTGTTCTCATGATCATTGAAACTCCACGAGGTGAGATCTTGCATGGAGCATCAGACTGAGTGAGACTGGCAGTTATTTTGTGTTTCTTCCATTTGCAAATAATCGCACCAACTGTTGTCACTTTCTCACCAAGCTGCTTGGCGATGGTCTTGTAGCCCATTCCAGCCTTGTGTAGGTCTACAATCTTGTCCCTGACATCCTTGGACAGCTCTTTGGTCTTGGCCATGGAGGAGAGTTTGGAATCTGATTGATTGATTGCTTTTTAAGAGAGTGCTCCTAATCTCAGCTCGTTATATGTATAAAAGACATTTGGGAGCCAGAAATCTTGCTGATAGATAGGGGATCAAATACTTATTTCCCCCACCGACCTGCAAATCAATTTATAATTTTTTTGACATGCATTTTTCTTGTTTTTTTTTGTTTTGTTATTCTGTCTCTCACTGTTAAAATACACATACCATTAAAATTATAGACTGATCATTTCTTTGTCAGTGGACAAACGTTCAAAATCACCATGGGATCAAATACTCCCCCCCCCCCACCTGTATAGGAAAGTGACAAATATGTGATTTATGTCGATGTCCCATAACCCCAACCATTGAAAACACACTGACATGGTTAAAATGATATAACAAACTTTATTTCATGCACAGAGCCAATCAGAAATGATCAAGACTGTGCATTAATATCATGGGTCTGGTGTGGGCGGATCCCGGGAGAGCAGGTGGCTTGGGGGAAAAAGGTGATACCTACAAGGGGATAATGTCATAGTCTAGAATAAGTATGATGCATAGCACCTACCAGGGTCACATGTGGTCATTACAACACTGCAACTGTAATCTGATGCAAAAAGTGCCTAGTCCTACAACAGCTGTGTGCTTTATGGAATAGGATCTATTTGTATTATATTTCCAGACTTCAACTCATATATATTTTATGTTATCTTTTAGTTTTCATTGTAATACTTTCATTTATTAGTGCTAGAAAAACACATAATGAGCTCTCAAAAAAATAATATATATATATATATATATATATATATATATATATATATATATATAAACAAGTAATTTATTAACTACTTTTTAATATATTTTTATTTTTTATTTTAAATATACAAAAACATAAAAGAAATACATATCAAAACATTCATTTCAATTGTTTACTTACATTTATATGCAAAGTTTTATAAGGAATAAATAAACTTTCAAACCAAAAAAAAAACTTAAAAAAACCTACTATTTAATATTAAATAATATGTTAATTTATTTCCCAAACAGGAAGGCACAAAAAAAAAGATTTAGCATAATAAAAATATACCTATTCTGCCTTAACATTACAGCTTATTATTATTTTTTTAAATGTTTATTTGTAGAGTGGCAGCAGATTCCATATTGTTAGGAGTACAGTAAATAATGGACATTTACATACAAGACAAATAAAACAAAACCGCATGTTTGTATATACAGAGTGTTACACAAGGAGATGATAGAAGATAGAAACATGAGGTAAAGGGACTGCTCAATGCATTAATGATGAGGAAGTGTTGATGCTTTAGTTAAGAAGGAAGGAGGTAAGCTTCTCTGAACAGTTGTCTTAGACGTGGATTCAAAAGAATGGGGGCTGATCTTGAGGCAGGCAAGCATGTGAGGAGATAATGGTAGAGGATGAGAGGTGCACATCTTAGAAAGAGTGGAGAGGACAGTTTGTAGTGTATCTGGAGACAAGAAATGAGATGTAGACAGGTGCAGTGTCGCTAAGGGCTGTGTAAGTGAAACTAATGATTTTGAAAATTATCCTTGAGGAAATGGGGAACCAGTACAGGGACTGGCAGAGTGTGACATCACATGATGAGTGAGGTGGTGAGTCAGGCATTCAGAATGGACTGGAGTGGAGATGGAGTGGAGATGGGCAGTTTCATGGAAGGCCAATTAGGAAAGAGCTGCAATAGTCAATGCGTGACATTATGATAGCATTATGATAGCGTAGATTAGTGTCTTAGTAGTGTCTTGGCTGAGGAAGAGATGAATTTGAAATGTTCCAGAGGTGGTGACTGTAGGATTTTATAGTGATTGAATGTGAGGGATGAAGGAGAGGACAGAGTCTAGTGTGACACCAAGACATCTGCTCTGTTCACAGTAAGACATATTTCAGGTAAAGAGGCAGATGAGGGTGGGGGATTAGTAAAAACTCAGTCTTGGAGGGGCTGATTTTTAAATGCTGGGATACCATCTAGGTGGTTATGTGTGAAATAGATTTTTTTTTACATGGATTAGTAGTATGGGTGATAGGACTTGAGAGGAGAGATAGATTTGGCTATGGTCACCATAAAGATGGTACTGAAGCCCATACAAACTGATGAGTTTACCAAGAGAAGAGGTGTAGAGAGAGAAAAGCAATGAACCTAAAAGTGAGCCTTTAAGAATCCCAACAGAAAAGTGAAGTGCAAGACAGGAGGTACCACAGTCGGAGATGGTGAAGGAACTGTCAGAGATAAGACTCAAACCATGAGAGGGCTATGCCATGGAGGCCTAGGGAATAGAGTGTGTGCAGTAGGAGTGGAACGTCAACTGTATCAAATGCAGCAGAGAAATTAAGGAGTATTTGTAATGAAAAGTGTCCCACTAGGTCATGAGAGCAGTCTCAGTTGGGGTCGGAGGGGGGAAGGGATCGGAGACCGGTTGCAAAATTGTATTAGGTCAAGTAAGGAATGGTTATAATAAAAAGTTATAAGCCTGTTAGTGGATGATGATCAACTCATTCATATAAGAAAAGAAAGCACAGCTAAAGGTATGTGGACTGCATTACAATAATGGCATGGGCATTCAAACTTAAACAGTAAACTATATTTGCAGCACAAACTGTATAAGATAAGGCTGGACAATGACCAGGACATGCGCGAACATGTGAATGCTATGCTAAATATTGTGGAACAGCTACGTGCAATAGGTGAAGACATTAAAGACAATCATGTAGTAGCATTATTACTATGCAGCCTTCCAAAGTCTTATGGTGCCCTTATAAATGCTCTAGAAACTAGATCAAAACAGGAACTAACACTAGAATATGCTAAAAGAAAATTAATTGCCAAATGCAACAGAAGAAAGGAAAATATAATACTCAAAAAATGATCTTTGTTTATTTTTTAGGCCTAGGTGTTATTACTTAAATGCGTACCAAAATATTGTCCTGTGGATTCTATTTAGGAATCCTTGAACAACCAACCAAGGTTGTACAGAAACACCTTTTATGCAGCCTTTATTTTAATTATTATTGCCACATACTAATTTAAAAAAAATGTAATCTTTATTTGTACATTTAAAATGTTGTTAAAAATGCAACGATTAAAAAAATCATGTTAAACCCAAGGTGTTTAATCCTTTGGGTTTTTTGACGTCCAGCAAATTATTAGAGGTTTATTTAAGTTTTATTTTTGTTGTTATTATATTCTTTGCTTTGATCACAGCTTTTTTATTTAATTACTTTATTATGCTCAAGTCAATAAAAGATTTGGTTTTTCAATTCAATTGTATTTGTGTATTTTTGGTTATGTTTCCTTAGTCAAATCCTTATCAGGTACCCTGGATTTTAATTTAAATAAGATTCATTTTTTTTTTTACATAAGATTAAGATAGGGTTTTATAATCCTTTTGTCTGTTGTATAGTTTTGTTTATTCATACAGCACTTCACTGGAGTATATGTTTTAAGTGCCTTTGCATTTCTTTTGTGTTAATCTTTTATCCTGTTTATTTATGTTAATTCGGAATTCTATTACTTAAAGTGCATTATAATTCAAATTGTGTTATTCAAAAATTCTTATCTTAAAGTGCTTGTGCTATTTGACTTAGTGCTTATTTCTTCTTATATTACCCTTTTACCTCGTGACTGTTAGTCTATCACAGTCACTACTTTACCTTATTCATTTATAGTGCTAATGCTGTGCTATTTTTTTTATTTTTAAATAGTCTTTTATTAGAAGGCAATGCACAATAAAACATTTAACACAACTGTATTTAGTCAGTTAAGATACGCTAACGTGTACAGTACAATATTTTCCCATCATAAACTGACTAGGCCTTCCATTTTTCCTTTTTTAGTTATTAAGGTTACATGAGTCACAGTTAACATTTCAATGGAAATAACATAACAGAAAGAAAAGAAAAGAAATAATAAAAATAAAAAATCAGAAAAGAAAAAGAGAACAACAACACAAGATAAAACGTCCAATGAGCACAAATTAAAAAGAGAATGCTATAAATATCAAATTAGTTAGCTAGACCATTACACTGCTATCTTCACATAAAGTACAGAGCTAATCCAGTACATCCACCCCTAAGAGCACCCAACACATACCTCGGTAAAGACATCCCAGTACAACTGACACCCACCTCCACCGCTCCGTCGGTAGATTTCCGGACCCCCCCTCACCTCCAGCTCCTCCACCAGGTCTCCTTTGCCAAAGTGTAGAGATTGTATGATTTGATATGTTGTCATACTAAGGGAATACTGAATGAAGAAGCCAACCAGGGATCCCAAATTGCTTGGAATTGGGTAGTGTCGTCTAGTATGATATAAGTTAATCGCTCATTTATAAGTAAGTGATTGATCTTACTAATCACCTCCGTAAAGTTAAGAGTCTCTTTCTTCCAACTCCTGGCTATGTGTGTCTTAGTAGCTAACGCCATTAATTGGTATAGTTTATTCTGCGTTTTAGATAAATCCGTAACATGAATCCCTAGCAGACAAGGTTCCATTGAGGGCGTAACTGCCTTGTGGAAAAGTGCGGAGGCTAATTGGGCTAATTGCCCCCAAATTTTCTGAGTGAATGGACATGACCACCATGTGTGTATATGATCCCCGATATTTTGGCACCCCCTAAAGCATTTATTGCTTTCTGACGGTTTAAATTTATGTAGTTTGTCAGGTGTACAGTAAACTCTATGCATAACTTTGATGGACGTCTCCAGTAAGGCCGAATTAAGAGAACCTCTAGAGAGATTGGAGCAGGATTCTGACCATTTACCCCAGTCCCACTCCACCCCAAGATCCCTCTCCCACTGTGCAAAATACCTGGGTTTTTGGTCGCTTGTGAAGTTAAGAAAGGTGTCGTATAGTGAACCCAGAATCCCCTTGGTAAGGGGTAGACTTTTACATATAACGGACATCCAGGAGGCCCTAGGATGCCCAAGTTCTCTTGAACTCTTACTGACCCAGCTCCTAATTTTCAAGTAATTATAGAATTCTGTGACAGGTAGGTCGTGGGTTGTACAGAATTGGTCGTATGTCAGCAAGCTATCGTTCAGAAACCAGCTCCCTACGCGGTCCAAGTTTCTAGAAGTCCACCAGAATCTAGAGATGTCATTCGAGTCTGCCAAAATTTGTGGGAAAGACATGACTGACATCATTGGGGATAGTCCTGTAGGAAGTAACCGCCTGGATTTAGAGTTGGCCCACCCCCATGCACGAAGGGTTTGTGAAATCATGGGATTTTGATTTGTGAATGGGGCTAGTTCTTTTGGGATCCATATCAGCTCATCCCAACTGTGGGGGAACATTTGCTGATTTTCCATAAAAACCCAGGCTGGTTGATGTGTTTTAGAGTGTGCCCTGGGAAGGTGGGCCAATTGAGCGGCTTTAAGATAGAGCTTTAAATTTGGGCAAGCAAGTCCACCTCTATTTTTCTGCCTAAACATCACCTGTCTAGAGATACGAGGGCGTTTATTTCCCCATATAAACCTAAACATATTATTCTGGAACCTGTCAAGGTCTGTAGGTAAAATTGAGATGGGAATGGTTCGAAAGAGATATAGAACTTTGGGTAGAATGCTCATTTTAGCCGCCGCTATGCGACCCGTCCAAGAAATGTTATAGTTCGTCCATCTCTGCATGTCATCGGTCAAAGATTTGTATATAGGTGGGAAATTAGCCTTATATAGGTCAGCTATATTAGATGTAAGTTTGACTCCTAGGTATTTTACATAGCGTGCGGGCCAGACAAAATTATAGTCAGATTTGAGAGAGTCAATCTCCGATTGTACCATACCCAACCCCATTGCCTCCGTTTTCTCTACATTTAGTTTAAGACCTGAGATATTACTAAATTCGGTTATAGTTGACATAAGAGTTGGGATCGATTGAAGGGGCTTGGTCAAGGTGCATAATATATCGTCAGCAAAAAGAGAGCATTTAATGTGCTGATGGCCCACTGGAATCCCAAATATGCCTGCATGAGATCTAATTGCCTGTGCAAGAGGTTCCATGGCAAGCGCAAATAGTAGTGGTGAGAGTGGGCACCCTTGCCTGGTCCCTCTTTGAATATGGATATTTGCCCTGCGCTCTTCTGGCAGCTTCAAGTTGGCTGTTGGGGAGTTATAGTAGCTCCTTAGCAAGTTAATGAAGCGTCCCCTAAATCCAAACTTGTCAAGTATTTTATATAAATACGGCCATTTAACCGTATCAAAAGCCTTTTCAATGTCCAGAGCTAGAAGACACATTGGAGTATGAGATTTATGTGCTATATACTGAGAATTTAAGACCCTCCTGACATTGTCCCCTGCTTCTCTGAAAGGGATAAACCCCGCCTGATCCTTATGGATTAAGTCTGGTAAAAATGTAGATATACGGTTAGCCATAATTTTGGCTAAGATCTTGACATCTCCATTAATCAGCGAGATAGGACGATAGTTTTTAATCTCTAGATTATCCCTACCCTCTTTAGGAAACACAACTAGATCAGCATGATTTAGTTCCGGGGGCATGGATTCCCCATTCAATATGGCATTGAAGAGGAACGTTAAATAGGGGGTAAGCAGGTGTTCAAATTTTTTGTAGTATAGGTTTGTGAGGCCATCCGGCCCTGGGGATTTACCTAATTTAAGACCTTGGATAGTAGATCTAACCTCCTCGTGAGAAACCTCCGCATTCAAGTCAGCCAGATGGTGATCTAATAACACGGGAAGGTCCTGAGTGCTAAGAAACGAGTGTATGTCTGCCTCACTGCATTGAGACTGGGAGGAGTAAATTTGTTGATAAAAATTTTGAAATGCCTTTTGAATGTCATTAGGGCTATATGAGATTTGGCCATCAGCCATCCTAATCTGAGTGGTTCTATGTTGTGAAAATTTATTGCTAAGCCTTCTAGCTAGAAGAGAATCTGGCTTATTTTCCTTCCAATAATAAAGATGTTTTGTCCTTTTCATCGCCTGTTCAGTACGATGTGACAGTATACCGTCTAGCTCTAACCTGGTTTTATCAATTAGCTTACGTCCCGTGGGAGAGGGATTTTGTTGGTTTGATCCCTCCAGTCTCTTTAATGTCGCCGTTAGGTCTGCCTCCTTCTGCCTAAGAGCTTTTCTCTGGGAGGAGGCCAGCTTAATACAGGTTCCCCTGATATAGGCCTTATGGGTGACCCAAAGCCAGCCGGCTCCGGTCTCAGGGGAGACGTTAGTCTCAAAAAAGACCCTTAAGTCTTTGGCTATTGTTTCCCTGCTACTTGGGTTGGATAACAGGGACTCATTCATTCTCCAAGTATAGGGGAGTCGTAAATTAGGGCCCAAGTCCACCTCAATAAGTACCAGGGAGTGATCCGACCAGGGGCAGGGGACAATTTCCGATTTTAAGATCGAGTCGTATAAAGATGAACTAGTAAGGAAAGTGTCGATCCGAGAGTAAGTCAAATGGGTTGAAGAAAAAAATGTATATTCTCTATCCCCTGGGTGAAGCCCCCTCCAGGCATCAACCAACCCCAATCTGTTAAGTAGAAGCTTAATCCGTTTTATTTTGTTGAAAATCTACAACTAGCAGGGGTCCCCAACCTGTCCAAAGTCGGATCTAAAGTTAGATTTAGATCCCCCCCAATTATCAGTCTTCCCAGGTCTTGAAACTCAATTCTCTTCAATAAGGAGATCAGAACCGCGTAGGGAGAGGTTGTAGGAGAGTACAGGGAGACTAGTGTAGTTCTAACCACCCCAATCGTGCCAGTCACCATAACATAGTTACCCTCCCCATCTATCTTTGTGTTCTCTACCTGGAAAGGAAAGTTGTTATGTAGCAGAATTGCACACCCCGCTCTCTTAGTGGGGAGAGTGGCCAGGAAATAGGTGGGATATTCCTTGTGCAAGAATGTAGGCTTGTTATCCTGGGAGAAGTGGGTTTCCTGCATGAAGATGACTGCGGGTTTGTGCTTTTTATAAAATGTGAAGGCTTTCCTCCTCTTAAAGGGGGAGTTAAATCCCTTCACGTTATGGGTTAACAGAGTATACTTAGAGGTAGCCATTGCAAGATAAGAGTAAGACCCTAGCTGTGTGTGTCGTTACCTGATAGCTGGTGCCATACGAAGCAAGGCGGGAGGGAGCCCGGAAAGCCAGCCTCTGCCAAGGGAGTCGGATAGCAGCTGTCTGAGCTGTCGTCCTGCTATTAAACAGAAATTTAAATGCAGAAGAGAAGAGTGTTAGCTTTAGGCCATTAAGGTAAAAACATTTAAATAAGCAGATAAACAGTGTCAAGTTCACAGTTAGCAGTTCTCTAAGGCTATAACTACGAAGTTGTTGAACTAAAAACATGAAATAACAATCACTTTTTACTAGTACTCCTCCTCCAAGACTCTAAGCAAGGAGAAGAAATCGTCCACTTAAGGTGGGAACACAATCCAGCAGGCTGTACAATCAATGATAAACTTATATCCTAAACTACACAACCTTTTGAATCAAATCTTAAGACAAAATAGGTTTACATCTAACATTCTATTTGGCATCAGAAATTTTGTTATGAAAGTCCGCTCTAGGTAGGATCTAATCCGGACGTGAGCTCGCCCTTGGGTCAGCCATTTGACTAGCATCCCCTGTGCAGGCCCTGTGTCCAGCACCTTGACCCCTTGCACTGTCCAGAGTAAGTTTCATTCCCCCCTGAGGAGAAACTTGTTTACTGTGGGCTTGGGGTACCACCAACGTCCATTGTCTCTAAGGGATAGGCGGTTGAGATTGCTCTTGCCGTGGTTCCTGCATTTCCCCAGAGTAAAGTTGCAAGCAATGTAGTACCGATAAGCAGTCCTCCAGTGTACGTGTAGTGTAAGTCGTACCCTTAAAATTGAAGGAAAGAGCAAATGGAATTTTGTGGTGAAGCAAGATTGTAAGAGCCGGTTTCATTAGCCTCCTTTTGTTAAGGGTGTCAGGGGACAGGTCGGCATAGATCTGCAAAGGGGAGTTGTCCGGGCCCTTAACAGCGTGCAGCTTCCTTGTAGCCGAGAGTAGAGTGTCTCTAGCTTGCTGCCTCAGAAATCTTACAATGACATCTTTCGGAGCATCCGGACTCCTCATGCCTCCTAGAGCCCTATGAGCTCGCTCAATTTCCCACATGCTTTCATCCTGATCAGGAAGAATTGCAGCCACAGTGTCTCTTAGGTATTGGGTTAGATCTTGTATGGCTCTTGGTATGCCGCGGATGCGTATGTTGTGGCGGCGCGAGCGGTTTTCTAGATCCTCTATCTTATCTGCGAGTTCAGAAACCTGGTAAGTGTTTTGAGCTATCGATGTCCTGTCCTTTTCCTGAGCCTCCGCCGATTGGTCCGTCATATCTTCCAAAAGTTGGGTACGCTGGCCCAATTCCCTCAGATCCTGTCTCAGGGGATCAATCGCCTTAGCCAAGAGTCTTTCAATCGTAGCCACAGCCTTGTCTGATAGTTCTAATTGCTGATGGGGTCCCTTGGGCCGCCCTTCCTGATCTGAGTCTTCAGAGCGTTCAGAGAGAGAGTCTGCCAAGGGTGGACGCTGAGTCGCTCTTGGCGGGAAATGATCCTGTATACCCTTGGCCGGGGTGGCTCGCTTGGGCTTCGGCATCTTGGCCTCGAGGTTGAAAATGTCGGCAAGATTCCCACTGTTAAATCAATATGCAGGGTGCGAGGAGCTAATGCGGTGAGCGCTGGGCCCAACCATCTATTGCCTCCGCCAAGGGTGGTATGCCAGTTCCATAGGTGTAAGGAAGATGTCTGCTAGAAGAACTGCTGAATTATGTCCCCATTTAGCTCTTAGCCCATGGTAGGGGCGTGCCCTTCAGTCAGGTCCAGCAGTTGCCAGGAACTCCTGAAGCGATCTCTATATGACAATGAGAGTCAGGGTTGCCAACAAATTCCAGGGATACTGCGTCAGCTTATTGGAGCCAACTTGATGATCGTAGCTTCTCAGGTGCCAATTAGAGTAAGGCAAGATAATGTTGAACTCTGCGTGCAATATGCGGCGGCTGGTATACCAGCTCTACTCTCAATGAAAGTACTGTATTCACCTGCTTGTTATTCACTGATAGCCAAAGTCTTGCTGCAGTACTCCCATTTGCCGCCAGGCGGCAGTGCAGATAAAGATATGCAAACAGTTCAACACAGTCCATTGACAGAATGCACTTACACAATCATTTCACAGACACTTATGGATTCAACAGTCCTGTGCATTTACTTGGAGATATATAAAGATAGTATTCAGCAATGGGTAAAGGCAGGCTCTTATAAAAAGGAGCAAGGGTATGAGAGATGGTCCCAGTAAGACTCCCACTTTAATTAGCTCTTACACAGTCCTCCTGTACAGTCCACTTGAGGGGGGCAGAGTAAAAAGGTAGCAGGAAATAGAGGGCACACTTGCCTTGTTGCCCCTGTGCTGGGTCTGTTAAGGCTTCTCTCTCCCTCCCTGGGCAAGGAGGGGCACAGCCTTCCAGAGGTAGCATGGGTGTCTTTTGCCAGGCTAGGAGGTGATGTTACCCCCCCCCTTTGTTGTTGGGGAAGTGCTGCCCCGGGTATTTGTGTGGGACAACGCCCCAAAATGGCAGCTCCCCCGGGTTCCTGCCGCAGCTGTGCCTGCTCCCCCTCTGCTACCCCGCTCCTACCTTGCCCAGCCAGGCCGCTTTCAGGTTGCAGGGGTCAGCTCAATGTCCCGGATCACGGGGGGCAGCTCCCGCCGCCTCGCCCCGACACTCCACTTCCTCCGGCAGTCCTCCCGAAGCCACAAACGTAGTAGGACCGTAGTACCCAGTCTGTCAGTGCTGTCCTGCTCCTTCAAGGCCCGGGTGCACTGGATCGGGGGTCTCCAGAGCCCTGCGACCAGCGTTGCAGCAGCCTCCCAGGCCCTTGTAGCCCAGATATCCCGCAGCTCCCGGGATCTTGCCCAGACCCCCACTTGTAAGATATTAAAATGCTCCTCTATGAGAGCAGATGGGGTGGGAGTGATGTTGGGGCCGATTGGGGTAGTATTTTGCCCAAAATTTGGGCTTTACAGAACTCTTTCTAGCAGAGCTCCTGCGTGGCACGTCTGCACAGTCTGCCCAGTAGCCACGCCCCGACGCTGTGCTATTTTTTAAAAATGTATACACTCCTGATTTTGCTGTTTCTTAAACTATATATTACCTTAATGCTTCTGTCTATTGTTTTTTAGAAGGAGGTTATGTCCTCCTTTTTCTTCCGTTTTTTTGCTTTAATTATGCTTTTACTCCTTTTTCCTTTTTCTTACTTTTCTATTTCCTTATTCTTGTATATTACTCTATTGTTACTATATTGAGACTTTGTGGTGAAGGAATTGGCTTTCTATCTTTCTTTTAAGTTAGTAGTGGACCTGGAGCTTTAGAGCTGTATCTATCATGCTCCATGCTATATTGGCGTGGTCTGCGCTGTGATCGCGCTTACTGATGACGTCACAATCTCCCGACGCGCGTTTCGTGAGGCTCTATCAGTCTCACTCATCAGGGGCACAGTGCTGCCTTCTCTGTGGAGCTATTTATAGTTTCTATGGAAATCAGTTAACTCTTTGTGTTCCATAGTTTCTATGGCAGTTAGTTAACTCTTTGTGTTCCTGAATGTTTTTGTGCATGCTTTATTTTCATATGTTGCTTTTGACTTTCTTTTTTACTATATTATCTTTATATTATTTAAATAAGTATAATGATTTTGAATAAGGAAATTACTTTCAAAGTAATACTTTTAACTTGCTAGCATTAGTATGCCTTTGTATTATTTTATTAAAACTTTGTTTGCTAAACATATTATTTGATTTTAAATTATAATTATTTTGCATACCATGTTAATTTATTTTTTATCTAATCCGCATACTTATTTTTGTTTTTTATTTTGCTATATATATGTGTATATGTTATTTATTTACTTATTTATTTATATGTATTTATTTTATTTATGTTTTATATTTATTATTATTATATTAATGACTTTTATAGATAAAGATGGTATTCTAATTACTTATTTTAAGTTTTCTTATCTTTGATAAAAAGTTGTTGTTTTTTTTTTTAAATTTAGTATTTTGTTTTATTAGTAATTCTTTCAATGAATACTATATATATAGATTCTTCTGTTAAACTTTTGTATCCTATTCATATATTAAATCTAGGTATTTTTCATAAGAGGTTTTTTTCAAATGAATGCTGTATATGTAAATTCTTCATTTAAACACTGTGTTTTTTTTGTATCCAATTGAAATATCCATTTTGCCTCTTGACACAGTAGGTGTTTATCCCAATCTCCTCTTCTTGCTGTTTTTGGTATGTGGTCAATACCTATGAATTTCAAACAGTATGGATTATTGTTGTGATGATGACGTACATGTTTTGCTATTGAGGTATCTTTTAAATTTAAAACATCATTGACATGTTCTAATACACGGCGTCTTAACTGTCTTTTGGTTTTGCCTGTGTATTTTTTATTACATGAGCAAATTATTTGGTAGATAACGCCTTCAGTTAGACAATTTATATTGTGTCTTATCTTATAATTCTTTAATCCTGTTGCATCTTGAAATTCTGTGGTTTTTAATAAAAATGGACATGCTTTACATTTGCCGCATGCTTTACATCCTTTTTGGCCTTCTATTAGCCAGTTCCTCTTATTTTTCTTTTCTTCATAGTGGCTATGTACCAGGAGATCTTTTAGGTTTTTTGCTCTTCTGTATGTAATTGTACTTTGTTCTGTAAGTACTTCATCCAGATCTCTGTCTAATTTCAAGATGTTCCAGTGTTTTTGCAATATAGATCTTATTTGTTGGGATTGACTTGAGAAGTTTGTGATGAATCGTATAGGTTGTTGTTTTTTGTCTCTTTTATTTTCAACCAATAGTTGATTTCTATCCTGTGTTAAGGCCCTATGGAATGCTTTCTTCAACACTTTTTTTGTGTATCCTCTTTGAATGAATCTTTCCTGTAGTTCTTTAGCTTGTATTTTGAATTCTTGTTGACTGCTACAGTTTCTTTTTATACGTAAATACTGGCCTGTTGGTATGGCTTTCTTTGTTGAAATTGGATGGTGACTCTTCCAATGTAACAACGAGTTTGTTGCTGTTGTTTTTCTATAAGTTCTTGTTGCTAGTTCTTTTTTTGAATTTACATAGATGCTTAAATCAAGGAATGTCACTATTTCTTTATTGAACTCATATGTTAATTTTAAATTTTGTTCATTATTATTCAATTTTTTTATGAACTCTTTGAGTTCTTCTTCAGAGCCTGACCATATGACCAATATATCGTCAATGAATCTTATCCATAGTTCTATTTTTTGTGTATAAGATTCATTGTTTTCTGAGAATACTATATTATTTTTCCAGTGGCCTAAATATAAATTTGCGTAGTTAGGGGCACTCGGTGTCCCCATTGCCGTGCCCCTAATCTGTTTATACCATTGTTTGTTGAAGATAAAATAATTGTTATCCAAAACAAATTCCAATAATTTTATGGTAAATATATTTTGATTTTCATAATCCACTCCTTTTGAATCTAGGTATGCTTTCACCGCTTGTAATCCATGTTCATTTTAATGCTTGTGTAGAGTGATTCTACATACATTGTTACCAGTAGGGAATTGTTTTGTATTGTTATTCCATCTATTCTCCTCAATGTGTCTTTTGTGTCTTTGACAAATGATGGCAGAGTTGTTACATATTGCTTTAGAATTTCTTCTATATATACACTTGATTTTGGGTTATGCTGTTTATCCCTGACAAAATGGGTCTTCCGGGGGGATTTGTTAGGCTTTTATGTATTTTTGGTATAGAATAGAATGTGGGTATAGTTGGTCTTCTGTTTATAAGGAATTTCTTTTCTATTGTTGTTATTAATTCCATTTCTTTTGCTTCTTCCACTATTCTTTCTAACCTTTTTATACATTCATCTGTTGGATCCTCCTTAAGTTTCAGATAACATTCTTTATCATCTAGTAATTTTTGAGTTGTTGCTATATAGTCTGTGGTATTTAATACCACTATATTGCCTCCTTTATCTGAAGGCTTTATAATAATATTTTCATTTTTCTGTAATTCTTTTAATGCTTGTTGTTCTTTTCTACTCAAATTATTACTTGATGTATATTTAGGAGTATTTTTATCCAATTCTTTAAGTTCTTTTGTTACTAATTCCACAAAGATTTCTAGTGGTGGACAGAGTGAGAAGTTTGGTGTAAACTTACTAGGTATATACACTCTCCCTTTTTTCTCTTCGTTTTCTCTTTGTTGTTTTTCAAAGTCTTTTAGGCATTTTTGTTCTCTGTTTGTTAAACCTATTTGACTGAGGTATTTCTGTCTTGTTGAATTGTGATATTTGTGAATTGCCACTTTTCGGGCAAATAAATGAAGATCTTTTACTTGTTCAAACTGTTGAAATCTCGCTGTTTGTGAGAATGTTAGGCCTAGACTTAATACTCTTGTTTGTTCTTTATTTAAGGGAGATTTGGATAAATTATATACTTGTAAGTTATCATATTGATTAGTCTTTATTGTGGTTGTTGAGGATTCCAAACTCTCTTGTCTTTTGGTTCTCTGAGTGGCATTTGATTGTTCTTTCTTTTGGTTCCTATGGATAAAAAACTTCTCTCATTTCTATTAGCATTAGTTCTTTTTTTAGAGGAGGTATCATTTTTTTAATTGTCAGAAGGTTCTGTGTCAGTTGCACTACTCTGACGTGAGTATCTTTGTTGTGAATAAATCTTTTTTTGCACTGTTTGGTAAGCTTTACCATTTTCAAAGTCTTTTGTGTCTCTTATGAAGTTTTTCCTTTTTCTCTCTTTTAACTCATCCTTGAATGCATTGATTTCTCTTGTGAGCTTTTCTTGTAACTCTATAAATTCTTTTTGTGTCTCATATTTTCTGCATTGTTCTTTTAATTTTAGAATGTTGTTATTAGTTTCTTCCAACAGTACTTTTTTTTTGGTTATAATCAGCCTCATTAGCTCTAAAGAGCATGCTGTCATTATTTTTCCCATTGTTGTGTGAATTCACTATCTTGTATATAATTAGGTGGGTTTAGCCTTACTCTCAATCCTCTTGGTACTATTGCATTTTTTATGTAGTTACTTAAACTTGTAATTTCCCACCACTTTTGTAACTGTATTTTTTGTTTATGTAATAATTGGCTTTGTATTTCTTTAAATGTTAAATCTTTTATTCTATATTCTCGTGTTAAGTTCATTTGAAATACCTCTTCTGCCTCTGCAGTTAGTAGGCCAAAGTCAAACATTCCTTCTGAATTCATTTTATATCTTATAGATCAAGAATGGAATTTTCTCCCTGCAGTTACTTATAATACTGATCTTTGTTTATTTTTTAGGCCTAGGTGTTATTACTTAAATGCGTACCAAAATATTGTCCTGTGGATTCTATTTAGGAATCCTTGAACAACCAACCAAGGTTGTCCAGAAACACCTTTTATGCAGCCTTTATTTTAATTAATATTGCCCCATACTAATTTTAAAAAATTCAATCTTTATTTGTACATTTAAAATGTTGTTAAAAATGCAACGATTAAAAAAATCATGTTAAACCCAAGGTGTTTAATCCTTTGGGTTTTTTGACGTCCAGCAAATTATTAGAGGTTTATTTAAGTTTTATTTTTGTTGTTATTATATTCTTTGCTTTGATCACAGCTTTTATATTTAATTACTTTATTATGCTCAAGTCAATAAAATGTTTGGTTTTTCAATTCAATTGTATTTGTGTATTTTTGGTTATGTTTCCTTAGTCAAATCCTTATCAGGTACCCTGGATTTTAATTTACATAAGATTCAATTTTTTTACATAAGATTAAGATAAGGTTTTATAATCCTTTTGTCTGTTGTATAGTTTTGTTTATTCATACAGCACTTCACTGGAGTATATGTTTTAAGTGCCTTTGCATTTCTTTTGTGTTAATCTTTTATCCTGTTTATTTATGTTAATTCGGAATTCTATTACTTAAAGTGCATTATAATTCAAATTGTGTTATTCAAAAATTCTTATCTTAAAGTGCTTGTGCTATTTGACTTAGTGCTTATTTCTTCTTATATTACCCTTTTACCTCGTGACTGTTAGTCTATCACAGTCACTACTTTACCTTATTCATTTATAGTGCTAATGCTGTGCTATTTTTTAAAAATGTATACACTCCTGATTTTGCTGTTTCTTAAACTATATATAGTAAGTTTACACCAAACTTCTCACTCTGTCCACCACTAGAAATCTTTGTGGAACTAGTAACAAAAGAACTTAAAGAATTGGATAAAAATACTCCTAAATATACATCAAGTAATAATTTGAGTAGAAAAGAACAACAAGCATTAAAAGAATTACAGAAAATGAAAATATCATTATAAAGCCTTCAGATAAAGGAGGCAATATAGTGGTATTAAATACCACAGACTATATAGCAACAACTCAAAAATTATATAAATAATATAGATAAAGAATGTTATCTGAAACTTAAGGAGGATCCAACAGATGAATGTATAAAAAGGTTAGAAAGAATAGTGGAAGAAGCAAAAGAAATGGAATTAATAACAACAATAGAAAAGAAATTCCTTATAAACAGAAGACCAACTATACCCACATTCTATTCTATACCAAAAATACATAAAAGCCTAACAAATCCCCCCGGAAGACCCATTGTAACAGGGATAAACAGCATAATCCAAAATCCAAGTGTATATATAGATGAAATTCTAAAGCAATATGTAACAACTCTGCCATCATTTGTCAAAGACACAAAAGACACATTGAGGAGAATAGATGGAATAACAATACAAAACAATTCCCTACTGGTAACAATGGATGTAGAATCACTCTACACAAGCATTAAACATGAACATGGATGGGGGCGGAGCCAGCGTCCTATCCAGCAGGACGCGTGAGGAGAGAGCTCCGTCGGGAACGCCGGATTTCGGGGTGATATAGCCCTGTAAACCCCCTGAGACACCTCCAAAACCATCAGGGGGCACCAGGGGAAGCCGCCGGACCCCCAAAGAATCACTCCGGCCGAAGGAAAGGGGCCCCGCAGGAGTGCTGGAGCACTCAGAGGCCAGCAGCTGCCACACAGCAGCGGCGTGCCCTGCGCGCTGGCTCTCCCTGCACGGGAGACACAGACCGGCGGAGGCACCAGCAGGAGCCCGGTTACACACCAGAACGGCAAGGTACTGTGAGGGGGAAGACAGGAGCCCGCAGGAGCACTGGGCCGCCATTTTAAGAAGCCACAGCAGTACCTGCCACAGAGATACCTCCCTCTATAGAGCCCGAAGGCACATAGGACACCCCAAAGACACCCAGGGGCCAGCAGGGGTACCCCATAAACCCCAAAAATCCCACAAGAGGGACAACCAGGCTGCACAGCGGCCATTGGGGCAGGAAGAAGGGGCAGAAGGAAAGCCTGCGAAATCGTGGCCGCCAATTTGAGGCACCTCATGATAGCAGGGAGACAGACTCAGACTCATCTCTCATCTGACCTACATCCAGGAGTTTAAGCCCCAGGAAGAGCTAGCCCCTCTGGACACTCCAAACTTGCTGGGGAAGAACATTGCACCAGCAGAATACAGCAACTAATAGTCTATTTTGGAGCTTTAACCCTGACAACGCCAGATCCTGCATTGAGCTTAACTGGACAAGAAATCATTGCAAGCTTACTGTTGCAGAGGATCCTGCCACCCTCAAGATATCAAGCGGGGACTTTTTAACACCTTGACTTTTGTTCCTCAGATAATCCTGCAGTTAATCTCTTGGGACATTCTAGAAAGTACTACTTGAACACGGCTGCAGAGATTCTATACTGCCACCCTGTGGCCACTCAGCAAATCTGCTGTGGATGTATACCAGGATAATTAGCTTGAAAGTCCCCCTTCACTTGCATCTGGTGGAGCCTGTAAAGAGCGATGTGAGGCACTGAGCCAAGAGGGAATTGAAAGCGGAGAAGGTAAAAGGGAAGAGTACTGCAGCCCCTGCAACGCGCACGTCTCTACCTTCAGAAATGAAGAAAAGTAGAAAGAACTCCTCCGCAAAGGGCATCCGAGAGCACTTCCCACCCAAAACAACAAAGCCGACATCTCCACCGGATTCAGCTTCAGACCACTCTGAATCATCTGACCAGGAGGAGATTCCCAAGAGGTCAAAACAACACATTGATCTATCGCCCAGATCCATAGCAACAATAGAACAGCTCCTAGCCAAGGCAATTGAACCCTTGAGAAAAGACCTGAAAGAACTGGGGCAGAGGACCCAACTCCTGCAGATGATGGTGGATCAGATGGGAGAAGCACAGCAACATGACAGGTCTACCATAGATCAGAACTCATACAGCATCATGGAGCTGACTGATAAGATTGAAGATCTAGAGAACCGATCCCGCCGCCACAACATCAGGGTCCGGGGGGTCCCTAGGACTACACAAGACCTGGCAGGGTATTTAAAAGAAACCTTCACTGCTATATTACCCGATCAGCCAAAGGAAGTCCTTGAAATTGAACGAGCCCACAGAGCTCTAGGAGGGGCGAGAAATCCAGAGGCCCCCAAGGATGTTGTGGTGAGATTCTTGAGGCAACAAGCCAGAGACTGCCTCTTAGCAGAAATAAGGAAGATGCAGGGAGTCAAAGGGCCAGATAATTCCACCCTACAAGTGTATGCAGACTTATCCCCCAACACACTAGACAGAAGGAGACAGATGAAACCGGCACTGGCGATTTTGCAGCATAACAAGCTCCAATACAGGTGGAATTTTCCCTTTGCCCTCACCTTCAACTACCAAGGGACCTCACACACCACCCGCAACTTGGAAGACTGCCTCGCAGTACTACGACAGATCCATCTTTGCCCAGCAGACCTCCCGGCAGAGGAGCGCAACTTCCCTCCACCTCCTCCCATACCGAAGAAACAGTGGACTGTAGTAGGGTCACAGCTACCGAGAGAAGACCTGCTCCCCCCCAGGAACTATAGAGACAAGAATCTTCCCCGCAGGAGCCAGGGGTTGCTTAATACTCAGCACAGAGGAGACACAGGCCCGTCCCCGGAAAGCCTGATACCACCGCGATCGGAGTGAAGGCTACCCACCATCAGGAAGTTGTTTCGAGTTTTTATTTCCTCATTTGCTTATGGGACTTTTCTGACCTGCTTTAGTGGGACTATAATAGGCACTGAAGACTTTAGTTAAGACATATGTTAGTCGAGGCCTCCAGAGAAGGGCCTGTCAGAACCAGTTACCCGACATGGACGGGGAATATCCTAGTTTATTTCAATTAGTTGAAATGTTGTTGAGGTTAATTGTTATTATTTTTGGAGAAAGGATAGATCTAGAATTGATAGAGAAGCGAGTAAGCCCCCAAGGGGTAACCAGCAAAATACATTGAAGTCCAGAAAGACAGATAGAAGTGCATTCAGGGAGCTATATCTCCACAGATGACAGTAGCCAAGGTTCAGGCAGCCAACAAAACCTAGCTCAAGGGACTAGCCTACAGGAGATTAGAAGAATTTATGTGGCAGAAGGAACTTGGTCAAATGTAAATCTAATGTTGTCTCTTTCTGCTTCTCCCTGGCCTAGCAGCGGACGGAGTCTCCGGCCCCAGAACCTCCCCTCCAGGCCTCCATCCCTTACCGGTCACCAAGGAGTGGACGTCGGACAAGGAATAAAAGGTAGCCGGGCAGACCATGCACACCTAAACACCAAATCACAATGAGTAGCTCAGAGTACATATTTATAACTCACAACGTTAAGGGTTTTAACTCCCCCTTTAAGAGGAGGAAAGCATTTAGGCAATATAAAAAGTTGAGACCCTCGGTTATCTTCATGCAGGAGACTCATTTCACACACGAGGGTAAACCAAAATATTTACATAGAGAGTATCCGACAGTGTACATGGCCACTTAATCTACGAAAAGAGCTGGGGCAGCCATTCTGATACATAATCATTTCCCATTCATTCCGGAACATACTAGAATAGACAAAGAGAGGAACTATGTTTTGGTCACCGGCCTAATTTCAGGCCAAAGAATCTCTCTACTTTCCCTATACTCCCCCACAAAATCACCACACCAAACCCTGATTAACATGCTAAGAGAGTTAGGCACACTAGATCTAGGCAAACTGGTGATTGGGGGGGGACTTTAATCTGACCCTAGACCCAGCATTAGACAGATCAGGGCACGTCCAAGATTCTAGCTTTTCAAAAAAACGGGGTCAAATTAAACAGCTAATGGCCAAAATGGGCTTAGTGGACGCCTGGAGAGGCCTACACTCGGATAATAGGGAATACACATACTACTCCCCCACACACGGCACCTACTCGAGGATCGACACCTTCCTAACAAGCTCTCTACTCTTTGATGATATCCGATATCCGAGAATCTGACATTGTCTCCTGCCCCTGGTCTTATCATGCCATGGTAGCTATTAAATTAACTTTAGGCCCTAATCTATCCTCATTTAGGAGCTGGAGGATCGACGAGCACCTTCTGTCAGATCCCATCAGCTTAGCATACTTAGCGGGAGACAGTAAGCAGTACTTCGAACTGAATGATTCTCCTGATACAGGGGTTGGCTGGATTTGGGTAGCTCACAAGGCTTATATAAGGGGCTGCTGCATCAAACTGGCAGCCCGGCGTAGTAGGGAACTTAGACAGAAAGAGGAGGATTTAACATCCACCCTAAACAGCCTAGAAAAACGTAATCAAAATTGCCCCTCCATAAAGCTCCGTGGCCAAATCAACAAAGTCAGGATAGAGTTAGATGGAGTACTCTCTGCCCATACAGAGAAAGCTATGAGGAGGACTAGACACCTATATTATTGGAAAGCTAACAAGCCAGATAGAATGTTAGCTAAGAGATTGAAGGCTAAGGAGACCCAGTCGAGAGTGACTCAGATTAGGAAGCCAGACGGCATAGTCTCCTGCAGCCCTAGGGTTATACAGAGGCAGTTCCAAAACTTCTACCAGCAGATCTACTCGTCAGGTAAACTGGCAGAGGGGTTGGACCTTGACTCCTTCCTAAATACTATTGACCTCCCCTCAATAACTGAACAACAATTAACTAACCTTAATCTAGTTATCTCACAAGAAGAAGTGAGAACAGAAATTCATAGCCTTAAGTCAGGTAAATCCCCAAGGCCGGATGGCTATTCTAACCAATACTATAGGAAATTTGAAACCCTATTAAACCCCTATCTAACATCCCTATTCAACGCTATCATGAGAGGGGAAAAAATGCCCCCGGAGCTAAATCAAGCGGAACTGGTAGTAATACCAAAAGAAGGTATGGATAGTCTAGAGGTGAAAAACTACCGGCCCATATCCTTACTGAATGGAGATGTCAAGCTAATGGCCAAAATAATGGCAACCGAATCTCCAAGTTTCTGCCAGAAATCATCCATAAAGACCAGGCGGGGTTTATACCCCATAGACAAGCAGGGGACAACGTCAGGCGAATCCTTACCATCCAATACCTAGCGCGGAAAAACAACTCTCCAATGTGCCTGCTAGCTCTAGATATAGAGAAGGCCTTCGACACGGTCGAATGGCCGTTTATGTTTAAAACTCTGGATAGATTTGGTTTCAGGGGCCGGTTTATCACCCTTCTCCGCACGTATTATGAGGCCCCAACAGCCTTCCTGAGGTTACCAGGTGACCACAGAGCCCAAATTAACATTCAGAGAGGAACGAGACAGGGATGCCCACTCTCCCCCCTACTGTTCGCCATAGTTATGGAACCCCTAGAGCAACTTATTAGAGCGGATGGGGAAATCCAGGGGCTGCAGGTGGGGTTGCAACAATACAAATGTTCATTCTTCGCGGATGATATTCTATGCACCTTAACAAACCCCGGGTTCTCTATTCCGGCACTGATGTCAACTCTTGACAAGTTCAGTAAGGTATCAGGACTTAGGCTGAACTTGGAGAAATAGACATAGACCATCTGAAAGGCCTATTTTCCTTTGCGTGGTCCTCCAAACATATTAAATACTTAGGGGTTAACATCATACCTAAAATTTCTGAGTTGTACAAGGCTAACTATCTCCCCTTATACAAAAAACTAAGCGAGGATTTGCACAGATGGAGGGCTTACCCTCTCTCCTGGACCGGCCAAATAGCGGTGGTTAAAATGAGCATCCTTCCAAAGATTCTGTACCTCTTCCGTACGCTCCCTATATCAATCTCTTTAGATACATATGGAACAACAAAAAATCCTGTATCCCCAAGAAAATAATGTTCAGACATAGCAAGGAAGGGGGACTATCATGCCCAAACTTGCGTAACTACTTTAAAGCAGCTAGACTATCCCAACTACCACAGACACACTCAGTAAGACATCATCCGAGTTGGGCCTTCTTGGAACAACAGCAAATGCAACAACACAGCTGGAACGCATTAATTTGGGTCCCTGAAGAGAAGATTCCGATAAGAACCCACCCAAACCCCATAATAAATCTAACTTTAACAACATGGAAATGGGCCAGATCTAAAAATAAACTGGACATAGGTACATCCCCCCTTTGGTCGGTCCTTTCCTCACAAGATACCTGGTCCTCCATGAGTACCATGTCTAAACATTGGTGGGCTTCCAGAGATCTAGATAAGTTAGGCTCCTGGATTGTGGGGGATCGCCTGGTGACCCTGAGACAGTTTGAGGAAAGGCATACTCTCCCCCCAGGGGAATACTATAATTATTTAAAAATAAGAACCTGGGCGAGTGAAGCATTTAAAAAAATTGGACCCCCAAAAACCTCCTGGTTCTCAGTAATTTGCTAAACTCTTTCCTTAAAGAAAGGAATATTAGGCTCTTTATATGACACATTCACTAAATAAATAATACAGATAAACCATCATATATCTGTAAGTAAGAAAGGGAGCTGGGAGATGTATGGGATTGGAAAAAATGGCAGAAGTCATTCTCCAATCTACGCAGGGCAACAAGTAATTGCACGCACATAGAGACATCTATAAAAGTTCTCCAGAGAATATATTGCACCCCAGACAAACTCAACAAATTTGATCCCAGAGTGAGCAGTAACTGCTTTAGGGGTTGTTCACAGATAGGAGACCACGCTCATACCTGGTGGCTATGCCAGAAAGTTCACAGGTTGTGGGAAAAAATAGCAATGATGGCAACATCGCTATTTGATATAAGAGTTACAGCAACTATGGAGTCCTGCCTGCTAGGGGTTAAACTTCCTAACTTATCAAAAAAACAGAATAAGCTATTCCAGATAATGGCCGCAGCCACCAAAGTGCACATAGCCAGCCAATGGAAGTCAGACAAGTTAAACGTGCAAGAGGTTATAAAAAAACATAGCAATAAACGAAAGGTTAACATCTGCTATTCTAGACACGGTGACACAATTCCAAGAAATCTGGAGGCCTTGGCTAGAGTCTTTGTTAGGCTTCCCTCTGTCCTGAAGGGTCCACAGATAGCATTATAGCAATAACTGTATAGAACTAGACCAAAAAGAGGCCTGGGGTTGAGGAGACTCGAGGACTGGATCTGGAGGCTCCGGTCTGACTGGTACGTCTGGAACACAGCACTGGAGGTGAATGTATGCATAATAACTGTATAAACTCAACTTGATCTAGTGATTCCTCCCTTATCTCCATAGTTATATATTTACTTGTTTATTTAAAGTTTCAGTTTCTATGTAAATAAGTTTTGTTTGTTCATGCTTCCCTTGCTTAAATTAAAATACCTAAATTACTTGACAATACCGTCAAAATTTAAGGGAAAGGAGAAAAAAAAAAAAAAAAACGGAAAGGAGAGGCTAGAAATTTGATTACAGGTATATATGTTTACAGACAATCTTATGTGTTAATGTACCTAATACCTGTCTTTATTCTGTATTCCTTTCAATAAAAATGTTATTATAAAACAAAAAAACATGAACATGGATTACAAGCGGTGAAAGCATACCTAGATTCTAAAGGAGTGGATTATGAAAATCAAAATATATTTACCATAAAATGATTGGAATTTATTTTGGATAACAATTATTTTATCTTGAACAAACAATGGTATAAACAGATTAGGGGCACGGCAATGGGGACGCCGTGTGCCCCTAACTACGCAAATTTATATTTAGGCCACTGGGAAAATAATATAGTATTCTCAGAAAACAATGAATCTTATACACAAAAAATAGAACTATGGATAAGATTCATTGATGATATATTGGTCATATGGTCATGCTCTGAAGAAGAACTCAAAGAGTTCATAAAAAAATTGAATAATAATGAACAAAATTTAAAATTAACATATGAGTTCAATAAAGAAATAGTGACATTCCTTGATTTAAGCATCTATGTAAATTCCAAAAAAGAACTAGCAACAAGAACTTATAGAAAAACAAAAGCAACAAACTCGTTGTTACATTGGAAGAGGCACCATCCAATTTCAACAAAGAAAGCCATACCAACAGGCCAGTATTTACGTATAAAAAGAAACTGTAGCAGTCAACAAGAATTCAAAATACAAGCTAAAGAACTACAGGAAAGATTCATTCAAAGAGGATACACAAAAAAAGTGTTGAAGAAAGCATATCAAATACAGAAGTTAGCACTGCACAAATTCTATAGACTTAAGGAGGAGAGAGAATGTATGAATCTGGGTGTGGGAAAGGAAGACATAGAAACTTTACAATCTCTGTTGTCTTTGTCAAAATAGAATGAACCAGTTGATCCCATGAGTAAAGTCAAATCTAAAACCTGGAAAAATAGAAGTACTTTTACACCAGGAATGAAAGACTATGCTAACATCTGGGTCTTTCTTCAGCACACCACCTTAGAGATTGAGAACATAGAATATCACAAACTGAAAAAGGTATTCAATTTGACTAATAAGGAATTCTTAGCATTAAAAGAATTGGAGAAGTGCAAGGAGATACAAATTAAGCCTGCCGATAAGGGTGGTAATATTGTCATCATGAATAATGAGGAATACAGAGATATGTGTAACAGAATCCTAGGTGATAATAGCACATATAGGGTGATTCAAAAAAATCCAACCAATGAGTATAAGACACTCTTGAAAACTATTCTGGACAATGCAATGAAAGAAGACCTTATTGATGAGCAAACCTATAGATTCTTATACCCCAAGTTTCCTACTATTTCGATTTTCTACTCCCTCCCCAAAATTCATAAAAAGAAATCACCTATCCCTGGTAGGCCTATTGTATCCGGCACTGATAACCTGTCCCACAATGCCAGCATATTTATTGACCACTATCTGAGAGAATTGGTAGAGAGTCTACCCTCTTATGTCAAAGACACCAATGACATTTTAAAGCAGTTGGATGACCTCCATATACCCAACTCAGCATGGCTAGCCTCTATTGATGTAGAGGCCTTGTACAGCAGTATACCGCATGAATGCGGTATAGAGGCCCTTGGTCATTTTTTAAGTATGAAAGGTATCATTCACACGAAATTTAATGGACTTCTCTTGGAACTGTTGGAGTTTGTGTTGAAGCACAACTATTTTACACACAACAACAAATGGTACCACCAGCAAAAAGGGACAGCCATGGGTACACCATGTGCTCCTAGTTATGCTAATCTGTTCCTGGGTTGGTGGGAGGAGAAATTTGTTTTCCAAGAATCTACATCCTCACTCTCTGAGCACGCATTAATATGGCGGCGCTATATTGATGATGTGTTAGTGATCTGGACAGGCACTAAGTCTGAATTTGAACAATTCATGTCTGGCCTCAACGCCAATGATTTGGGCCTTAAATTCACCTATGAGTTAAACCTATCCTCCATTACATTCTTAGATCTGTTAATAACGAAAGATGAGGAAGGTAAGATATCAACCACTACTTATAGGAAGGATACTGCCACAAACTCTCTGTTGACTTGGGATAGCCAGCATTTTGAACCCCTAAAAAGGGGAATACCAAGGGGCCAGTACCTCCGAATAAGGAGGAACTGCAGCTCTGATGCAGAGTTCAAATTAGAGGCAGATAAATTAAGAACTAGATTTAGAGACAGAGGTTACTCAAACAAATGTCTCAAATCTGCTTTTAACCATGCATTTAACTGCAAGAGATCTGAACTCTTGAATGGCCTTAACAGCAATATAGATAAGGAAAGTAAATTATCTCGCTGTATTATGACTTTTGGCTATGACTCTGAGGTTGTCAGAGACATTCTATCCAGACATTGGCACCTTCTGAGGAGTGACGAAGATCTAAAAGATGTTGTGACACATAAGGCCTCCATCACATACCGTAGGGGCAAAAACCTGAAAGATAGGTTGGTCCATAGTTCTTTTAAAGAACAGAAACCAGGGACCTGGTTAAAACCCCTAACAGGGTGTTTCAAATGCAGCAAATGTAAATTTTGCAGGTATGTTACACCTCTAAAAGTATATGAGCATCCTAGAACTGGGGAAAAATTTAAAATAAAAGAATTCATGAACTGTTGTTCTACGGCGGTTATCTATGTGGCCACCTGTATTTGCAGGAAGATTTATGTAGGAAAAACGAGGCGCCAGTTGCGCCGCAGGATTGGCGAGCATATTTACAGTATCAAGAATGCATTGGACACACCAATTGCCCGCCATGTCAAATATTGTCACAACAATAGAAGTGAAGTTTTATCTTTTTGTGCAATAGACCAGGTCCATATAGGCCCAAGACAGGGAGACCTGGAGAGAAAATTACTACAATGTGAGGCACGCTGGATATACCAATTGAAGGCCCAAGTACCTTATGGACTGAATGAGGGGTTTACCTTTACACCCTTCATCTAATACCTGGCTCTTTTCTCTTTTTATGATATTTGTTACTTTGTCCATCTATGTTAGGCCTTTCACTGCCACATAGACACATGCACACTTTTAGCCCCCAACAAATCACATCTTTTTCACATTTATGCATATTCACCCCAGTGAGCATTTTTATTTCCTTTCTTGTTCATCCCATTTGGATGGACCCTTAGTGCATCAGCACCCACGACTCTGACTATTTGATACACGAATAACCTGTCACAGGCGTCAGTCATATTAGCTAGCACGTATTTTAGAGTCCATGTTTTTTCCTTTATCACTAGTTCACTAGTTCTGTTTTCACATCCCTCAACACTCAACACTTTCTGACCACCTGTCACCTCATACAGTCTTTGTTTCTTGGTCTCCTACCTTTACAGTTATATGAAGGAGCTAATTCCTCATTTATATAATGGTCCTATACACATGGATTTTTTTGCTCACTTTCTGTTTTTAAACCTGCCTTCTTTGGCAGTCTTTCACCCTATAGATATAGTAGCTATCATACTGCACATCTGTATCTCTTCCCTTTAGCTCATTATAAGCTTTTTTCAGTTCATCTATATGATCTGTATATTGGTATTCATAATAAGTGCATTAGTGCACACATCATTTCTGTTCTTATGCCTTTGTGTATATATCTCAGCAGCCTCTTGTATATATTATATGGACTATCTAGACTATCTCCATTACTCTTTTGGCCCGTTATGGGCAATATATTCACTATTTTTAGGTTGCCTAGGCGACAGCTCCCTATATAAAGCTCTTGGAGACAGCGTTATACAACTTTCCTTTGACAAAGACGTGGTACGTCGAAACGCGTCAGGCTCCTAGCAACGACGCTGCGCACGTCATCACGTTAGACGTGCGCATGTGCGCTGCAAACCTGGCGGTCGAGTTCCTTTAGGAAGCGCGATATTGCTCCTATTATGGCCTAGTGTAAAGCCCCTTATACCACACTAATGACATAGTATGCCTGCAAGTATCAGATACTACCCATTGTAACCCCTAGAAACGGGGCACAGCCTTAATCCTCTTTATACAGCTTTAGGTACTTGTTTGTACCATATCACAGTTAGATACCAACTAGTCTATATAGACACAGTTTGGATCACACGCTGGGTAGCATATACTAGTTAAGGCAACCTTGTCTGCTCTTTAGGCTGAGCCTCTTTGCAAGTTTGACTTTTATAGGTACAATCTTCTAGTACCTCATTTAAATGCAATAGGTGTATCAGTAAGGCATTTAGTGATCCATACTTCATGTCTATGCAAATATATTGCCTTTTCTAATGTACCCTCTGGACACTTGGAGGACATATATTTAGGCATAAGGGTGCTTTACAAATATACTATTTAGGACACTATAGGGTTTGTATACCCTGATACTTATTTACAACTTCCATTGCTCGCCCGCCAGGTGTGAATAGTTATACCCACCTACTTAAGGATTAAATTTTGCACAATACCAGTGCCTTAGGGTATTTTACTATTCCTTACATTTGCCCTTTTTTACTCTCCTTACTAATGTTTTTACACTCACTGTTTTTAATATACGCCGCTGTCATTTACTTAATAAAATAATATTTCTTGTATATATTTATCCCACTTTTTTTGTATATTGAAGAAAGCATACCATAGGGCCTTAACACATGATAGATATCAACTATTGGTTGAAAATAAAAGAGACAAAAAACAACAACCTATACGATTCATCACAAACTTCTCAAGTCAATCCCAACAAATAAGATCTGTATTGCAAAAACACTGGAACATCTTGAAATTAGACAGAGATCTGGATGAAGTACTTACAGAACAAAGTACAATTACATACAGAAGAGCAAAAAACCTAAAAGATCTCCTGGTACATAGCCACTATGAAGAAAAGAAAAATAAGAGGAACTGGCTAATAGAAGGCCAAAAAGGATGTAAAGCATGCGGCAAATGTAAAGCATGTCCATTTTTATTAAAAACCACAGAATTTCAAGATGCAACAGGATTAAAGAATTATAAGATAAGACACAATATAAATTGTCTAACTGAAGGCGTTATCTACCAAATAATTTGCTCATGTAATAAAAAATACACAGGCAAAACCAAAAGACAGTTAAGACGCCGTGTATTAGAACATGTCAATGATGTTTTAAATTTAAAAGATACCTCAATAGCAAAACATGTACGTCATCATCACAACAATAATCCATACTGTTTGAAATTCATAGGTATTGACCACATACCAAAAACAGCAAGAAGAGGAGATTGGGATAAACACCTACTGTGTCAAGAGGCAAAATGGATATTTCAATTGGATACAAAAAAAACACAGGGTTTAAATGAAGAATTTACATATACAGCATTCATTTGAAAAAAACCTCTTATGAAATATACCTAGATTTAATATATGAATAGGATACAAAAGTTTAACAGAAGAATATATATATATAGTATTCATTTGAAAGAATTACTAATAAAACAAAATACAATTTTTTTAAAAAAAAAACAACAACTTTTTATCAAAGATAAGAAAACTTAAAAGAAGTAATTAGAATACCATCTTTATCTATAAAAGTAATTAATATAATAATAATAAATATAAAACATAAATAAAATAAATACATATAAATAAATAAGTAAATAAATAACATATACACATATATATAGCAAAATAAAAAACAAAAATAAGTATCCGGATTAGATAAAAAATAAATTAACATGGTATGCAAAATAATTATAATTTAAAATCAAATAATATGTTTAGCAAACAAAGTTTTAATAAAATAATACAAAGGCATACTAATGCTAGCAAGTTAAAAGTATTACTTTGAAAGTAATTTCCTTATTCAAAATCATTATACTTATTTAAATAATATAAAGATAATATAGTAAAAAAGAAAGTCAAAAGCAACATATGAAAATAAAGCATGCACAAAAACATTCAGGAACACAAAGAGTTAACTAACTGCCATAGAAACTATGGAACACAAAGAGTTAACTAATTGCCATAGAAACTATAAATAGCTCCACAGAGAAGGCAGCACTGTGCCCCTGATGAGTGAGAGACTGATAGAGCCTCACGAAATGCGCGTCAGGAGATTGTGACGTCATCAGTAAGCGCGATCACAGCGCAGACCACGCCAATATAGCATGGAGCATGATAGATACAGCTCTAAAGCTCCAGGTCCACTACTAACTTAAAAGAAAGATAGAAAGCCAATTCCTTCACCACAAAGTCTCAATATAGTAACAATAGAGTAATATACAAGAATAAGGAAATAGAAAAGTAAGAAAAAGGAAAAAGGAGTAAAAGCATAATTAAAGAAAAAAAACGGAAGAAAAAGGAGGACATAACCTCCTTCTAAAAAACAATAGACAGAAGCATTAAGGTAATATATAGTTTAAGAAACAGCAAAATCAGGAGTGTATACATTTTTAAAAAATAGCACAGCATTAGCACTATAAATGAATAAGGTAAAGTAGTGACTGTGATAGACTAACAGTCACGAGGTAAAAGGGTAATATAAGAAGAAATAGTCTAGAAAGTCAAATAGCACAAGCACTTTAAGATAAGAATTTTTGAATAACACAACTTGAATTATAATGCACTTTAAGTAATAGAATTCCGAATTAACATAAATAAACAGGATAAAAGATTAACACAAAAGAAATGCAAAGGCACTTAATACATATACTCCAGTGAAGTGCTGTATGAATAAACAAAACTATACAACAGACAAAAGGATTATAAAACCTTATCTTAATCTTATGTAAAAAAATTGAATCTGATGTAAATTAAAATCCAGGGTACCTGATAAGGATTTGACTAAGGAAACATAACTAAAAATACACAAATACAATTTAATTGAAAAACCAAATCTTTTATTGATATTAGCATAATAAAGTAATTATATAAAAAAGCTGTGATCAAAGCAAAGAATATAATAACAACAAAAATAAAACTTAAATAAACCTCTAATAATTTGCTGGACGTCAAAAAACCCAAAGGATTAAACACCTTGGGTTTAACATGATTTTTTTTAATCGTAGCATTTTTAACAACATTTTAAATGTACAAATAAAGATTGAATTTTTTAAAATTAGTATGTGGCAATAATAATTAAAATAAAGGCTGCATAAAAGGTGTTTCTGTACAACCTTGGTTGGTTGTTCAAGGATTCCTAAATAGAATCCACAGGACAATATTTTGGTACGCATAGAAGAAAGGAAAATATGCATAATGAAGAGAATGTTAGATTAGAGGTAGCTCTAAAGATTCATGAAAGCACAAGACAAAGCATAGAAACCAGGGTATGTTTTCGTTGCAAAAAGGCCGGTCACCTGAAAAAGAACTGCTTAATCTGGAAAGCTGAGCAGCGAAGGAAAGAGCCATGCACGAGAGAAAGAGCTAAAATGGCCACAAAGGAAACCGCATATGCATCATGTTGTGGTACCTTTAAAGTAACTCAGAACAGTCAGATCACAAGTGATGAAACGTTTTTACAGAAATTGATTACAGTGCAAAAGACAAAGTCTTCCTATCAAATGGGAAAAGTATAACAGTGGAAGGTAACGGTCAATGGTTCCTGAATTGCATCACACCGTCAGGGGGTAAGCAAAGCATCCTTGTAAAAAATGTTCTGTATGTTCCATGCCTAGAAGGTAGCCTCCTATCAGTGAAAACCCACTCACAGTCCAATTCCGAGGCAATGAATGCACAATTCGAAACAGAAAACAAATCCTAGCAAAAGGAAGTTGAATGAACACCTATACAAACCCATCATTGCAAGTGAACAAGTCAAAGCAACAATTCATAATGTACATGATAAGTGTATCCACCTGTTGCACAGAAGATTGGGGCATCGAAACCCAGAAGCCATAAAGGATTTTGCAAAGAGAGGTCTATCAGAAGGTATGACAATTTTGCCTTGACACACTCTCATGACATGCATGTGTTGTATCAAGCCAAGGCCACATGTAGACCACTTCCACAGACCAGTCAAAGAAAGACCACTCAACCCATGGAACTCATACACAGTGACGTTTGTAGACCAATGAAAACTCCCACACCCAGTGGGAACAGATATTTACTGACCTTCATTGACGATTATTCCAGATACACAACGACAAATCTACTGAAGCACAAAGCGAGACTTCAGACAGACTTCAAGAATTTGAAACTATGACCAGCAACAAATTCCAAAGGAAACCAGGAATAATATGCACTGACAATGGAGGGAAATATATGGGAAAGTAAGTGAAATCATACCTAAAGAAACTAGGTATTATACACCAAACAACTGTACTATACACACCAAAACAAAATGGAGTAGCAGAAAGGAAAAAAAGCACTCTCACAGAAATGGCCAGATGCATGCTTTCAGATGACAACTTACCTAACAAGTACTGGGGAGAAGCAATAATGACTGCAACATACCTACAGAACAGGCTACCATCAAAAACCATTGAAAGTACCCCATACCAAATGTGGAATGGATAAACAACCCAGTATAGGACATATAAGAGTGTTCAGCTGGAAAGCATATGTCCATGTCCCAAGCGAGAAATGTTCCAAGTTGGAGAACAAAGCCATAGAAGGGATTCTGATGGGCTACAGCGAACAAAGTAAAGGATATAGAATCCTTCACCCAAAGACCAACAAGGTCGCAATAAGTGTTTAAAAATTTGCAATTTCTATTCTTAGTTTTTGCTATTGAACTTATTTTATTATCTATTAATCTATTTTTTTATAACATTAGAGTTATTGCATAATTTGCAGTTTTTTTTCTTATTTTTGCTATTGAACTTATTTTATTATATTGTTATTTTGCACTCTAACACATTGGGTTATCTAATATTAAAAGCTATTAAAATGGAATTGTGATGTGTGCTAAGGACTGTGGCAAGTTGCTTTTCATCAACATGTAATATTTAAATAATTTAGGTGTGTTAGAATGTGCTCTGGGCTAATGAACCTTTTTAACTCTAATAGCACTAGAGATTTGCTAGACATCTGGCCTCTGACCTCAAATAGTCATTAAGTGGAGTTATTACATGATGTGCTATGTACCATTTGTTGCATATAGGTGGCAGAAATGGTTTATGTGATATTCTGATATGTTTGGTCCAGAAATGCAATTCCAAAATGTTACTGTACCCCCACCCTAGCATCTCATGTGTGATCAAAGTACAGCCATAAAATCTGAAGTGATCTAACCAGATAACTCCAAGCTCTGGTGTATCTGGAGACCAGGGAGGTGGGTTTATAGCCTAGTAACGGGATGAGGAGGTCACAGTAAGAAAAGCAAATCCCTCATTAAGGGAGGTGAATTATGAAATGAAGGTTTGGCCAAAGAAAGCGCGGAGGGGGAGATGTGGGTCTGAATCTGACGTTCTAAGCAACATGATGTCTACTACTATTTTGCATGTTCTGATCCTAAGCAAAGGGATGGAAAATATTTTATTATTTTTAATAAGTCAGTAACCTTGGGGCTGAGATTGTAGTCTGTGATGTATTGTGTTCTCCTCGGAGGTGTTCTGTTGGGCGCTGCAAGATTGAACACTAGAGGGAGAATCTTGGGGTGCCCATTGCCCCTAGTCTCTGGGCCGTCACAGCTGTTACTAGCGGCAGCAGTAACCAGCGGCAGCCTGGACAGGAAACCCCTATCCCAGAGGAGGCAAGAGAGTATCTGCAGGTGTAGGAAAAAGCAAGGGAGTGGACCCACCAGAGAGTACAGCAGAGGTCTAACAGGATGGCCTCTCAACACTGTTGAGGAGTGGCTCTTCTAAGTCAATGGAAGGTGTTTCTGGGCTTGCGTCCAGGGCATGAGCTATTGGACTGATTAGAGGAACTGATATGCAGATAAGTTTTATAACAAAATGAATAGGGTGTCTGAGCAGGGCCTGGTGGTACCATCGGCAAGGATTCTTATTTTCCATTAGAGCTGATCGATGGGCTCTGGGAGATTGTACATGCTAATCCGGAATGTGGCCTGGGGACTGAGACATGACAGTTAACATTGTTGATTAAACACTGTCAAATACCGGTCCAATTAGGCTGCCTTTCTTTTGCCCTTGATCCAGCAGGAGTTACAACTAGAGGCAGAGTATATGGATGTCATGGATGAGGCTCCCATGGATGGGCTTTGGTTGCCAAGTTGGAGAAAACCTTGCCAGTCGGGCAGGAGAGAAGATCATGTGCCAAAGACCAAGGGCACCTAGATAAGTTGTACTATGGCTGTGTCAGATGGGGACTGTATGGAATTTGGAACCACTGAGGACTTACCCTCGGAGGACCCCATAAAGTGTCAAGCAGTTCAGGTAGGGGGTATTATGCACTGGTGGGAAAACTCTGACCCTAAGGTTTTAAAAATGAGCAAGGCCGCTCTGATGCAGTGGCTCGACGTAGAGGATTTAGAGCCTGTCCCTATATTTAGGGAACCATGCCTAGACCAGTCAGAGGCCCTGGAGAAGGGAACACAAATTGGATTATCAGGGCAAGGGGAATGCCTGGCTAGGGAGCCACCATGCTCCTGGATTCTTGAAAGACCAAGTATGGACTGTGCCCTGGGAATAGAGTGTGGACCTAACATGGGGCTCCAGCTGATAACCAATGTTAGGGAGCCAGCCACAGTTCAAGTGACAGGCTCAGTAAGCAGCTTAGGAACTTGTCAAACCAGAGGGACCAATCTTACCCTGAGGACTGGAGTGGCATAGTCAACAATAAGGCAGTGGACGAGACAGGAGGTGCGTGGCAAACCGGTACCCGAAGTGAAATGTGGAGTGAAGCAGCCAGGCTCACCAGTCCTTGGAGGGGGAGATAATGGACTGTGACCTGGAAATTGGCTATGCACTAGGTAGAGATTGTGAATTTAGCCTAGGACTCCCGTAGATAACCATTGTCCTGGAGCCTGTCATAGACCATGGAGACACCAGAAGAACAGCCCTGGGACTGTGTCAGACCAGGGATCACAGCTTTATCCAGTTGGTGAGGACACCATTGCTAAGGACAAGGTAGTGGGGAAGACAGAGAAGTCTGTAAAATTGATGGCCCAATGTAAAATCTGGATGGGAGCAGTCGTGCCCAACGGCCCTTGAAAGAGGAGTTAATGAACTCTGCTTCAGTACTGGAAATAACTACAGGCCAAGAAGTAGCAGCTGGAGAGAGCAGTGAGGGCCTGCCATTGGACACAATGATCATGGACTCAGAAGGAGGTGAGTGCAAGGCCCAGATTATGTTTCAATCCAGGGGGATGGAGGCTACAGTCAAGGCTCAGATCTCTGATGTCAGCCAGCAGATCTAGCTGGCTTGGTAGCTACTGGGATTATCGTTTGATGTTGTTCCAAAGGAATATGATTTGGCTCCTGGTATAATAACCAGGGGTGGGCAGTTGCTCTGGCAAGAGGGGTTTGTGCTGGCAAGAATCCACAGTGGTCACCAGTGCCATTGATTTCTTCTCTGGAATTTGTACAGGGGAATAATGCCAAAAATCTGCCGTGCTCACCCAGGATCAGGCCACATAAAGGCAGAGGCCCAGACCCTGAATCCCTGGCATTGTTTTCCCCATTTTCCCTAATGGAGTTTGGTAGTCATTTTTACTGGGGTTATGGATACTGCTGGGCTTGTACCACACCCAAGACAAGGACATATGGACAGACTGAGTGTAGGAGCCTGCATGCAACAATCTGTTCTAGTTCATAGCCTGCATGCTGTGTTTAAAAGGATGTTAAGCTGTCATAGTTTTGGGACTGCCTTGAACCCCACAAGCAACACTGTTATTTCTGACTCTAGCTTATTGGGTTGCTAATGTGTCTTTCATCTATGTGTAATATTTAAAGAATTTATGTGTGTTAGAATGTCTGGGCTAGTGAACCTTTTTAACTCATGGCACTAGAAATCGAGATTTGCCAGACATCTGGCCTCTGACCTCAGATCAGTCATTAAGTGGAGTTACTACTTGATGTAATATGCACCATTTATTGCATATAGGTGGTAGAAATGGTTTATGTGATATTCTGATGTATTTGGTTAGAAAATGCAATTACCAAATGTTACTCAACCTCCACCCTAGCATCTCATGCATGATCAAAGTACAGCCATATAATCTGAAGTGACCTAACAAAATAACCCCAAGCTCTGGTTTATCTGGTGATTGGAAGGGGGGGGGGGCAGGTTATAGCCTAGTATGAGGATGAGGAGGTAACAGTAAGAAAAGCAAACCGCTCATACAGGGAGGTGAATTATAAAAAGGAGATTTTGGCAAAGAAGGGGTAGGAGGGATATGTGCGTTATTGTTTTATTTAAAGACATGTGTCCATGAAAAAATAAAGAGTCTTTTTGTGCCAAGAGGTTTTCAACTAACAAGAGGCCATCCTTTGAGGTGAGAAGTAAAAAGATTCCACTAAAGAAAGAAAAGGGTTGTTCACAGTAATGGTGGTTAATCTGTGGTATTCTCTACCAAAAAAGGTGGTGACAGCAGATTCGATCGATAACTTTAAAAAGGGACTGGATATATTGTTAATTAAAAAGGGCATTCAGGGTTATCCTGGTTAATAAAGAGAGAGTATTGATCCAGGGAGGAATCCCATCGCCAGTATCTGGGGTCAGGAAGGAATTTATTTTTTTCCCTTTTGAGACGATTGGCTAAATTTCACTTTGTTTTTTTTTCTGTTTGCCTTCCCCTGGGTCAATTAACAACTAACCCGCATATTGCAGATCAGAGGAGATCTTTAAAGGTTGAACTTGATGGACTAAAAGTATTTTTTTCCAACCTCAATTACTATGTAACTATGTAACAAAGGGATGGAAAATAGTTTATTATTTTTAATGTCAGTAACCTTAGGGCTGAACTTGCAAACTATTATGTCTTGAGTTCTCCATGGAGGTGTTCTGCTGGGCGCTGCAAGATTGATCACAAAAGGCATGACCTAGAGGGAGAATCTTGGGGTGCACATGGCCCCTCATCTCTGGGTCATCACAGTAGCGAGTAGTCTTGATGGACCAGAAGTCCATGATTCAGCTATAAGTGACGAACACTCAGGACAACAAGGTTTTAAGGGGGATCTTTCTGTGGACCATATTAAAGTTTTTGTGAAGTCCCCATAAAGATTCAGATTATACTATCCTTGCAACTAATATTGACCTAATTTCAAGATAGTGATAGTAAGAGAAAACCACTTAAAGAACACCTTTTTTTGTGGAATTAGCCACAAACCAAACTTTAAAATCTTAAACTTTATTACTTTATTAAAATCATCTTTGTTAAAAATAGTTTGCTTAAAAATCTAAATAAAGTAATACTCAGTATGGACGTCACTTCTGGGACTTTATTTAGAATTTTACATTTTATTTTGTTCCTAGAAATTTTGCTGTACCACTTTGAATATATTTGTCTCTGAATACATTTGTCTCTTGATTGTATCTTGTACTTACTCTTGTGTGAATTGTTAAAGTGCAACGTGAAAAATTAAATAAATATTATGATATTTCCAATATTGGATGTGAATCCTTCAGGTGTTCTGACTCCAAGCTATAACACAGCTTGTAAAAAGTGTATAAAGTGCTAAATAAATCTGCTTAAAGTACTCAAAAATTGTGCGACAAAATACTGCGTTTGTAATTTAGAGATAAAAATTGGCCTCTATACTTACGAAAGTGCTTTAGTGATATTTTGCAACAAATTTCTTAAGTCTTTTACAATTGCACACGTTTAGACCATTATTATTATTATATTGCACCACATACATTTTCAAATATTATTAAAGAGACTTTGTCACTATTACTCTTAATAAAAATTATAAGATTATACTTATAATTTAGCTGTGTCAGTTTGTATATAGTTGCTTAATGGTTATAATTTTTGGTGGGTTATCCCACTCAGTTCTCCTGTATATTGTTAGTGAAATATATGGTTCTTGATTCTGTGCCTCTCACTTTACCTTGTGACTGCATATCACTTAGCTGCGCTCTTGCAAAGGCTTAATATTAGTGTTAGTGCTGCTGTGCATTAGTGACCTGTGTGCCTGCACTGTCTATGTATAGAGATCCCCTTATTAGTATAGTTCCTTGATGTTTGTACCTATAACCTTATATTTCTTTGAGGCTATTAGAGCTAGCGTTTTTTGCTTGCTGTTGTATAATCTGGCACAGCGTCTGACGCCCGGAAGTGATATCATGACGTCATGACGTCATGATGCTCCGATGTACGTTTCTGTGAGATCCTAAAGCTCACGTCATCAAGGGCTGTCTTACTCTGTCTCTGTGGAGACTTTATAGTGTTTGGGCTAATACATTTTAACCTCTTGTGTGCTTGTATTGAATTGTACCAAACAACTTTATTTGTATATTACAATGTATTAGTTAACACTAGAAATGACTACATAGCTTTCTTCAATGTTGTTATTGATCACTATAAGTCTATTATTGAACTTATAAAAAAGTATTTTATTTTTAAATAGTTCTTGCCATTGTTTTAACTTTCTATAATGATATATGGAATAAATTAATGCTGTAGTTGCTGGTATATAAATCTTATAATATTCAATACCTTTCTTTTTGATATCAGTTCTTGAAATTTCTGCATTTTTTTATAAATCTAGATTTCATTGTTTTTCTTGTATTTCTTTTATGATTTGGAGATATTAGAATGTTAATAATAATATTTTTTAAGTTATGGTTTTACTTCCAGGACGAACTAGAATGTCACTGGGACTCTTTTTAGAAAACCACTATTTCACTTAGAAAACTCTATCTGCCATTTTCCAGAACTACAAGAATAACAAAAAAATAAATAAAACAAGAATAAAAAGTGGTTATATTTTATAGACAAACTTACAAGTCTGATGGGCTCTTTTCAGAAGAACCACTTAGACATACAAAAAAAATAAAAAAATTGGAATGTCTTGGAAGTGGCTTTTTTGCATGATTGGCCCCACAAAACAGTTATGTTGCATTTTCTTACAAATTCAAGGTTACATGTTACTACATTAAGTTACTGTTTGGAATGTTAAAATTATATTTTAAAAGGTGGAGAAATTAGTTTAATTCTATATAAATAAGAGTTCATGTTAATACAATGATGATCATGTTTAATTTTATAGAGAGTATTGATCCCGGGAGTAATCCGATCACCAGTTAATGGGGTCAGGAAGGAATTACATTTTTTGGACCACTTTGAAACAATTGACCAAGTTTCACTGGTTTTTTTTTTTGATTTGCCTTCCTCTGGATTCAATATTCAAGGTCACTGTATTTTTTACAATTGTAGTCTAAATGTTATTAGATTAAGTTAATGTTTGCATTGTTAACATTGTATTTTAGGAGCATAATGTGGTTGCATAAGTCTGCACACTTTCTTATAACTGGGGATGTAGCTGTGTTCAGAATTAAGCAATCACATACCAAATCGTGTTAAATAGGAGTCAGCATACAACTGCCATCATTTAAAGTGCCTCTGATTAACCCCAAATAAAGTTCACCTGCTTTAGTTGGTCTTTCCTGAAATGTTCTTAGTCGCATCGCACAGCAAAAGCCATGGTCCACAGAGAGCTTCCAAAGCATCAGAGGGATCTCATTGTTAAAAGGTATCAGTCAGGAGAAGGGTACAAAATTATTTCCAAGGCATTAGATATACCATGGAACACAGTGAAGACAGTCATCATCAAGTGGAGAAAATATGGCACAACAGTGACATTACCAAGAACTGGAGCTCCCTCCAAAATTGATGAAAAGACGAGAAGAAAACTGGTCTGGGAGGCTACCAAGAGGCCTACAGCAACATTAAAGGAGCTGCAGGAATATCTGACAAGTACTGGCTGTGTGGTACATGTGACAACAATCTCCCGTATTCGACACATGTCTGGGCTATGGGGTAGAGTGGCAAGACGAAAGCCTTTTCTTACGAAGAAAAACATCCAAGCCAGGCTACATTTTGCAAAAACACATCTGAAGTCTCCCAAAAGCATGTGGGAAAAGGTGTTATGGTCTGATGAAACCAAGGTTGAACTTTTTGGCCATAATTTCAAAAGATATTCAAAAGATTTCAGTTTGTTTTTCAATTGAGTTGTACAGTTTATAGGTCACATTAAAGGTGGAAAAAGTTCTGAAATGATTTATCTTTGTGTAATTTTTTTACAGCACAGAAACCTGACATTTTAATAGGGGTGTGTAGACTTTTTATATCCACTGTATATATATATGTGTGTATATATATACAGACACAGATCCACATATTTATATATTTATTTTTATTTTTTAATATTTTATTTTTTAATATTTTTCTTTTGGACCGAGGCCTCTATGCACTACCTCCGCCACTGCCACAAGTGTCTAGTAAACGTTGACTCGCAACCTCTGTCAAAACAATATAAACTAATTCAAATTTTGTTTGTTTTCCCACTCACTTGTCCCCTCTGGTGAACCATTTAATGGCCTTTGCTATATCATACTCCCCCTACTGGATCATTACTTTGTCATGGGGCATGTGTACTTAGATGAAGCTGTGAGCTATACCATGTAGAGTCAGCCAAGACAGGCAGGTCAGGCCAAAGCAATCAGACAAATCACTGTCCACTGGAGAAGAAAACTGCAACCCTCTGCAGTAACGTTGCAAAGAAAACTTTATGGATAGGCACAAGCCGAAATATTACGATATGGCACCGGAAGATGAGCCCCTCAGGTCAGAAGGTACCTACCATATTACAGAGGAAGAGCAGAGGGCAAGTAGAAATAACAACAGATCTAATTAATGAAGTGCTTGGGCCAAAGTCAAAAGCCCCCCCCCCTCCCACTGTGGATGTTTCTGGACGGGAAAGGAAGCTCTGCTGCTGCAACGAACAATTCAGCATTGGAACTGGAAATGTTAGAACTATGAACCAAGGCAAACTACATGTGGCCAAAAATGAGATGACAAGGTTAAAATATATCCTAGGAATTAGTGAACTTAGATGGACTGGAATGGGACATTTCACATCAGACAACCACCAGATATTCTGCCGTGGTCAAGAATCCTTCATAGTCAATCAAAGGGTGGCCAAAGCAGTGCTCGATTACAACCCAATAAATGACAGAATAATTTCAATTTGATATTAAGGCAAGCCATTTAACAGTGATCCAAGTCTATGCTCCAAGCATGGATCCTGAAGACGCTGAAGTTGTCCAGTTCTATGAAGATCTTAAACACATCATAGATACAGTATAATACCAATAAAAGATGTTACTATCATCATAGGAGTTTGGAATGGTAGTGTAGGGAACCAAAAGACACCTGAAATAACTGGCAAGTTTGGCCCTGGAGTGCAAAAGAAAGCAGGACAGAGAATAGTAAAATTCTGTCAAGATAATTCTCTGGTCGTAGCAAACACCCTCTTGCAACAGCCTCTGAGACGACTCTGCACATGGACATCACCAGATAGACAACATAGAAATCAGATTGACTATATACTTTGCATCCAAAGATGGAGTAGCTCTAAACTATAAGCAAAGATAAGACCTGGAGCTGACTGTGGCTAACACCATGAGCTTCTGTGATAAAAGACAAAAATGATAGGGACTTAATAGAAGAATATCAGATAAAGAAGAGGTGTCAGGAATACACTGAAGATCTATGCAGGAAGGATCTTAACAGCAGTGATGACCTCAATAGTTTGTCTAATGAGCTGGAGCCAGACATCTTGGAGAGCGAAGTGAAATGGGCCCTAGGATGTCTTGCTGATAATTACGCTGCAGGAGGTGATAGAATCTCAATTGAACTATTCAATATTCTACAAGATGATACTGTAAAAGTGTTGCTTGCCTTATACCAACACATGTGGAAAACTCAACAATGGCCAGTAGACTGGAAAAGATCAGTCTATATCCCAATCGCAAAAAAATGCAGTACCAAAGAGTGCTCCAATTATCTACAAATTGCACTAATTTCACATACCAGCAAGTTAATGCTTAAAATCCTACAAATTTGACTCAGACAATACATGGACCAGGAACTACCAGATGTGCAAGCAGAGAAAGAGGCACAAGAACTCAAATTGCCAATGTCTGATGGATAATAGGGAACACAAGCGAGTTCTAGAAAAGCATTTACTTCTGCTACATAGACTATTCTATAGCCTTTGACTGTGTGGATCACAATAAAATGTGGCATGTTCGCAAAGAGATGGGAATACCTGATCATCTTATCCTCCTCCTATAGAATCTGTATGTAGACCAAGAAGCCACGGTGAGAACCAAACATGGGACAACAGAATGGTTTAAGATTGGAAAAGGAGTGTGACAAGGTTGTATATTGTCACCTTATTTATTCAACTTATATGCAGAGTACATTATGCGTAAGGCTGGACTGGATGAATCCAAAGCCAGAATCAATATTGCTGGAAGAAATATCAACAACCTCTGATACGCGGATGATACTATTTAGATGGCTGAAAGGGAGGAGGAACTAGAGGACCTCTTGATGAGGGTAAAAGAAGAGGGTACAAAAGTTGGCCTGCTGCTCAACGTTAAAAATACGAAGGTCATGGTAAACGACAATCTAAGTTCCTGGCAAATATACAGGGAAGAAGTGGAGGCAGTGACAGATTTTATTTCCCTGGGATCCAAGATATCTGCAGATGGTGGCTGTAGTCATAAAACCAAAACATGTTTGCTTCTGCTTCTTTTCTATTTTTCCTACAAATATTTTTTGATAGTTGGGCCAAACACTTAATTCATCCATTCGATGGAGGACTGCCTGGTTACATAGGCTTTGCTGTAGGCCCTCCACATTACACTTAACTTTTTATCACATGTTCTCTTTTGAAAACTCTGATGTTATCTCTGTGATAGACTAGTAGAGGCTTCATTTTTAAATTCCTACTAGCATTACCACACACCAACAGAGTTAGCATGCCCTTCATTGGCTTGTGCCCTGGCAATATCTTCTCTTCTTGAGTCTCGTCACAGTTGAAGACTTGTTGGGGAATAAAACCCTGTGTTGGCACTGGCTGCCTCTCCTTGTGTAACCATGCTGTGAATGTCAGTTCTCTTTTTACAATTCTCAAGCCTACTGTGACCGGTTTTAAATACTTCACTGCTTTCACCACTTGTTGTAGGATCTTATTTTACCAGATCAGCATGCAGTTGATTTGCTTTCTCACAAATTATTGCCAGGGAAATACAATCACCCACTAACTGTTTTTCGTTAATCCAAATATACAACACTTTCTCCATTTCCTCCAATGTCTGTGACCTTTGTTTAGTCACAGCCTTCACACCTCTAGCTACATCGGCTGCTTTAATAGCTTCCTTATTTTTCAGTATTTTTGAGATCATTGTTCTAGGCAAGTTGTACTCAACAGTGAGATCACACATAAGGCTACCATGCTCAGACTTGGCTATTATCTCTTTTTTCCTCTTTTTTCCTCTCTATCATGGTCCTCACTATTTTTCTTTTCTGCTGAGTGGCATCGCTACCCTTCTTTAAACTCATGATGTAAGAACAAGCTACACTCTGATTCCTGTAGGCACACGCTACACTTAGGTTCTTGTAAGCACAAGTTACACTTTGGTTCTTGAAAGCACAAACTGCACTTTGATTCTTGTAGGCACAGGTTGCACTTTGATTCTTATAGGCACGGATTGAACTTTGATTCTTATAAGCACAGGCTACACTTTTATTCTTATAAGCACAGGCTGCACTTTTATCCTTATAGACACAGGCGACAGTTTAAATTCTTATAAGCACTTTGATTCTTGTAGGCACAGGTTGCACTTTGATTCTTATAGGCACGGATTGAACTTTGATTCTTATAAGCACAGGCTACACTTTTATTCTTATAAGCACAGGCTACACTTTTATTCTTATAAGCACAGGCTGCACTTTTATCCTTATAGACACAGGCTACAGTTTAAATTCTTATAAGCACTTTGATTCTTGTAGGCACAAGTGTCAATATTTTGTGTGGCCACCATTATTTCCCAGCACTGTCTTAACCCTCATGGGCATGGAGTTCACCAGAACTTCATCATAAGGGAGTGGAAGAGGACTCCAGTGGCAACCTGTGAAGTTCTGGTGAACTCCATACCCATGAGGGTTAAGGCAGTGCTGGAAAATAATGGTGGCCACACAAAATATTGACACTTTGGGCCCAATTTGGATGTTTCCACTTAGGGGTGTACTCACTTTTGTTGCCAACGGTTTAGACATTAATGGCTGTGTGTTGAGTTATTTTGAGTTATACAGGCTCTACACGTACTACTTTACATTGTAGCAGAGTGTAATTTCTTCAGTGTTGTGACATGACAATATGTAATAAAATATTTATAAAAATGTGAGGGTGTGGCTACCAGGCACTCAGAACAGACGTGTTTTAGCAGAGCTCTGCATCACTAATTGCTAAAAACAGCAGAATTGGAGTAAATTCATACCCATTTGGGACCCAAAGCATGCACAAAGCTTCCGCATAACATTCTCCACCGAATTATATAATTTGATAAGCAGCACAAACCATTTTAGCTGCCATGTGGCCGCAGGCCTAAAAACCCTTGAGTGGGATTTGGCTGCCTCCGCTTCTTCCCCTGTCTGAAGCAACCATGAAACAACAGCCGGACATGGACACAGTGAGAGGCTGAGACACAGAGAAGCAGTAGCTCTCCTGTGATCCGAGACCGGTGGCTGCCTTGTTTACCCAGACATGTGAGTAATCAGTGTGAGTAATGGTGGAGGTTTGCGCCAAAAGCTACAGACTTACAGAGGGTATTAATAATAATACAAAAAAAATGATCTTAGTTTATTTTTTAGGCCTAGGTGTTATTACTTAAATGCGTACCAAAATATTGTCCTGTGGATCCTATTTAGGAATGCTTGAACAACCAACCAAGGTTGTACAGAAACACCTTTTATGCAGCCTTTATTTCAATTATTATTGCCACATACTAATTTTTAAAATTAAATCTTTATTTGTACATTTAAAATGTTGTTAAAAATGCAACAATTAAAAAATTCATGTTAAACCGAAGGTGTTTAATCCTTTGGGCTTTTTGACGTCCAGCAAATTATTAAAGGTCTGATTTAAGTTTTATTGTTGTTGTTATTATATTCTTTGCTTTAAACACAGCTTTTTTATGTAATTACTTTATTATGCTCTAGTCAATAAAAGATTTGGTTTTTCAATTCAACTGTATTTGTGTATTTTTGGTTATGTTTCCTTAGTCAAATCCTTATCAGGTACCCTGGATTTTAATTTACATAAGATTAAGATTTTTACATAAGATTAAGATAAGGTTTTATAATCCTTTTGTCTGTTTATAGTTTTGTTTATTCATACAGCACTTCACTTGAGTATATGTTTTAAGTGGCTTTGTGTTTCTTTTGTGTTAATCTTTTATCCTGTTTATTTATGTTAATTCGTAATTCTATTACTTAAAGTGCATTATGATTCAAGTTGTGTTATTCAAAACTTCTTATCTTAAAGTGCTTGTGCTATTAATAATAGCCCACCATATCAAGGCTCAATCTACATATTCACCCTAATAAATCACAATATACCATACAGGCCTGACAGGGGCCAAGTGGGGATATCATACAGAAGCATTGGCTGCATAGAAAAGTGCAGGAGTGAATCACAGGCTGAAAGTAACCCTGCATTTACTATATACCAGGAGTACTGGTGGGGCATTGGAGAACTGTAAATATTTGTACATAAACCCAAGTAAGATTCTGCTTTATTTGCAGCATTGACAGCACTAATTACTGCAGTGCACTAATAGACCTAAGACTATGATTAGGCAACAAAAAGCTCTAGAAGTTTCCCAGCTATACTGTAACACTCAAAGTCTGTATACAAAAGGATATTCATGACCTAGGGCAGAGGACCCATCTTTTGGAGGGAACCTTGGATCAATTGGTTGAGGCTCAGGAAAGGGATAGAGTGGAAATATAAGAGAATTCCTCTTGCATCTCTACCTTAGAGGACAAAATAGAGGATCTTGAAAATCGCTCGAGGAGATTCAATATCAGAATCAGAGGAGTACCAGCAGCAATGGTGGACCTTTCAAAGATATCTTAACTATTGACAAGATCCTCTCGGGAGCACGTATGGGAAGTAGAGCGAGCTCATAGAGACCTTGGCCGGAGTAAAAATAAGGACTTGCCTAAGGATATCATTATTAGACTCTTATGCCAACACTCCAGAGATCTAATCTTAGCAACGACCCGCAAGATGTCAATGATCAGTGGCCCTGATGGATCCCTGCTTTAATTCTATGCGGACCTGTCCCCCTCCACGCTTCTAAAACGGAAGCAGATGAAGCCAGCTCTAGTGATCCTCATTGATCACAACATCAGATACATATGGGGTTTCCCCTTGCTCTTTCCTTTCATCATAATGGTACAAAATATACTGCCCGCTTCCAAGAGGAATACATAGACCTACTGAGGCGGTTGGCCCTTACCCCGGAGGAGGCCAGCTTGGACGTAGCAGCTTCTAGTACTAGTGTACTACCACAGAGGCAATGGACTGAAGCACCAAAACAACAGAGATCAAAAGGACAGACTTCTACTGCCTCTTCTTCAGGGCTAACTCCAGCGCCTAGCCTCCCACCATTATAATGTTTCTTTTATGCTTGGTTAGAACTTATGTCTTATGAACATTAGCTAAGGAACCACCTTGTTGTAAGGAAGACTTTTTGCCTCTACTTGTCTTTCTACAGGAAACCTGCATAGTGAGAGCAAAAGCTCTAAGTGGTCCTCTGAGATTTCGGGCCTTGTAACTGTGGGGGATTACCTGGTTATTTGATCTGCTTTCTAATTGTTGTGTTATGCCACTAATAATCTCTCTTCTTTCCCAAATTAGCAGATTCTTCCCAGCACAAAAGCACTCAGTTACTGCTGCTAGAAATGATAGCCAATACTCTAGCTAGAATGTTAGGGACTCTATCTAGCTGATTTATTTTTGCTAGCCAATTTGTGATTAGCTTTACACCATACTGGCACAAAATTGATTGGCAGGGCAATAAATACTGACTAGGTAGAAGATAGATCTGTACCCTCTTACCGAAAATATTTCCCACTGTCTCCTCAGTCCCGAGACGGTATAGAAGTTCAGTTAACCTATACCTATCGTCAGTTTTTTGTATTTCCTCCTTACTCAAGGCTTTTCTTTTTTCCTGTTAAAAATTGTATTTTTACTCCCACAAAATCCCCAAGTTTTTGCATTACTGGAATTTACTCATTTACTAATGTATCCTTGTCAGCTGGAATTACCTCCTGGTTGTTGAAATTTACTCAAATTAGCCTTTTACATTTTCAGATTAGGATTAGAATTCAAATTTTTACTACAAGCTGTATGAAAGATGATCACGGAGAGGAGCAATTGTAATATTCCCTATTACTACTCTGATCTACATCTGTTGGCCAGATGGCAACACTTCTATGTGTATGTGATTATTCTGGTTATGACTAATATGTTATTTGTTTTTCCCTTCCACCATAGTGACTCCTCCTCTTGGTACTACATTTCCTCAGCTCTACCTGGTTCAGGTCTCATGTTGGGAAAATCGTTCCTGCCTCCCTCTCCTCCAACTTATTAAAAATGTAAATTGAGATTTGTATTTTTTAAGCTCATATTTCTAGCTCAAGAGCGATAATTGATTTAACCTTAGTCACCCATAATGTTAAAGGGTTCAACGCCCCTTTCAAGCGGAGGAAGGCTTTTTTCTATTACAAAAATGTTTTGTAAAGATTTTTATCAAAATATTTATTCGTTCCAACCTCTGCCCCTGAACATCCTACCTAAACTCGTTGGATCTCCCCAACATTTCCCCTCTTGATCTCCAAAATTTAAACAGAGAGGTATCTTGTGAGGAGATCCAAGATGCGATTAAGGACCTGAATCCTGGGAAATCAACTTGTCCAGATGGGCTTATTAATATTTATTATAAAAAATGCCTCCGGAATTAAATCACGCAGATTTAACGCTCTTTCTCAAAGATGGGAAAGATCTCACGGAGGCCAAAAATTATCAGCCAATTTCGCTTTTGAATGGGGATGTCAAGTTACTTTGTAACTCTTCTATCCTCTTTCTTTGAATCATCTGGTTAGGATGTGGCTGTTTGACTTAGAGCTCTCAGGGAAATAATTGGTTATTTAAAATGTGTAACTTTTGCTTACTTTGGAATACCCTTAATTTATAAATAGTCTTATATAGGTGCTACATTACTTAGGTAGGTGTCTACATTTTGCTACTGAGTATAATGTCTTATATTGTGTTCTGCTAAATGGTATTCATTTCACAAAAAAAAATACAAAATGTTTGAGGATTGCTTTTTAACACTATATTATAGCTTAATTTACACAATTTTGCCTTTATATGATATCTATAGAACTCTCATATATTCTTTGCTGTTATTACTGATTGTTATTTCTAGATTTCTATATTTATTGTTGTAAATTTTGATTTGTGTGTCCTTAATAAAGACTATGTTTAAAAAAAAAAAAAAGTCTGTATACAAGCATTGCTGGATAGTAGCAGCACGATGCTGCATGAAGACACTGACACCTACTGGCAACAGACGGTACTGATTCCTACAAGGGTATGTAAGCAGAACAACCCAGACAACGGGCCACTGAGAAACCTGACATTACCCTACCAAAAGAGTCAAGCAACATACAACTACGTAACACACCTGAACACTAAACACTGCCCACAGGCAAAGGGAATAATTAGAAACATAGTCTGATCAGAGAAAAATCTATCCCAACTAGACAATGGACCCAGAAGCAGTGATCATGGAGAAAGCATCACAGGCACCTACAGTTTAAAACACATCAGCCCCTGAGGGAGCAGCAGAGTCAAAACATTTAAAGACACCAGTTTGTTAGGGCCCAAAAAAATAGGTGTCCAATAGACGCTGTAAAAAAGTCCAAAAGATTTACAGGGAAAATATTATTGTAAAAAGTACCAACAAAGACTAAGATGTAAAGGCCGCATGGTGCCCCCGAAGAAGGGACACTCACATACACAGAGTGACAAGAGTGGATAAGAAATCAACACACTATTTATAGGTTTACAGCCTTATTAAACTGTGATTTGGCCAATGACCTTGCTTTTGAATAGAGGTTCACTAACTAAAAACTTCTGTAAAAAAATACGCGATGTGCTTATATAGAGCCCTATTCAATTGGCAGAATCGAAATTTAATAATTCTGTTAATATAGGGAATGGTGGCAGTGTCAACAAGAAGGAATTCTAAAGACATTCAGTCATATTACGTACCAAGGAATAGCTCACAAGCGTTAAAAAAAAAACCACACGCCAACAAAAGAAACATCCAGACTAAGCATGGAGAACTCCGCTCCAAGCACCAAAGGAGATATTCAGGACCTAAAAGACCTGATAATGTCATTTAGATCAGAAATCAAATCTGATATTAAAAAAGTAACTACTGAACTTACTGCAGAAATAAAGAAAGTAGACGTCAAAACTGCGTCCCTGGAAGAGAAATACAATGACCTTCTACAGACACAAAACAGGCTGGGGGAAGAAACAGCAACACTGAGAGAAGAACAGACCCATCAACAAGCGTCACAGGAAGATCTTAAAAATAGATCAAGATGACAGAACATCAGGATAAAATCAGTAAAAGATCTTCACTTATATATGGCAGAACTATGTGATTTTCTTATGCCAAATAAAGAAAAAGAAAATGTCAGACTTGATACAATTCACAGGGCATTGGGGGGCTGAGCAACTATTCCGGACCGTCCAAGAGACGTTATAGCTTGCTTTCACTATTTTACCACTAAAGAGCAATTTATGAGTGCGGCTAGAAAGGCAGTCCCCGAAATAGAGGGACAACATCCTAGTTTTTTCTCGGACCTATCCCCAGTAACCCTGTACAAAAGGAGAACAATTAAACCAATTCTGCAAAGTATACTGGAATGCAGATGGAAATACACATGGGGCTTCCCATTCCACCTAAATATAGCAAAAGACGGAAAGATCTTCACTGTCAGAACCTTAGAAGAAGGAGTCTCTCTTCTAGGATCGTGGAACATACAAGTATCAGAAAACACCGCCCAAACAGCAAGAGGAATCCCAAGATCCTACCGGGGCTCTGAATCACAACTCACGGCAAGAAAAAACAGCAGAAGGTCGGAATAATTTGGTTTGACTGTTTACCTTTGAAACAAAACAACTCAGACTTAAACTACAGCTCATAACATAGTAGTTCTAAAACAGATCTTAGGAGGTGGAACACAGACAGTACATAATTAAGTACAAAATGTACTTAAGAAACTTAAGAAAAGTTTGCAACAACCAATATTGTTTAATCAGTTACAAGCAATCATCTCAGTATTTGATTGAGATACTATTTGATTCACCAATAAAAAAATTCATAAGACAGCACACCTGTAGGTAAATGTATTTTACCAATCTAAGTTTAATAGTGTTGTTTATTGAAAACACACTTAGAAGTGTACTAAAGCTGTTAAAGACATACAAGTATATTGTTTACGTATAAAGAAAAGAATGTATTGTTTAAGTGGATACAACTTTTATTAACTTAAGGGAAAACAGTTAGTGAGCCATTAGCGCCAGGTTACATAACCTCTGGGTCTTGTGTGCTTACTTCCCAGCGGTAGGCCATCTCATCAAAAAGTACCTGCAGAAGAGGTTTGTGCTAACAGGTAGATCTAGTAAATTGAAGTCAGGTGAGCCATGGATATTAATATAATATCACATAACGCTCAGGGGCTAATTAACCTGTAAAAAGGGGAATAGCTATAAAAAAATATCTCAGATTAGGAGCAGATGAAATACTGTTTCAAGAAACCCATTTAAAAAAAAGGCGATACCCAAACACTGGGGGAGAATCTACACATAAACATTCCATGGCACAGGCTCAGAGAAAAAAAGGGGTCAAACCTGGTGCATAAAAGACTGAATTTTAGACATGTAAAGACACAAAAAGATGAGGGTAGATATATAGTAGTACACGGAATCATCAATGATACAAATGTATCAATCTTAAATATATACGCACCAAATTCAGAACAGAACACCTTTTTTCACAAAATATCAAATGTAATAGCCAACTGTCAGGAAGCCATCTGGATCATAGGAGGGGATATGAACGCAGTTCTAGACCCAAGTATACAGTGGGGGGAAAAGTATTTAATCCCCTACTGATTTTGAATGTTTGTCCACTGGTATGTGTATTTTAACAGTGAGAGTCAGAACAACAGAAACAAAAAAAGAAGAAAAACGCATGTCAAAGAAGTTATAAATTGATTTGCAGGTCAGTGAGGGAAATAAGTATTTGACCCCTTCAACTTAGTACTTGGTGTCAAAACCCTTGTTGGCAATCATAGAGGTCAGACGTTTCTTGTAGTTGGCCACCAGGTTTGCATACATCTCAGGAGGGATTTTGTCCCACTCCTCTTTGTAGATCCTATCCAAGCCATTAAAGTTTCAAGGCTGATGTTTGGCAACTCAAACCTTCAGCTACCTCCACAGATTTTCTATGGGATTAAGGTCTGGAGACGGGCTAGGCCACTCCAGGACCTTAATGTGCTTCTTCTTGAGCCACTCCTTTGTTGCCTTGGCTGTGTGTTTTGGTTCATTGTCATGCTGGGATACCCATCCATGACCCATTTTAAATGCCCTGGCTGAGGGAAGGAGGTTCTCACTCAAGATTTGAAGGTACATGGCCCTGTCCATCGTCCCTTTGATGCGGTGCAGTTGTCCTGTCCCCTTAGCAGAAAAACACCCCCCAATGCATAATGTTTCCACCTCCATGTTTGACTGTGGGAATAGTGTTCTTGGTATAATAGGCAGCATTCCTCCTCCTCCAAACATGGCAAGTTGAATTGATGCCAAAGAGCTCAATTTTGGTCTCATCTGACCACAACACTTTCACCCAGTTCTCCTCTGAATCATTCAGATGTTCATTGGCAAACTTCAGACGGGCATGTACATGTGCTTTCTTGTGCAAGGGGACCTTGCGGCCGCTGCAGGATTTCAGTCCTTCACGGCGTAGTGTGTTACCAAATGATTTTGTTACCTGTATAAAAGACTCCTGGGAGCCAGAAATCTTGCACATTGGTAGGAGAACAAATACTTATTTCCCTCACTTTTTACTTTTTATTTGGCCAGTCATAAATCCCACCCTAGAATAGACTACGTATTGTTACAGCAACAGATGGCACCTAATCTAACGGCAGCATCAATTTACCCCATAAAATGGTCAGACCATGATCTAGTTAGCATATCCCTGTGCAACTTGCTACCAAAAGGACGTTCCCCTACTTGGACATTGAACCCTAATTTGCTTAATGACCCATAATTGAAAGAAAAAAATACCGATTGCTTTGGAATTGCTTTTGCAATTGAGGAATACTTCTCCCTTAACAATGGTAGGGAAATAAATACATTGAGGGTATGGATGGCCCATGAGGCAGTTATCAGGGGGTAATGAATACAGCTGGGAGCTGCAGCAAAAAAAATAGAGCATCATCAGGTCATCAACTTAAATAAGAAATAACAGAATTACAAAAGATATTTGCTTCCCAAAAATCACAAAAACATATGACGAAATTCGAAAATGCAAAGAGCAATTAAATCTAATTCTAAGAAACAAAGTGGTGACAATTTTACTGCGCATCAGGCCAAGCCAACAAGCCAGGCTCATTGTTGGCCAAGATGCTTAGGCAAAAGAGGGCAGATTAATTTATCCCCAAAATAATGAACAAGGACAATGAGATTGTGTATAATCCAGACCAAATCACAAGATCATTCCAACAATTATATTATGACTTACACTTAGCACCTGATCATTCGGGCACACAAAACCACAAGGCAAAGATTAAAGAGTTCTTATCCTCTCTTCAAATTCCCAAGTTAGATAAAACTAACGTAGACACTCTCGAAAGCCCATTTCAATAGAAGAAATTTAAAAAATCCATAGTAGACTCCAAATCACACAGGGCTCCTGGTCCGGATGGATTCACTAACTATTACTACAAACAACGTGTGGCGTCACTTCTACCGTATCTTCAGCAGTTATTCAATGGGTTTCTAGATGGGAAAATGAGGAAATCAGAATTTTTAGAAGCAAAAATTATTGTACTACATAAGGAGGGCAAAGATCCTTCACAATGTAGTAGCTACAGAACAATTTCTTTAATACAGATGTGAAACTATACTCCAAAATGTTATCAAACAGATTGGCACCATTATTACCAGAAGTGATCCATCCAGACCAGGTAGGGTTTATATTGGGGAGAGAGGCTCCAGATAATACGAGCAGAGTCGTCAACTTTATAGATATAGCCTCCAACATTGGGACACCCATTATGCTGCTATCGTTGAAAGCGGAAAAAGTGTATGACAGAATAGACTGGGCTTTCATGAGAGAGACTCTACTGAAATTTGGCATAAGTGAAGGTTCTCTAAATAGCATAATGTTACTATATTCCAATTCGAGAGCTTATATATCATATCAATGGTGTAGATCACAGTTATTTGATATTGCTATGGGAACGAGACATGGGTGCCCCTGGTTCCCCCCTACTTTTTGCATTATGCATTGAACCACTGGCAGTAGCCATAAGAGGAAATCCAGACATACAAGGGGTCCACTTGGGGGACAAACAATCTTTTTGCAGATGACATATTACTCATGGTCACAGGGCCACTAATCAGCCTTCCAAACATATTCAAATTACTCACTAAATTTAACCAAATTTCAGGGTTTAAAGTGAACAAGCAATTGGAAAATCTGCTGACTCTAAATTTCCCTTTTAAATGGGGCCTGAATCACATCACATACTTGGAAATTCAAATTCCAAGAGCGACAAAATTTTTTTTTACGAAGCTAACTTCCCCAAATTGTTTAAGACAATTCACAATGAATTAAGAAGGCGGCCCACTCCATTAAAATGAACATTCTGCCGAATATACTATACCTGTACCGGACAGTCCCAACCCCAATTAGATTAAAAGACATGAAAACACTACAGAAAGCAATATCAAATTTCATCTGGAGTAATAAAAAAACCAGGATAAATAGGGCAACAATGTCAAAACAGACAGGAGCGCTTGCCTCCCCGGAAATGAAAAAAATACTACAAGGCTTCGAGATTGGCCCAAGTAGCTAAATGGTACACTAGGAATTCTCCTCCAGTATGGGTAGTGATTGAAAAACAAATCCTATGGGAACAGAACATAGTTTTACACCAAACATTATGGTTAAGCATTCAAAACGAGGTCCCCATAAAAATGATATCCACATGCATAAATCATACCATAAATTTATGGGGAGTAAATAAACAAAAGAACTAGCCTAATAGAAGAAGGGTCATGGCTAACCCCCCTGTGGGTCTCCCACAAAGACCTTGCAATAAACAGAAACAATCAGCTAGGATGGTGTGTTCAGAAGCAATTTACGATAGCTGCAGACGTATTAAGGGTGAACCAGAATTGCAGTTTTATTAAATTGCAATTCAGCCAATGGATTGGGCTCTATATAAGCACACAGCATATTTTTTTACAGAAGTTTTTAGCTAGCCTTCTATCCAAAAGCAAGGTCTTCACTAACTAAAAACTTCTGTAAAAAAATATGCTATGTGCTTATATAGAGCCCTATTCAATTGGCCAAATCGCAATTTAATAAGGCTGTTGGTCCACAACCAATTTTAGTGCCAATTTTCACATACCACACAAGGAATGGCTTAACCTAATGTCAGTTAACCAAAGGTTAACCCAAATCACTAAAATCAATCAACAAGCAAATACTGTATGTCCCCTTTCAAACAATGCTGCATAAATAACCCTGAAGGAAAGAAAATCATAACAAAGCTATACAATTACCTAAATGACATAGCTGCGCCCAAAAAATTGCAATATAAGGCTGCTTGGGAAGAGGATCTACAGATAACTCTACCCAACAAACAATGGGGAAAAATATTAAAACAAGCAGCAAATTAATCCCTAAACATTACACTAAAGGAAAACTCCTATAAAACCATCATGACATGGTACCTCACACCATCTAGAATCCAGCGGTCCGAAGGGAATGAACATGCTCAAGAGATTGCCCAAACTTAGGGACCCTGAAACATATACTATGGGACTGCCCCAAAATGAAACATATTTGGACAGCAACCAGTGGCGGCTGGTGAACTTTCAAGTTGGAGGGGCGCCAGGGCAAAACGTAACCCCTCGTCTTTTTAAACCACACCCATTTTTATAACTCCTCCCCCTGACATCATAAGGACCTTTATAAGCCCCGCCCAATGACCTTATACTTGTAAAGCCCATTGAAATACATGATCAGCAATGCAGCAATGTCAAGAAGTAAAGTAACAATGCGTTAAATTCATTGGTATACAATATAGATTGAAAAAACTCATGTGACAAGACTACAGCAATATCATAATTGCACCTATACGCATTAACAGAAAAATTAAAGCAGTAAACACTTACCATTAGTCGGCTCTTCTTCTCAGGGTATTCACGTTCAGTAAGTTGACCAACGAGTATAAACAAATCTGCTGCCACATAGGGTTTGCACCTGGGGTTGAAAGAAAACAAGCAAATCAATCAGACCATTCAAGAACAAAACTATACCTTAAAAATATTAAAAGACCAAGTGTGACCATATTGGCCCCAACCGCACCTTAAAAACTTTAAAAGACCAAGTGTGACAATATAGGCCCCAACCGCACCTTAAAAACCTTAAATAACCAAGTGTGACCAAAAAGGCCCCAACCGCCCCTTAAAAACCTTAAATAACCAAGTGTGACCAAATAGGCCCCAACCGCACCTTAAAAACATTAAATAACCAATTTTGACCATATAGGCCCTAACCGCACCTTTAAATCCTTAAATAACCAAGTGTGACCAAATAGGCCCCAACCGCACCTTAAAAACCTTAAATAACCAAGTGTGACCATATAGGCCCCAACGGTCCCTTAAAAACCTTAAAAGACCAAGTGTGACCAAAAAGGCCCCAACCGCACCTTAAAAACCTTAAATAACCAAGTGTGACCAAAAATGCCCCAACCGCACCTTAAAAACCTTAAATAACAAGTGTGACCAAATAGGCCCCAACCGCACCTTAAAAACCTTAAATAACCAAGTGTGACCATACAGGCCCCAACCGCACCTTAAAAACCTTAAAAGACCAAGTGTGACCATATAGGCCCCAACCGCATCTTAAAAACCTTAAATAACCAAGTGTGACCAAAAAGGCCCCAACCGCACCTTAAAAACCTTAAATAACCAAGTGTGACCAAATAGGCCCCAACCGCACCTTAAAAACCTTAAATAACCAAGTGTGTCCAAAAAGGCCCCAACCGCACCTTAAAAACCTTAAATAACCAATCAAAACCATATCGGCCCAAACTGTACATTAAAAAAAAGGAAATAAAAATACAAAAATATATATATATATATATATATATATATATATTGATATATATATATATATATATATATATAATTATATAGGGGCGGAGCTTGTACCTACAAGGAGCTGGACGTGTTTGTGCAGAGCTCCGGCAAAAAGCTGCATAATTGGGCTTATTAAATGCCCTTAGAGTCCCACAAACTTCACCAAAGTGGCTGGGGGAGCAGAGAGGACGACCTGGGACCCCCGTTGTTCTTTTGGGGTCCACGACGGGAGGCACAGCGGCTCCACGGCGGAGAAAGAAGGGGAGAAGCGTCCCCAACGCAATCAGCTGCCCCCTGCTGAGAAGTACTGGAAGTGAAAGCCTGGGAGAGCCTTAGAGGATCGCCACTTCGGAGATCCGACTGGGCAGCGTGGTGAGGTCTGACCAGGGGGCCCTATCAGTTGGTGGCTAGGCATAGACCTGGGGAGATCGGGCGGCGGCCATTTTAGCTTGCCACACGGAGAGAACTCCGGTTTTAGGCCCAGGTGCTGCACTTACCCTGAAAGCCTTGCAACATCTCCCCAAAAAGGTCCGGTGGCGGCTGGTTCCGGCCGGAGGGGTGCTGGGGGGTCTGTACCCAGAACTGGAGACCAAAGGGCGGCAAGACGGGGGGAAGATAATAAAAAAAGCCCGCGAAAACGGGTGGCGGTCATCTTAGACTTCAGGCCAGGAGAAGAAGCTAAGGCCTTATTACCACTGCAATTGGGACTTTATGGATACAAAGGAAAAACCACAGCCTGACTCTGAACTGTGAGTACTCAGCTGCATTGCAGGTTCATAGGTCCCTACATATGCCACATCAACATTTAAACAATTTCTATCAGTGTTACAGACTATTCAAAGCCTACAAGGGGTAGTATATAAGCAATACCCAGGAAGTAAAGTCTGACACACATGACAAGTGTGATAATTGGCAAAGCAGTTTGGCATTACTATTCAGGGCTGCAGCTTTCAGGCTTCACTTGCAAACCAACAAGATTACCAATTACTACGATCAATTTAACTACTCTACTTGCTTATTGAACATTGCTTGCATGTGAAAAGAGAGAAATGCAGGCCTAATATGATTCACAGGGGGAGACCTTGACAGATCATGGCATAGCAACACAGTACACCACAACTTGTAAAACAACAAGCCGGAATCCTACTCTAACAAAAACACATCCCTGAAAGGGGCATACACCTACGCAGCAACCTTAGTATACCATATTCTGTGGAGGGTCCATTGAAGCCCAAGATGGGAAAAAGTAAAAAATCCCTCCCACTTAAGATAATTACGGACTACTGCAAACCCCCCGAAACACCTAGTGAGGTGAGATCTGACCCTTCTGAGGAATCGGAGGGGGAGGACATACAAAATGCAGCCCAGATGGATATAAATCTCTCCAAGAGTGCGATGGCACAAATTGAAAAACTGATTCAAGCTTACACGACTAAAACGGTGGATGCAATCAGGAAAGACATCCAGGACCTAGGTCAAAGAACCCACCAACTAGAAGAAACAGTGGACCAAATGGTTGAAGCACAGGATAGAGACAGGAGGGAGACGCATCACAACACGTCACGCACATCGGCTCTAGAGGACAAGTATGAAGATCTAGAGAATCGATCTAGAAGACATAACATAAGAATAAGGGGGATACCAAAAGCGATAATGAATCTGAAAAGATATATTATGGACTTGCTTACTGTGATCTTACCAGAAGGGGCAGAAGTGGACATTGATATAGAAAGAGCGCATAGGGCGCTAGGAGCTCTCGTAATATGGATACCCCTAAAGATGTAATTGTTCGATTCTCCCGACAACAGTCAAGGGACTTAATTGTAGCTGCAACTCGAAAGATCTCGGATCTTAGAGGACCAGATGATACTCAGCTTATGGTGTTTGCAGACCTTTCTCCTATCACGTTGACCAGGAGAAGAGAAATGAAACCGGCATTGGGAATACTCATCCAACATGGCATCCAATACCGATGGGGCTTCCCTTTTGCCCTGATCTTTCAATATAAGGGAAAAACCCACACGGCCCACAGTTTGGAAGACTGCCAGTCATTGCTACAAATGCTACATATAACTTCTGATGGCGGACATAGAGACCCTGAAGGTCAGCGTGCGACCCTGAATCCTCTCCCTAAGAGACAGTGGACCACGGTTCCTCTCAGGAGTAAAAGCAGACTTGGAGAGGCTGACACATTAGAGGCCATAACGAACCCACAAGAAAGACACACCAAGACTCGGGGAGAGGAACTGAGGATTTGTACAGAATGGAAGGAACTTAATAATCAACAATTAAAAACTCTGAAAATAAAGGAAAAAAAAAAAAATCAGCTGAGCCCCAAGCTGGAGGAGTCCAGGAATTTACCTTGCTGATGCATGGGACTTATTTATCTGGATTTTGGTGTCTGGAGAACTTATTAATCTTAAAAAATGTTGCTTTTTACATTTGTAATTCTTTTTTTCAGCTAGTTAATATGTTGCTAGTTATAATGTTTGTTAAATAATCTGCAGTGTCGAGGGAATCCCCCCTCTCCTTCATTGGAACTTTTTTACCTCAAAGAAATCTATAACCCCTTCCTAACGGGCTTGTATTAGAGAATGGCAGGTTCATTACTCTTTCCCCTAGAAGCCAGGATATACGATTGGCGTAGTAAGCTATGTGTATTAAAAGCAATATGTATGATAGTACTCCTTGATAACTGCAAAGATATCGATCTTCTTGTGAACTCCTCAATTGTTAACCTGTCTTCTTATGTTTTTCACTTCCAGAATTGCGTGCTCGACTCTCATCACTACAACAGCTTCAAGGAGCCTTTTGTCTTGGCTCAAGCGCCTCTCCGGTCGCCCCATCCATCCCGGCTAATACTAAAACAAGATAAGATGATTAGACCAAACTATCTTAGGCTGCAAGACAGAAATAGCTAGAGCTTTGAAGGAGAAGTATAGTTTTTTAACACACAACATTAAGGGCTTTAATTCCCAATTTAAAAGAAGGAAAGCCTTCCTGTACTATCAGACAAAGAAACCGTCTATAATATTTATGCAGGAAACGCATTTTGCAAAAAATCATATTCCTTCGTATTTAAACAAGGAATATCCCATATTCCACTCTTCAACCCAAAGGTCCAAAAAAGCGGGAGCCACCATTCTTATTCACCGTAACTTTCCCTTTCAGATAGACTCCAAATTGATAGATAAGGATGGGCATTATGTCATTTTGCGGGGAACAATTCAAGAAATCAAACTAACGCTGGTATCCTTCTATGCAGACACGGTGGCACCCCATAAAAGTCTACTACATATGTTGAAAAAAGTAGAACCTTGGTCAGATGGTCTGGTGGTGATAGGGGGGGGGACTTCAATCTTGTTCTAGAGCATGGGCTAGTTCCCAGGCCACTAATAGATATTCGCGGAAGCTACAACAGATTAAAGGGGTATTAGATAGATTGGGTCTAGTGGATGCCTGGAGGGGACATCATCCTAATAGTCGCGAATATACTTACTACTCACATATGCATGGGACCTATTCACGGATAGACACGATTTTGGTAACCTCAAAGTTTTTTGACCAAACCAGGGGCTCGGAAATTTTGGTATGCCCGTGGTCAGACCATTCAGCAGTTTCCTTGGATATGGATCTTGGTGGAGACACAAGGACTCCATATTCCTGGAAAATAAATGAACGTATGTTAACAGATCCGGCGCTAACGGGCCAGATACAGAAAGAGATGCAACAATATTTTGAACTAAATAATACCCCGGGATCTAATATAGGATGGGTGTGGATGGCCCACAATGCCTATATCAGGGGGATGTGTATCAAGATGGCATCTGCCATAAAAAAAAATAGTATACGTCAGGAACAGGAACTTACTACAAAGTTACGAGATCTAGAATTACAGAATCAAACACACCCCTCCACCAGACTCCGCCATAGAATAGATGACACTAGATTAGGACTTGATGCCTTGCTTTCGCATAAGACAGAGAGCGCCCTGAGATGGACGAATCAGCTGTTTTATTCCAAGGTTAATAAACCAGCCTTTTTTCTGGCACGGAAGCTTCGGTCTAAAACAGCATTGTCTAGAATTCTGAGGATTAGAACTAAGACTGGGAAGACAACAGTGAGTCAAAGCGAAATTAAACACACATTTAGGGACTTTTATAATTTGATCTATTCGACAAAGATAAACCCGAGCCCGGAAGCTCTTAGATCTTATCTGGATTCCTGCGATCTTCCTAAAGCCTCAGAGCAAAATATAGAAGATTTGAATGCGGAAGTAGGTGTAGAGGAAATATTAGAAACCATTAAAAGTCTGAAATCAGGGAAGCCCCCAGGGCCGGATGGCTTCTCCAACTCTTATTACAAAGTATTTGGGAACATTTTAGCCCCTTATCTTAGTTGTCTATTTAATGCCATACTAAATGGGGGATCTATGCCCCCGGAACTCAATAAAGCGAACTTAGTAATCTTCCCTAAAGAGGGGAGGGATCCCCTGGAGCCGAAAAATTATCGACCCATATCCCTTATGAACGGGGATATTAAATTATTAACCAAAATTATAGCAAATAGGATGGCAAGGTTTCTCCCAACCCTAATACACAAGGACCAGACCGGGTTCATACAACATAGACAAACGGTAGATAATATCCGAAGGACCATGAATGTTATACACTTGGCCTCCCAAAGTAAGACACCTCTTTGTGTATTGGCGCTGGATATGGAGAAGGCATTTGACCCAGTAGAGTGGCCTTATCTATATGCAGTACTAGCTAAATTCGGTATTAAAGGAAACTTTATACGTCTAATCAGAACACTATATAAAAGTCCTGAAGCTCATATAAGATTACCCGTGACAGGAGAGGCTTTGGTAGACATCCAAAGGGGTACCAGGCAAGGGTGTCCCCTGTCTCCACTGCTATTTGCAC